>CM076582.1:1512028017-1512355450 GCA_034641835.2 Pinus albicaulis | reverse complement strand
GAGATCCAATTTTTACAGGAAATTTTTGGATGGAATTATTTTCCTGTTTGGGTACTTAACTAGCTCATAGCTCATCTTATCATCCTCAATATGATGGTCAAACAAAGATAGCAAATAAATGTTTGGAAGGATATCTTCATTGTTTTATATATGATAAGCAAGCACAATGGGTCAAGTGGTTACCTCTGGTTGAATAGTGGTATAACACTTCCTTCCATACTGCAGCAAAAATGACCCCATTTATGGCACTTTATGGATATCATCCACCATCCATCACATCTTCTTTAAGGGAAAATGCTAGGGTTCAAGCAGTGGAGGATCACATCGAGCATCAACAAGAAGTTCTCCAACTCTTAAAGGATAACCTAAATTTGACACAAAATCGAATGAAACAACAAGCAGATCAACATCGTAGTGAGAGAAGTTTTGATGTGGGAGATTGGGTATTTTTACGGCTACAACCATACAAACAAATGTCCCTCAAGCAAACTAAGAAGGATAATAAATCATCACCAAAATACTATGGTCCTTACAAGGTTTTTAAAAATATTGGTACTATGGCATACAAATTGGAGCTTCCTGCTTCTTCGCGAGTGCATCCAGTTTTCCATGTTTCATGGTTAAAAAAGGTTATAGGGGACAAAATTCCAGTTCAAACAATATTGCTAGAACTTGATGAGGAAGGAAAAACCATATTGGAACCTGAATCAGTCATGGAAACAAGAACTCGACAACTACGAAATTGATCAATTTCAAAGTATCTCATCAAATGGAAGAACTTACCCACGGAAGATTCTACATTGGAGGATGAGAATTTTATACAAAAGCACCCAGAGCTACTCAAGCATTGAGGACACCATATTTTTAAAGGAGAGGAGCATGTTAGGTCCTTATATTACTAGTATAGTCCCTTATTGTTGTTAGTGTAACCCCCTTATTGTTATTGTTGTACCCCTGTAACCCCCATATTGTTATTATTGTGCCCTTAAATTATTATTGTTAGGTCGGCTAAGATTACATTTTGGCCCCACTAGGATTACATTGTGGCCCCGTGGACTCCTATATATAGAAAGGATGTTTTGACATTCGATCATCCAAGAATTGTTCATTCATGTAATGTATTGGAGGTTTCCCCCTCGAAGTGGCTTATTTCTAAGGCATTGATATCTCTTTTCTTCTCTTTTTGGAGCTGGTTTCTCAACATACAACTTATGGTAATCTTGTTCTTAGTATTATGTTGGTTATTATGTTGATAAATTGTTGATTAATAGCTCTTGTGGAGTAATCTATTGCACATGTATCTTGCATAGATTATTGGATTTAAGATAAATTTTTTTTTGATTGAGTTAGCAAATATCTCTAATTCTTGATAATTATATTTTTGTTTTATTTCTCTATTGATTTGACAATTTAACTTTAAGTGTGCATAAATCATTCGGATTTAGAATTGGGCGTTTAGGGAAGTCCTCAACTTGACCAACTGATCCCAAGGAAATAAGATCTGAAGAGCCTTCCATATTTAATTCCCTGGGATTATTTGGCAGATTTCCTTTTGCAGGGGTTTTTCTGGGGCTTGTGCCTAAATTTAAATTAATTATCTTTTATAAATTTGTGTTAATTTGATAAATATCTCTAGGAAGAGCTTAAATATCCAGATCTAGGAGCGAAGTTGAACTCATACTCCTCATATCTGACATATTTGTAATTTATTTGTGTAGATCTGCAAATTGTGTAAATTTTTTTTCTAACATCTAGGTTTTTCGGTTTTAATTTTTTAATTTTTTAATTTTAATTTTTTTTATATGTATTGGGTCTTGGGTTTTTATTTTTATTTGTGCAGGAGCAAATATGAAGTTTTACAAGGATATTTTTCAATATCTGAGATAGATCTAGGCCCTGGAGGGCAAGATCTTGTCTTAAAAAACAGTTGGTTTGTTTTAAAGTATTCTAGATCCGGGTTTCTTCATAAAAAAATTCTGAGATCAATTGAAATAAATTCTAGAGTTTTATTATTATTATTATTATTATTATAAATCAGCAAGGGTTTTTGTTTGATTTTCAAAGAAATTTATTTTGGGTTGAATCCCACTCTGTAAACCCTCCTCGCTGCTCGCGGCCACTACTCCCTTTTCTTTTTATTTTTCTTTCTTAAAAAACCCTCTATTTTGTGTCCATCCTTTCCTTTCCTATGCTCAATATCTCTGTCTGCGTTCCTCCCCTCGCTTCCCTCTCCTCCTCTTCCCGATATTGTGTCCGAGCATTCTTCCCGTCTTCGCCCGCTCTCTGCACTATCTCCATTTCCTCTATGCATTCCTTAACCCTTCTGCCCTCACTTCCCTTACCTAATCCCTATAACTCGTGTCCTGCTCCATCTTCCCTCACTCCCCTTGCTCTTCCTTTATCCCATCAACCCACTCTCCATCTCCCTTTGCTCCTCCATCTCCCTCATTGCACAATCGTCACTTGCTCCCCATCTACCTCTGCCTCTTTCCTTCTCTGCTTGCGTCCCCTTCCCACTCTTCTCCCTGAGACCTCCAAACCATTTCCTCTCGGTCTCCAAAACTTATTACCCTAGACCTTCCCAAAAAAAAAATCACTTTTTAAATATATTTTTATGAAGTGGGCTTTGCCCCTTTTAATTTTTTTTTAATATTTTCATAAAAAATAACAAAAAAAGTAATTCATCATTTTTTTGGGTAGCCTTTTGGCCCTTAAAAATTTAAAAACAAATTCTAAACATTATTCAATTAAAAAGGGAAAAAAAATATTGACCTTTAAATTTTTGTAATTTTCTTTCCTAGACATTAATTTTTTTTTAGTTTTTGTCATAGGGGTTTTGTGCCTTTAATCATTAAATTTATACGTGGGGTAATTTTAAATTCTTATAGTCAAGGTAACATCAAGTCATTTTTTTTGAGTTTGACTATAAGGGAAAGGATTATTTTCTGGGTTTGAGACATTATAAAAATCATTTAATTTCAAAATTATTTGAAAGGGGTGTTTTGTTCATTAAATTTAGATTAATATTAAAATCTAAGTGCTTAGGCTTTCAACTTTTGCATACTTTAGCAAATTTTAGTGGGGTTATAAATTTGAATGCTTGATATCTTTGAGATCGCTCACATTAAGTCACTAACTAAAAGGGAAACTATTTTAAGCTTCAATTTATTTGTTTGAATTATTGGATATTTCTTGAATAATTAATTTTTGGATTTTTTCAAGTAAATTGTGATCAACATTTTACATTGAGTACTCTATTATGGACTTATGGAAAATTGTATATCTTTCAGTTCTTAAAATTGAGTATTTTGAGTATCTGCATAAGTGAGATTTTCATTGAATTTTTGTTTAAGTACTTAGCGTTTAACTCAAAATAAATCTTAATCTAAGTGCTTTAAAATTTAACATTCTTGCTTCATATTTTAATCACTCCTTGCATTTTCGTTTTAAGCTTAGTCGTGAATGTTAAAAATTCACCTCCAAACGTAAGCTTAGTTGATAGATCTTTAGGATGAACTTTCTCGTTTAGCTTGAGAGGTCTCTACAACTCTTCAGTAGTTAAGAAAGTGACCTTGCAGTCATCAGAGCCATAGTCGTTGCAGCATCGCAGGAATCGGGTGACAGGAGCACAAAAGAAGGTATCGTTAATCAGACCCTATCCTGCTTCTTGTTGGCCTCCTTTCCACAACTTACCTTGGAGCCCAAATTCAAAACAATTAAGGGAAAACTAAATTTAGAATATGAATTTTAATAAAATTAACCAAGATTTTTGCATTTCACCTAGTCGTAAGATTTAGATTTCATATAGGCTAGTTTATCATTCATTAAAGAAAAATTTGTATCATGTTACTTGATAAACCATTTATCTTGCAAGTATTTTTCTTCTGAGCACTATAGCTAAGGTACTGGTCTCATAACTTTAAATATGGTTTGTCTGAATCTAATTGAATACCTTAAACTTTGCTCAATTTATCTCTCTTGCATCTAATTTAATTCAAGTTAATGAGATAACCCTTATTGCATCTCCTAGAACTTGTTGGTTCCTAACAAGTTTTTCTTCATCATCCATCTTTCACCTTTTAGGGACTACCCCCATTAGCTTGCCTAAGAGATAGCTAAAACAGAGTGGGAAAAGTTTAGAGTGAAAGCATTTGTCCTGAGCATTGTGGCCCTTGGTGCACACTTTGGGCGACAACACCACCATCATTTGAAGGATTTACAATGGACATACCAT
Source organism: Pinus albicaulis (assembly GCA_034641835.2). NCBI lineage: Eukaryota > Viridiplantae > Streptophyta > Pinopsida > Pinales > Pinaceae > Pinus > Pinus albicaulis. Next base: position 1,512,351,216 of record CM076582.1, on the reverse strand, counting down.
TCCCTTTAGAAGTAGAGACCACCTAATAAGGTGCTTGGTTAACCCCCTTTGGATATTGGAGACATTAGCACATGCCAAAGCCCACTATGGAAAGGCATGCCATTATGAAATTCCCACGTGGTTTCCATGGTTTGTAAACTATTTTAATTTATTTCTATAATGACTTGGTATACTGGAAGGAAAGGGTACACATTGGATCTTATACAGGATTGTAGATGGTCTCCATTTTGGGTATGGTTTCCCTATACGGGGTCATAACTCTCTAGAGGGATACATTGGCACATGTAGGGTGTGTGTAGAGATTCATGGGCCTCCACAACAACAAAAAAACTCCATGGATCCCTAGATTCATTCAGATATTGATCGTGGTTCACCTATTGAACGAGGAAGATGCATCTGGTTCATCATGCTTAGCCGACCCCACAGTTACATTATGCACTTGGAAGATGGCACAAGACCTATATGATGATGAGGCATCACTTATACTAGCATTTGATCCCTTTCAGATGGTCTACAAGCATTTTCGATATGGTTGGAGACCTGTGAGGTCACTTGTGTGCCTCCACACCCATTGGGAGAACCACAGGTTTATTAATTGAAGAACAAGGGGCCATCCCCTTGTCCACTACTTTTTGGAGTCCTATTTAAAATTAAGGCACTTATGGACTTCATCAGGCCTCCTCTTAGGCCCAAGGACATGTATTATTGATCATTCGACCTCTTGAGAGGCTTATTCTTTTGATTATGAGCTAGTTTTGTGGTCTTGTCACCAAAAGTTAGTTATCTTGTACATTATTTTATTCTAGGGGCTAAATTAGGCCTAATTATATAGATTGAAATCATTAGAAGTGTATAAATACAAGTGATACGATTTCATTTTAGCATCATCATGGACTTATATCTCTTTAGAGAACTTCGTTATCCTTCTCGGTGGATGGAATTTTGGAGCATGGAATGAATTTTGATGTTTGGATCAATTTCTCTTGTATTGGAGCTTCTTGATTATCAAAATTTTAATGGTTGGATATAATTTTATACATTTAAGTTAAAGTAAATGCTATTCTTTCTTTCCATTTTTGTCACATACATTGTTGGTGGGATTTCACTATACTAGGGCTAATTTACTGCATCCATTTATGTGAAGTTGTGGAAATTTTGTTTCTAGATAGTGCTGCTTCATGTATGGGCCATGTATAATGAATTAATGTTCCTAGGGATGTTTCAACATTGAAATTCATCTTGAAAATCCATCTATTCTGCAAAATGAAGTATAAAGTATTTGAAGCTACTTTTGTTGCTACCTTGATGCTAAGAAAAGTTGTCTTTGATGCCTCCTTGACTTAGAAAATCCAAAATCCATAATCATAATTCCTCTTGACTCCAATCTCCCCAAAGGATTAGGCACTGGTCTACCATATGTTGATCACCTTAACCTAATTTTCCTCTCCCATATCTTCTTTTCTAGGACTAGCTCATTAGGTTTCCTAGGGAATCATTTATCTCGCAAGCCACCCACTCAAAAAATTCAATCTCTTGGGATATTCGGAGTTGGGGTTTCTCCTAGGTTCCCTCCATTTTTGAAGAAATTTTGATGATGTTTTTTTGAGATACCTCAAGCCCTAGGCTCGAGATCAAGGTTTTCCCTTGGTTTCCTTAGGCCAGAAACTTCATTGGGATCCTCACATTGCCTTGGATTAAAAATTCCTTCATTGGTTCCTTTCTCCTTTTAGATTAGGTAAAAAATATCATCAGTTGCTAAACCATACCCCCTTGACCTAACCCTGGGTCCACTTGATCCCATGTGGTCCCACAAATTATTAAGGACAATTCTTCAAAGATCACTTGGGATCCAAGTCTTCAAAATAATTTTAGGGTTTAGGTAACTCCATTATAAGATACATACCCTAAACCTAGACCTTGAAATTTTCCTTGAGCCCTTCCCTGAGAGCCTTCAATATTTCCTTCCAAACCAAGAAAGCCATACATTTGAGCCTCTTTTGTTAATAAACTTCCAGGATCATCTCTCACCCTATCATCGATCCATTCATTTCGCGATCCTTATTATAACGAGTATCCTCCCATTGGTGAAATTATGTAAAGAGTAGGGAGCCATAGTCGAGGTGACGGTGGGCTATTTTTCCATTGTTTCCCTTAACTTGGTAGAATCCCTTTAAGGACCCCATTTTAGGATCCCTGCTAGTTTGAGAAGTAACATTTTGGCATTGTTTCCGAGGAGGAAGTAGGTCTACCTCCCTAGTGAATCATTAAGGAATTGATTCATTAAACTTAATTTTATTATTCCTCTAGCGATTCCAGTCATTGTCCTAGCCCCTAGTTTGATTGAAGGTGACAATATTCCTCGTTTAACTAGGTTTGTTGCAAAAAAATAAATAACAAACTCTATCACATGATGGATCCACTCCACTCCTTGAATTTGAGAAGGTCAGTGATCCCACCCCAAGGACGACAACTAGTTCCATGACTAACTGTTCTAAGATGACCAAGAGTGAAAGGAATTTGGTCATTGTCTTTTCCCCTTTGAAGTTGAGTGATAATACTAAACCATTACCTGAGAAATACAACTGATGGTTTCAAGGGAGATGCTACCATGAATGTTCATGACTTTGTCGAAGAATTGTATTGGCACATGTCCCCTAGAATGATCTTTTATGAAGATAGGATCATGATGGTTTTTTCTTTATCATTTGAAGTACAAGCAAGAGAATGGTACCTTAGTCTTCCCCCAATATGCATCGAAGGTTCTGATGAATTCAAGGATCTATTTGTTAGGTCCAGTTTCATAACACTATTCATGAAAATATGGTCATGCAATGCCTAAGGAACCTTTATCATGAGAAGTTTTATCAAATAAATAGGGGAAGGGAAGCCATTCGGGAATTAATTCAAAATTTTGATAGGGTAGTTTGAGATATCCATGATCACTTAAAGCCTTATGATTCCAATGTCCTTGAAAATTTTATTAAATCCATGGGTGGCCACCTAAGATATGCATTGAGGGAAAATACAACTTCTATGTTGGTTGAAGCTAAAGAGATAGCAATGCAGGTTGAAGAAAACATGTGCATCTCGAGAATAGGTGTCAAAGAATACCCTAGGGCCAAAACCGAGATGAAGAAGGAAAATTCTAAAAATCAGCATGAGGAAACCCTTCTGGACATCCTTAAAAAGATGGAAAATATTAGTGAACAGGTTCACTCATGATATAGGAAAGTTATGAATAAAATCATCACATTGGAGAAGGCCCAAAAGTCTAGTTACATTCCAAGGGGAAAAGAAAAGCGAAGAATATAAGCCAAACTCATCTCACGTCTCGAACACTTTGGCTCCAACCAATGCAGTGGAGAAAGATTCATCTTCCGAAGATGAGAAAAGTGAGAATGACGAGAGTGATAATGAAGAAGCAGATGAACAAGCTAACCTTGTAGAATTCGATATCTTCAACATTTTTCTAGGGGCTTCATACACTCATCCTCCTGTTAGTGAGGTCACAATCAAATAAGAGAAATAGGAGCCTATTATTAACATTGATACTAATAATGGAAGATTCAAAGGGGTGCAATATTCACAAAATGATAGTAATAAGGACCCCGCAACCTATAAGGAACCCAACAAAGATGACTCTCCTCCCAAAAAATCCCCTTCTAGGGGATCCCCCCTAAAAATCCTCTTAAAAATGATCCCCAAACTAAAGGCAAGCCTAAGAAGGATCCCCCAAGAAGAGAGAAAACTGATAAGAAGGAAAAGGGAAAACAAGTTGGACTTAACAATTATGTAGAGGCTACTATAGGGAAAATAAATATACCCATTCCTTTGAAAGAGGTTGCGAAAATTTCTGAACAACAACAATGAATTAAGAAGTCCCTAGGTTTTGAGTGTTGAGAAATATAGGGCATTTGCATTAGATGATTTATCTTTATTAGTGATTGTTTGTGAGTTATTTTTACATCTTTAGATTAAGATCTTCTTCATATTTGTTATTAGTGTTATTATTCATCAAACAGTAACCTATGCATGAACATAAAATAGACAAGAGACACAACACTGTAGGCTATGAGCCAAGGCCAAAACCTCTCACTCTTTGAGAGGAAAACCCGCACCAATTCTTCTTATAGAGATTCTAATTGATGAATAACAAGACCATGACCCTTGACCTATAAGCCACTCCAAGAACAAGACACTAATTTTCCTTTTCTCCTTTTTCCTCCTCAACATTGGAACACTTGTCATCATCGAGATCTTCTTGTTGTCATGAGATCTCCTTTTCGTGAGACATATGATCGAACTGCAGTGATCATCACACTCTTCATATCCTCATTATAGCACTGAGTTACAACGTCAAGTAATATTGATACCTTTGCAGAGATGAGACCAATTTACTATACAATGATATAATACTATTATATTGAGGAAGTGTCACTGTAATATATCCGAAACTATCCCAAGATATGTTCTTCAAACCACACAAAGATAATTGTAACTACTGAGATAACAACTGAACCCTGTCTTGAGATAAAATCCAAATTTGTATTGTTGTTTATACCACCGAAACTCTTAAAGGTATTCCTAGAGGGTTACTGAGGTTATTTTGCACTTGTGACTATAGTTTCTCACCGAAAACATCAGAGGAATAAGAGCTTCATCAATGTTGAAATGGGAAGTATGCACCTTCCTTTTTATAGTACTTCCCCCTATAAAAAGCCGACCTTGATCATACGAATGGGTGTGTGTGCCAACATGAATATTACATATGTCTTGGAGGTCTACCTTGATCAAAGGAGGACCGCGCTTGTCTTTTGGAGGGCTTCTAGGCATCTCTGAGTGTAACACGACTTCATTTACATGACTCCAATTATCTTTATGACAAGATGACAAAGTCCTAAAGACATCATGAAGAAGTCTTTGACCTATAAATAAAATCCTTGCTCATGAAACCCATGATGCAAGTAATACAATAAATACATATTATTTTTCCTTTGTCTCTTCTTTACGTAAAATCATAATTACATGTCATTATGAAGACGAATCTAGTTACACTTTTAAACTCTCCCTCCTAAATAGGGAGGTATTCATAATGGTACTTGGTCATTCTCATTTTGAATAATTTATCATAAGAAGAATATGATTGGTAATCCCATCTTTATAGCATCATATCAACCAACATTGTCATAGTGAAAGGCCTTGACTACAACTCCATCTCTCCACAAGATCTTTGAGCTACAATGCTGGCGAGACCAATGATGAGTAGACACCCTCATCATTGTCTCTCTTGGATCATATCCCACCTGGGTTCATTCAGGGTATGTCCAGCAAGGCTATTCTTACTGTTGGATTCCCAATACTCAAACGTCCTTCCACGACTACTCTTTTCTTGGATTCCCTAATACATCTCAAAAGAGTATCAGATGCGAGATGATTACCCAATCCTTCATTCTGTCTTCCCAGGTGAAGACCAGAATGACGTGTATATATCTCCCTCTTAACTAGGGAGGACATATTCCACAAAGGAATGTACCTAATCTCCCTCTTGGCTTAGGAATTACCAAGTTTCTTCCAAGTAAGAATCTTATTACCAGGCTCCCTCTTAGTCAGGGATCTACAACAACATTGATGAAAACAACAAGCTGCTCATGAATAAATCCTTTATTTTATGTCATGAATTTATTTTTTTAGGAGTCTTCATATTTGGGATCTCTTCATAGGGCAAAAATCATCCATCACTTTCATCCAAGAGCCATGTATTCTATTAGAAAGTGATCCATCAATCTCCTCATCTGGTCTAGCTTCATGTCATGCTACTTTTCTTTGAACCATACTTCTTCCAAGGATATTTCATCCTGATATATGGTTTTCAACCTGTGGAAGACATATAATTCCCTTTGGCAGCCCTACATAAGCTCATTAGATATTAATTAATTATAAATATGAAATTTTAATCAAAATTTACCTTAGCGATGATCTTTCACCATGAAATATTGTTGCAGGCATCGACATACTTTGTTTATAGATTGACACATCTCCTAAAGATATGTATGGTAAAGGGTCTCCATCTTTTCCATACTTCTATCAAAGTCTACATATATTCCAAGAATATTTTTTAGTCAAGTCTTCTTGGATTCCTTAGATGTTGACTGCTTTCTATCATGGTTGAATTTCTCACGATCTCTTCCTTTCTTTCTCCAAACATTTTATTTCATTCCCAGGAAATTTCAATGTGCAGTTCCTCGATAATGTGAAATAAACTCATATTCCATATGAGGACATATTATGTTGATTTAATTGGGTGTGGATCATGCATATTGGCAACCTGTGCATCAGAAGAGTTTTTTCTTTCTACTTTCCTTTGGTGATATTTCTACTATCTGTAACCATATGACCTGTCTACATAGCATCCAGTGTCAACATAAATATCCCTGTACCTCATTTCCTTTATTTTGATTCATCATGCAACATATTTTCTTAGAATGAAAAGTTTCATTCCCTTAAACTTCTTCATCAATATGTCATAATACCCTAATCCTAGAATTCTGCAAGTCGGAATTCTCGATGAAACCTTTTTCTTTCTTTATAACTAGTGAATCCAAAAGGATTCCATTAGAAAATGTCAACATCTATTTCCATATGTATTATTAAATTATGAACCATGATCTAGATAACTACCTTATTATAAATATTATGAGGTTTCTAGGAGCCATTTTATCCCATAGCATAGATGTCACATAAAAGTGTTTCACACATTCTCCTATGTCAAGTACTCCTACTTTAATGCTTCTAGTGATCCATATTACCTACAACCATTCGACATGTCAATATAATATTAAATACAAGTACACAGACCTCATTTTCCCTTAAGGTCATCTAGGATCCTTTCGGAAGTTTTCTATATTGAAATATCTTCAATCCCTTGATCTACTCTTCTGTCATCATGCCATCGTTCATGAAATTCACAAGTTGGAGTTTTTTTGAAACACTTGCTTCTTCTCTGGATCGATGAATCTTATAATGAAGGTTCCATCAAAGAATGTTGATGACCTTAAATATCTCTATCTGGGAGATCTTTTCCTTTTTATGCATGATGAAACTCACTTTATATGATTTCTTCCTTATCTTCAAATGTTTTAGTTCTGAAAAACTATCGCCCTCAACTCGTGTTCTTCCATAATATCCCTAAGTTGTTGAATGAGGTAACTTACTTATCCCGTGAATTTTTTTACCCTTATGATCATATGATTTCTTGTTTCTGATACTTCCATGATGTCACACCACATCCTATTATTTATTGTAGACATCTCTTATGCATGATCTAGGAGCCATAAAGAGATTTATTTTGAGGGAGACCAATCTTAATGATTTCTTACTCCCTCTTTCCATGTAATTATTTTCATCAGCTCCTTCCATCCTTTCCGGTGACATGAAATTTATTTTCTCCTATATTTGAAATTGTCCTTTAAGGACCATATTTTCTTGTAATGTTCATAATTCTTCTTCTAGCTCCTTTTATGTTTCCAATAACAAATGGCACTGCCCATGAAGGGGAAACCAGTCCAGTAAGTAGTTTTTTCGCTGCCTATAGAGAGGAAACCAGTGTTACAAATGGAAAACTGATAATTTTTTGCAGACCGTAAACAAATATTGAAACCAGAAACTAAATAAACAGGCCCAAAAACCTTGGAACCAAAAACCATGCACTAGAAAGAACCTGAGAGCTTAGGTGTCATTTGGAGAGGGAGGTGTCTCTTCCACAATTAGACACCTGTACTCATCGGTGTCATCTGCTCGTGTGTCATGGGTGGTGTCTTCTGCATTCCAAGGCTCCTTGGTATTACGAGCTTTTCCATGAACATCTTTTCCTCTCTTCCATTCATCACTGCTATTGTCGGAAACTTTGCTGCGACTGCTGGAAGCAGGGTCACTCTTCTCGACTGCAGGAGGAGCGCTTTGGTTGGAAAATTTCTGTAATTTTCTCAGGTGGAGGCCAGCCACACTGGTGGGTTCCTCTATGAAGGAAAAAATGATAGTGGAAGTGACGCGTGGGCGGTCCAGGGTGCACAGGAAGTGAAATTGAGCCGAATGGGTGGAAGACGGAGAGGTAGTCGTTTCCAGCCGAGGCATAGGTGGGGTTGTGGTCATGGCAGGAGTATGTAGAGAAAGTGAACGTGACTAGCCTGAAGTTCCAACACAGCCACGCCCACTGTGAGTGGCTGGATATCTACCATGGGAATGCTCCAGGGAGGAGGGAGTAGTGTCAGAGTGGGATGAGGGAGAGGAGTGAGCGGCTCGCCCTCTGCTTCTACCACGTCTATATCGCATGTGGTGCTGAAGATGAGGCATGGTGGAGCAGTAGGGAGGGTAAGTACTCTGAGCCAAAGAAGCAGCGAGGTGATGGATCCAAGGGGCCAAGGGTGCTGAAGCAGTGGTGAAGCTATCTGTCGAGGTGAAATTCCGATGGCAGAGAAGACTCTGTGAGAAATGGAGGCTAGGGATCACCTCAATGCAGTAGAGGAGACTGCAACGCCGCCCTATAGGTGTGCGGGATCTTGGCTCTGCGACTCTAGGGGGGGAATTGCAGCTCAGAGGCTGAGGCGAAGGAGGAAGACGACCAGACGACGGAGGAAAACAACTAGGCGGAGGAGGAAGAAAACTCTGCACATTCATTTTGAAGGAATGAAAATGGCATCGACGACTATGCTGAATTAATTTGCGAGTGTGGGAGCGGTTGGATCAATTTAATGCTCGTCGCTGAGACCTGTGGGTGGTGTTTGGGTTCCCATGTTTTGGCCAGGTTGACAGAGACCAAAAGATGAGACAACATAGAACCACTTTCAGACCTTAGGATCTAGCCCTCCTAGGTCCAGAGAGGGATCTCTCTATGATTATCAAAGGATATATGTCTCTGAAGTTCTCAATTGTGATTTTAGGCTAGTTATAGGCTCAAGGTTGTTTGTTTGATTGTTTGAGTTTGGTTGTTGAGAATCAGGAAGGAAGGTTTCACCATAAGACAAGGATGGGTGAAGAAGGAAGCTAGGCAAGAATAGATAACTCAGGGAACATCAAGGCCATTGGGCAATGGAGTCAAGAAAGGATTTACTTATGTTCAATGTGTAAGCTTCAATTGGGCTAGTCATCTAGAGCATTTGGATCTCAAAGACTGATTGGTGGGATGGAACACTAAGGAATGAGAATGAAGGATGGAAAACCATCTGATTCCGTCTATAGATCAGGCCAGAGGTCGTTTAACTCCAGGCCTACTTGGACAAAACCATAGGCAACACAAGGGATCTTGAAAAGGTTTATATAGAAGGGGTAGGTTATGAAGAGGCAGCGACAGGCTTTACACCTCCCAATGTTCCTAACCTCTTTCAATTAAATCTTAACAAAAACATCTGAACATTGATTCTATTAACTTGCACATCAAAGAGCAGGCAATAATCATCCACTACACTGGTTTAGTCAATAAAAAACAATATTCAGACACACATATGAGCAGAAAACATTAAAGACTGAGAGAGCTGGGACATAAGGTACCTAACAAGGGTAAATCTTATGTCATGCATTCAGATGTCAGTCAGAACAACATGAAATGAAATGGAAATAAACACAGAGATAAGAAAAACATCACCAACTGCTGTAGATCAGGATCCAATGAAAACTGCTTATCATGTTAAACACAATACCAATCAGGTACATCACTGCCCAAAGCTTTTACATTCAGCCTGAATACATCATATTTCTCAGCCTATCATACAACTATTACACAGGAAACTTGGCTCGGGACAAAAATGCTTGCAATTCACTGATAATGCAACAACAACCATTACAATGATATCCTTCTGTGCTTTATAGCAGAAAATACACAGAGGACCGACTGAGGAGGTAGGTGAATTTTAAATGTTACATTTAAACACACAATGAATGCACGGCCGAGACCCATTCTGCTTGATGCACTGTATATTTAATCTTTGTCACCTTCCTCGTGAAAGAAAGATCTGCTCCGGATGTGATTTGACCTCTTGGCTGTAGTACTCCAGGTGACTTGAACAAAATGAAAGAACTTGCTGAGAGGTCTGCCTCATGGATGTTAGATTGTTTTGAACTATAACTGGGACGAGAAATTTCTTCAAGGACACGACGCATAATAAAGACTGTATGGGAGACCTGTCCTTTATGGAAAAACATTCTGCTGATAAGAAAACCTTGATATTACCTCTTATTGATGTTCAGGATCTCCAGAATCGATCCTCGCGGTCTTCAAAATGATGCTTTGCCTCTTCAAACCTCCGTTTCAGAGCTCAAAATATTCGTTGTCACGCGCTAATCCCTCTGCTCTGTACTGAAACTCCTTGCTGCTTCATTATTGTCTCTGTCGAGTTAGCTCGAGCTTTTAATGGCGCCGACATGATTTCGGCGTTTGAACTCTGCTCTCCATTAATGTGAGTCCTGATGGCCCCATTCCTTGACTTTCCCGATGGTACTGGCTCATTAGATTTGATCCTGACTGCGCCGCTCGCCATTGAGGTAGTACATTGAACAGCGGCGGTCCCATCCTCTAGAAACTCTGCAACACAGTGAACTTATGAAGAAAATAGTGGACGGAACGATGAATGCAGGGTGAACGAGACGGTGGTGCGGCGGTGGCGGAAACAAAGCTTATTATGATGAAAATGCAGTGGAGTGGTGGAATGTGCAGACAATAGGGTTTGGTAGAAATATGCAGCGTAGACCGTTGGATTCATGCTTGGTGATGGAGATCGACGGAGGAGATTGAACGACGTAACAATATATGAAACTAACCAAAACAAACAAAATGCATGAAAAGCGATGGGGATGAATGAAAGAGTGCGACCCAGCGGAGGCAGAGGGCGATTAGATCCTGACCGTTAGATCGGGGAAGGATGAACGGCCCAGATGTAATCGGGTAATCGCAATCGGAGGGGAACAGGGGTGACACACATTGAAAGTTCCGATTGTGATTGGGCGGAGAAAGCGCTGACCGTTGGATCGCGGCGGGGGATGGACGGTCAGGATGTAATCTAAGGGGGAGACGGAAGAACTTGCGATTAACGGAGGACCGTTGATCTATGGGAGGAATCAACGGTGGAGAATGCGATCGGATGACTGGAGACAGGAAATGCGATTGCGATCGGAGGGAGGGATGCGATTGAGCGCTGACCGTCCGATCGACGACAGATCAACGATGGGGACAACAATCGGAGGGGCATGTGCGATTAAGCGTTGGCCGTTAGATCGGCGGGACAGATCAACGGTCAGGATGCAATCGGGGGATTGCAATCGGAGGAGGGAGTAGAAGGCTTGCGATTAGCGGAGGACCGTCGGATCAGGCGGGGAGATCAATGGTCAGGATTGAATTGGAAGATCTCAATCGGGGCGGCACCATTGTGAATTGCGATTGCGATCGGAGGGGGGTTGCGATTGAGTGAAGACCATTGGATCTGTGATCAGATCAACGGCTCACAATCAATCGGCGGGAGAAAAGGAAGGCGCGATGGGGTGTGAGGCGATTAATGCTGGACCGTTGGATCGGCGGGACGGATTAACGGTCAAGAATGGATCGGAGGGCTGTAATCGGGGCGGCACCACTGAGGCTTGCGATTGCGATCGAACGGGGTTTGCGATTAGCGCTCCACCGTCGGATCAGAACAGCAGATCGACGGTGAATAATGCATCGCGGGACTTAAAGCGTTAAAATGATCGCATCGGGACTTTGGAGTTTACAAAGGAAATGCGCCCGCTGACAGCTCCGATTGCGATTGGCGCTCGGGACTTCAGCGCTTGGTCCCAGCGCCGGGGCACATGTGGGGAAGTGGTTAAGGGACCTGTGGTAAGGGGCTAAGCCCTATATTAAGTTCGGAAAGAGGGTTTTTTAGCCCATTTTAATGGATTTTAGGGCTGGGGAAGGGGAACGATAGATGGAGAAAGGGGAGAAAAGGGAAAACAAAGGGTAGGGGAAGAAATTAAAGGGGATTTTGGGGGGATTTGAGGGGTAAATGGGGAAATAGAAGGGGAAGACAAGGGGGAAGAAAAGAGGCTAGATGAGGGAAACATAGAGGGAATTCGGACAAAGGGAAAGAGGGGGAACTGATGTATGTTGCAGGGGCAAAGGGAGGAATGATAGGCCCTTTAGCAATTTACTAGCAGAGGGGGATTTGTATTAGGCACAACAATTGAGAGACTTCAAGGAGGATGGATTTTCAGGGGAAAGGCATTCCTTGAAGACTCAACAATGATTTAGCCCCCTATTTGCTTGTCAAAAATTTCATAGGGGGGCTAACAGGTGGCCATGTGGATATGCCACTTGCCAACCCAAAATCCTGCCCACTTATTAGCATTGATGAACACCCGCATCCGAGAGGTTGAAGAAGATCTATTGATGCTCCCTTTTGGATGATTTTATTCCAGACAAGGAGATTGCTCCTTTTATGATGACAACATTTTAGATCCAACTTCCTTTTTATAATGGTGATTAATTCTGTTAGGGTCATATAAATATAGGATTCATAATTTTGAATTGAATTTTGATAGTCTTGTAAACATGTACATACCTTGCTTTCTGCAAGTTGTTTCCCATATTTTGAAAAAAATAAAAAATAAAAAAATAAAAAAGAGGGTAAAAAGTCCTAAAAGAAAGATCAAAGGACTTAAAAAAATTCATAGACCCCAAAAGAAAAAAGATGAAATAAAACATGAAAGTGTCCAAGTTCAAATGCCACTACCTTTTAATTTTGATTATGGCAGAGTGTTAATAAATGCCATAATCCATGATGACTTAAACTATTTAATCTTGACTTGTCATATTTTCAATTTCCATGCTTAAGATAGTGAATAAAGATTTGTCAGACAGTTTAATCCTGACAAATCAGTAGATAGGTAGAGAATAAAGAGGATCTCATCAGTTTAATCTGAGTCCTCGGATGATATAAGGTAGATTTAGATTGTTTTTATGCTTTTCAAAAAGAATAAAATGTTTCAAGGTAGCTAGCTCAAGTGCACCTGCAAAAGGAAGAAAAAATGTTAGATTAAAATTGGGTAGGTAGAAAGATGTGGGAAGAAGCATGTAAATATCCATCACCGGGCAAAAATAACTAATTTCCCATCCCTTATAGTTATTCTGCATTCTAGACTTTCAGTCAAAGGGGCTCAGAGCATTTATCTGACTTCTTTTGGGACCGGACCCAAGGCTCAATGACTGTTAGTTGAAATTGTTGAATTTCTATATTAATCCCTAATTATCATTATTTACCTTTCATTTCATCCATCACAACTCAAAATCTTAAGTAAAGAATTTTTCTTACTTAATGAAATATGAAATTCCCCATTTGACTAACTCCGTTCATTCATAAAAGCATAAAACCCTCCAAAAGCATTATATCCTAAGTTAAAAGCGGTGAAATTATAAATGATAACTTTACTTAGTCATGTAATTGTATTTTTGGTGTATTTCATTGTCCCTTGTCATATTAACTTCTAATTTATATATTAAATCCCTAGAATGACCTTTTCCTATTAATATAATTTCCTTTATATTAATACCCTTTAAAACCACTATTATAAGCTTTTATGTCAAAGTAATTATCCACATGTGGAAATAAAAAGCCCCAATTACAACCCCTTTGGCATAAAACTAACATTATGTAAAAATCCTGCCCCCTATAGTGAATAGACATTTCCATAGTCTATAAATATATAATAAAAATAAAAAATAAAAGGGCTTTAGGCATGTTTTATATATGTCTAAACAAAAATATATTCCCCGAGCTTATCATAAAGTTTAATTTAAACTAAATTTTAGAGTCTCCGCAGCCTTTTGCAAAGAGCTCATATCATTGTTACTACCCGCCTCACGCACATTTTTTCCCATATATATAAACTCTCTTTATATATATAACACCGTCCATTATACCCTTTTGAACCGTATGCCTGCATATATATTAAACCTTTGTAAAGGAACTTTGGTTATAAATCATATTTCATAAAGTTTTTATTACATTAAACCATGCGCCATCGCATAAGTCGCCCAAGCCCTACCCAACCTTTCCGCCACAACTTTACAATTGATCCTGACCATTCGCTCTGATCATCCAGATCCAACACCTGACGATGAGTTTCGCGCTCGAAACATAAACGATGACCCCAAGCCAAAAGCAGTGCGAAATGGGCTGTTTTGATGAATCCGCCTCCAGTGACGTGGTGAAATCTGATTACATCACGTTCATTTTTCAGAAAACCACATACTGTCTAAAGCCCATGTGAAAAATATTTCCTATTTTTGCATTCGAAAATAGAAAAAAGCCTCCCGCCTTGATATGATTAGTGCTTAATACGTTTGTAATATTTATTGCAAGGGTTAAAACCTTTGTTATAAAAATTTATATGCGTTGTTTGTGTATTCATCCACACCCGACCGTTATTTGAGCCTCCAACTATGTTTTAAGCCCTTCATTCCCATTTCAAAGCCCTATTTTCACCACAGATCTCCTGTTTGAAGACTATTAAAGCCATTCGACTACACCAGCAATCCGGACCAAACTTCGAAATTTAGCCACGACTTCTTAAGAACCCTCAAAGCAACCAAATACCTACATTCAAAGATATTTTACGACCAATCAAAGCCTGCAATTTCTAATTTTAGACCCATAATCATAGAACCAGGTTTTCAATTAGGGGTTTGGACCAAAGAAATTATCTAAAAAAAAGCCTGAAAAAGAGGCCAAACCCTGGCCAATTTTTCCCATAAATTTCCGAGTCCAAAAGAAGCACTTGTTGAGCCAATTTTATCAAATTGTGACCTATGAAGATCAATTTCACATATAGAAAATGGCTTAAAGCCCTCAGATATCCTAAAAACTCCTGCAAACAGTCTAATATTGTAGAAGTAGCCCAAAAATTCCTAAAAACAGAGTTAAACCTTCACCGACAGATCTCATTCCACATGTCTTTCAAAAGCCTTCAATCACCTCCTTGCAGACCTCTATTTCATTAACAAATTGTTTGATTTTTGCAGGTTATTATCAGAATAAGAAATTGGGCCAACAATTTCAATACTAGTTGATAAAATTGTTTGCTCCAAATTCTCATATTTTAATACAAAAGCTTCATTCAACAAACAGTTTGTATACAAAGAAAGAATAAAATCAAGTCAGAGAGATCATAATGATGAAATGTGCACAGTGAATGGTAAAAGTGAAATCAGAATTCACAATGATAGTGAAACAGAATAGTCAAAGAGCATTAGAGTTAAAGTGTATGAGGTAAAAGTCAGAGTGAAAGTTAAAACAAAGTTACAGAGCAGTCAAGGTGAAACAATAAAAGTAAAAACAAAGGCAGTAATGGTTAACATAGATGAAAATACTTTCACCAAAAACAATGAAGTTTATCCAAAGTGAAAGTAAAAATAGTTAAAAGAACAAAAAGGTTAAAAAATGAAGACATAAAAAGAAGGAACATTTTTGCAAACATTTCCTATTTAAGTCATTGTTTTGTAGAAACTATTGCGACAAATCCAAGATGAATTTTGCAAAACTTAAGGAATTTTATGTTCTTAAGATGTCCAACTACAAAAACCTCTCACTTTTCTAACAACCATTATGGGTTGGGAAATATTAAACAATATTGGAAAGAACGTTTTGCAGAAAATTCCTGTTAAGACATCATTTTGCAGAGACTATTGTGTCCAATCAGAAATAGATATTAAAAAAATGAAGGAGGTTTGTGTTCATAAGAGAGCCATATAAAAAAACCTATCTCACTTTGTGCACATATATTACAGAATGAAAGATACATGTGCATATTTACAACCTATTTTTTAGACTCTGTAAAACTCTGTTTTACACATTTGTTTGCAGAGCCTATTGTGAACAGCTGGAGCAGAAATTTAGGAAACCGAGAGAGGTTTATCTCACCAACGTATTTATCTACAATAAAATCTTTTAATTTTTACATATATATTTTTTATTGAGAAATAAAAAGGTATCATTGAACCCCAAGTTTGCAGAATTGCTGGAGTAGAATGCACAAAGAAAGGAAACAATTAGTGACTTGGATGCCTCATCATCAACTAAGAGTTGAGATCAAATTCAAATTCTCCTCTTTTTCATCACCTATCCATAAAAAATAGTGCCAAATAGATGCATTAGTTTTGAGTTTCCTTTACTTAAGTTCTATTTATGTAAAATAGTTGGAGATATTTGTAAAACAATCTTGATATTTTTTCAAGATATTCTAGTTCAGAATTTGTATAAATACTTCACTCTTTGAAGTATTTTGGGTGGAATAAAATTGCTAAGATTACTATATATTTTTTCTGATACATTGGAGGCCTACATGTGTTGATTTTTAAAGTAGCAGACTGGACAAAGCTAATTGGACATCATAATTCAGGATTCTCGTGATAAGTTAAAGAGTAAAGTGCATCTATCTTGTCATTGTTTATTTTTTTGAAGTTCCATTCATTTCATTTTGTGTTTTTTATTTCTTAATGAGTAACTAGGAATATTACTTCAGGATAAGCTCATGGATCCCTGTCTTAACTAAGTTACCATTTAAATGTTTTCAACTGATTTCCGATGTTAGGAATTCTTAACTGCTCCTACTCCCGTTTGACTTCTGCCTCCTTCCTCTATTGTCTAGATCAAAGGATCCTTCATTTCCCTTTGTCCCAACTTCACCATTTCATAAAAAACCTTTAATCCAAAGCTCTGAGGGTTATCTAACTTGCCCTAACTACATTTTCACCCTTTTGGCCTTGTCGTCTAGTACTGCTATCTAGACTTATACTCCATAGCCCAATGGACTAGTAGATCTCTCTCTAGTTATTCCAAAGTGAATTTTACCCACCAAACATCTTAAAAAAAAAACAAAATTGTTCTATCATAACTAGCCTAAAAACATAAATCAAAACAAAGATAATTCTTAAAGAGAGAGCCCTCTTTGAATTCTAGGAAGGCTAGATCCTAGGATTCGAAGTAGGTTTGTGGTTACCTCGGACTATTTCTCTTGAACCTGGAGAAATTACTGAGTGATAACAACTTCTTCATCGGATGACCTTTTTCAAGGAGAGGGTCCTTGCTGTAATAATGATAATGTCTTCCTTACTTGGAGGTGCATGAGTGTAGCTCTGAAATGGTTATTTTTGGTTGCCTATACTTTTTGCTATTTTGCATTGGATATCCATTTAACTTGATGAGATGACTAGAGGATCTAATACGTTGCTAATGAAGACCCTTAGTTACTTTGTTTTGATTGCTGATATTTTTCAATGTAGATTCATCATCATTAATGCACCAAATCCTAGACCTTTTATATCACTGTTATGCAGGTAAATCCTCTCCACGAACATAAACGATCCCTCTAGCCCTAGGGTGGGTCTAAAAACAAAGGGACACGCTAAAGTGTTGTTTCCTAATTATTGAATGAACAAGGGAAACGATAGATTGACCTACCTGGAATCCAATGCTATCGTTGTTGCTGTAGTAGTGGTGGCCTCTCGCTCCTGCCTTGGCGAGTCACAATCCTTTCGCCATTACGATTGGATACCTGCACATGGAACAAGAAACAAGAACAACATACAAGCTAACAAAATTTCATTCATAAATATTAACCAGTCAAAGAGGGCTAAACATATTGCATTAAACAAACATCATAACACAATAGTAGTCATGTATATAAATGAATAGAAGGAAGAGTTACAACTGATGCTTTGACGTCGTAGTCTCCTCTAGTGGGGTTCAGGCGAAGCATGTCTTAGATGCTATTTAGGGAATTTGGACGGGATGAAGGCATGGACTCAAGCTCTCTCAGAAGTCATGGACTCAAGCTTCCTCAATGTAATTCCTTCTTATTCTATCTTCTCTAGTAATTCAACTATAGTATGTCTAATTCTCCAAGTTCAACTAGCTTGTTCTAAGAGAGATAGTTTCTTTTATAGAGGAAAATGAGGAGTTTAGGATCCCTAAAAAGGTGGGAGGGAGGCCTATCCTTTAGGGAGTTCCCATAAGAGGTGGAAAACATAAACCTAAAGGAGGTAGTCCGTGGTTTACCAGTTCAACCACTCCCTATGACTCATCCTTGATGTGGTTGGAGTGGAATCTCCACCTCTATTTAAAAAAAAAATTCCATAAACAACTTGGTGTGGGTGGAAAACTAGGATAGAGTGCTAGCTGGTGTGGGGTCCAGTGTTAATCTTCCTCTTCGGTGCGAGGGCATAACTGATTACCCGCGCCAAGACAAAAACAAGGGTTTTTGAGTCTCTTCTCAGGGAATTTTCAACAAAAGGAATGTTACTCTCATGTAAAGGGATAAAATGATGGATTTTGCAAGGCATAACACTGCTTATTGGTCACATAAATGACCCTCCAAAGGGCGAGATGGGGATTGCAGGGACAGTGACAAAATGTTGTGTAACAATCACCGAGCTGTCATATGATTGAGACATCGTGATAACATTAGAGCTATTATACCATTGTAATATTTGAGTACATAGATTATCATATTTTTTAGTAGGTAATTACTTCATTGAGCTATTATGTTACTGTAATCTATGCTGCAAGACAACCAAACTACACCGAGAAAAAATTGTTGTGATATAATGCCGAAACTGTGAGAAAATGTCATTGTGGTGTCATCAAAAACTTTGCCTAGGTTCTATGGTTCAATATTCACTATGATATTGAGATTCCACCAATATTGAGAGTGTCCCTTGAGTGTCTCTTAAATCGTATGCCCTTCCTTGACTGTCACCTTAGCTCTGAAACCATGTTGAGAAATATAGGACATTTGCATTAGATGATTTCTCTTTATTAGTGATTTTTTGTGAGTTATTTTTACATCTTTAGATTATGATCTTCTTCATATTTGTTATTAGTGTTCTTCTTCATCAAACAATAACCAATGCATGAACATAAAATACACAAGAAACACAACATGTAGGCTATGAGTGAGGGCCAAAACCTCTAACTCTTTGAGAAGAAAACCCACACCAATTCTTCTTATAGAAATTCGAATTTACGAATACCAAGATCATGACCCTTGACCTATAAGCCACTCCAAGACCAAGAAAATACTTTTCCTTTTCTCCTTTGTCCTCCTCAACATTGGAACACTTGTCACCATTGATATCTTCTTGTTTTCACGAGATCTCCTTTTCGTGAGACATAGGACCGAACTGCACCGATCATCCAACTCTTCATATCCTCATTGTAGCACTGAGTTACAACATGAAGTAATATCAAGACCTTTGCAGATATGAGACTGATTTAATATACAATGATAGAGTGATATTATAGTGAGGAAGTGTCACTGTAATATATCTGAAACTTAGCCCAAGATTTGTTCTTCAAACCGCTCAAAGATCATTGTAACTACTAAGATAACACCTGAACTCTGTCCTGAGATAACATCTAAATTTGTCTTTCTATTTAAACCACCGAAAATATCATAGGTATGACGAGATGGTTACTGAGGTTCTTCCACACTTGTGACTGTAGTTTCTCACCGAAAACATCAGAGGAACATGAGCTTCATCACTGTTGAAATGTGAAGTATGCACCTTCCTTTTTATAGTAGTTTTCCCCTATAAAAAGCCAACATTAATCATCCGAATGGCTGTGTGCACCGACATGAATATTACGTATGTCTTTGAGGCTGACCTTGATCAAAGGAGGACTGTGCTTGTCTTTTGGAGGGCTTCTAGACAAATCTAAGTGTAATACGACTTAATTTACATGACTCCAATTATATTTATGACAAGATGAAAAAATCCCAAAGACATCAAGAAGAAGTCTTTGACTTATAAATAAAATCCTTGCTCATGAAACCCATGGTGCAAGTAATACAATAAATAATTTTATTTTTCCTTTATCTCTTCTTTACATAAAATCATAATTACATGTCATTATGAAGACTGTTGAAAATGCAACAAGATGATGGAGCTTAGTGAAATGAAGTCGCCTTCACTAAGTGGGCCCGTAGGCTATTTTTGGCACAAAGTCTATTTTTAGACTATGTCTATTTTTAGACATATGGATCATGGTCTATGAGTTGCAGGATGCTATTTATGGATGATTGGTCGAGTTGGTAAAAATAGATGGACCTCTATTTTTAGACATTGGGCGGTTTCTATTTTTAGACTCCCGGGCTAAAAATAGAACAGTCAAATATTATTAACCCTTAATAATATTTAGACTATAAACATTATCTTATCCTCTTGGAGCACTTCAGTTTGATGCTTGGATGTGGCACATGTAGCTGACAGAAGGAAATACGCTTTTCCTAAGGGTTAGTTGAGCTATTGCATGGTTGACTTCAGTTAGAACTCAAGTGGCAGAGTTTGGTGGAGTTGATGAGACAGTTGGTGGAGTTGTGTTCGGTTTAACTTAGTTGAACTAGTTGTATTTAGTCTAACTGACAAATACACTAGTGATGAGTGGTGTGAATTAATTATTAATTAATGAAATGATTATTAACTCATAAATCAACTAAAGAACACATCAGTTAACTGCAATGCATGGACAGTTCAATGGAGACCAGTGTTAGAGGTGGGTGAAAGGGTGAGTGTGACTATCAGTTGTGACTATACCTGTGCATGAGATTTTCACACACATTGATGGAGATTTCCAATGAGGATTGCGCAGTTGGAGCTAGTGGGATTCGAACTTGGATCTCATCATTAATCAACTTGGATTGCGCAGTAGAGGCAGGCAGACTTGTGGAGGAGATTTGAACCTGTGACTTGTTCATTTTCCATACTAGTTTTGTGTGTAGCATTGAGATAGTGCTGAGAGCTGTGAGAGATTTGTGCTATGTATTGTTACATGTTCTCTATCATTATAATATACAGATAGTTGGGGGTTTTCAGCTATTTCTTTCCCCAGTACATACTGTGTTAAATGTGTGCTTGATTATTGTTTTTATGTGCGCATGCGACTGCTTCTATTTCCGCATATTGATGATCAATTGTAGAAGAGGTTATGTATTATGCATGAAGCTTAA
The DNA here is from genome assembly GCA_034641835.2 of Pinus albicaulis. NCBI lineage: Eukaryota > Viridiplantae > Streptophyta > Pinopsida > Pinales > Pinaceae > Pinus > Pinus albicaulis. The sequence continues at coordinate 1,512,330,195 of CM076582.1, read as the reverse complement.
ATAGTGTGTAATCAGGATAATCTCGGTGAATAATTCAGCAAATTATTCAAATTTCTACATGGTATCAGAGCAGAATTGATCATCGGATCTATTATAGTGATTACAATTATTTCAGTAGACAGAGTCTGTAACGGGCCAGGTAGCCTTTGGATCCATCCTTTCTTTGAAAGGTGATATATCCGGTAAATGCCCCTACAGTCGATCTCTGTGCTAGAAATAATTTGTTCTCACAGATCCAGAAGCAGCTGAGTTTTGAGCTTGGAATTCGAATTTGCAGCAGAATTTGGAATTCGAAATTTGCAGCAGTTTTCTTGGTGCTAGAGTTGAAATGTCTTTCAACGGATTGCGACTGGAATATGCCCTTGAGGGCAGTTCAAATTATGTTGCATGGAAGGACCGGATGGAGGCGGTATTAGATGATAACGGGCTGAAGGAGTTCATAGAAGCTGAGATCCCAAAGCCTACTGATGCTGCTCAAGTTGAGGCTTGGCAAAAGAAGATGGCAAAATTTCGAAGGATTCTGTTGGAGGGCGTGAAGGATCACATTGTATCCAACATGCATGGAAAATCTTATCCATAATTTATGTGGAAAGCGTTGATAGATTTATTCCAAAGCAAGAGTGACCAAAGGAAGTTTGCGCTCAAGGATAAACTCAGACACATAAAGATGGAGAAAGGCGACAGTATGCCGAAGTACCTCACGAAGTTCATCCAATGCAGGGATGAGCTGGGAAGTGTGGGGGTGACTGTCGATGATGAGGAATTGGTGAGCTTGGCTCTCCTTGGTCTTCTGAAGAGTTGGCATGCCTATCAGGATTATGTCAATGGTCGGGAGAAATCGCCAGGATGGGAGCGACTTTGTTCGGATCTTGTGCAAGAGGAGATAAGGCGGAATACCAGGGAAGGATCTTCATCAAAGGCATCTGATGAAGAAAATTGCGCTTTGGTTGCCAAAGCAAAGAAGGGGAAGAGCAAGAAAGCTTCTCATTCCGGTGCGAAAGGCAAGAAGCAAGACATGTCCAAGGTGAAGTGTTTTCACTGTCACCAGCACAGACACTATGCCACAAATTGTCCGCAGAAGAAGAAAAATAAGCATGCTGCTGGATCTGCAGTGGGAGAGGCATTAGCCTCGCAGTTTGAGCTGGATTTTTCACTAATCGCATGCTTGGTCTCAAGTGTGATGGGATCAGTTTGGTTCATGGAAAGTGGTGCATCTTTTCACATGACTGGAGATCGAGATCTATTTTCAGATCTGGATGAGAAAGATCTTGGAGTGCACATCGAGATGGGCGATGATGGTAGATACAGTGCGACCGGTATCGGTACCATTTCCTTTGAGAGGGAGTCTGGTAAACCCTTCGTATTGAAGGATGTGATGCATGTTCCAGGATTGAAGAAGAATCTGATCTCTATGGCGATGTTAGAAGACAAGGGGTACGATGTTGTCTTCAGCGAGGGAAAGGCTTTCCTGCGCAGTAAGACAACTAGAGAAACCCGGAAGATAGGGGTTCGAGTCAAGAACCTTTATCAGTTTCAAGTAGATGGCTGCGCAGCAATGGCATGCAAGGTGGAAGGAGTGGTGAGCCGGGATGATGGCGAGCTGTGGCACTGGAGATTGGGCCACCTTCACCATGGAGCTTTGAAGATACTGTAGCAGATTTATACTGGGCTTCCTAAGGGCACTCTTGCGCAGTCAGATCAGTGCAAGGGGTGTACCTTGGGAAAATTTGTGAAAGCCACCTTTCACGAGAAGGATAGTCGCGCCACGACGATCCTTGTGAGAATCCACACAGACATGTGTGGACTTTTCACGCAGTTTAAACAGCAGCACAAGTACTATGTGACCCTTGTTTGATGATTTCTCTTATGTTGGGATCTTCTTCATGCAAGAAGAGCCAGACATACTCAAAACTGTTACCGAGTTCAAGGCACCATGATAAATAACCCAAAGGCGTAAGGCTCAGATGTGATGATGTAGAAGTGAATTCATCTTCTGGTCATTCAAGCACTTTTTGTAGGGTAGAAGGATTCAGAGAGCTCATCACCCCATGCCCCAAGGCAGAATTGTTGTGTCTGGGTCGAGTTTAGGCGAACGAACGCATCGTGGGTGCCGCACGGCGATGTCGCATGATCATGGCCGTCCTGCTCGTCAGGGCTTTATGCATGCACACCGCAAGATATGGGGCAGTAACTCGTCCTCACAAGATACTTCCGGCATGAGCACACCGGAGAGCAAGTCGGTGAGTCTGGTTTCCTTATTTGAGGATTTTTGGCTCACCTGTCTACATGCATGTGACGAAGGACGCCAGAAAGAAGCTGGATCCGACCGCAGAGGTTGGGATATTTGTGGGGTACACTGATACGCCCCACAACTATCGTGTGTATTTTCCAGACAGTCGCAAGACTGTTGTGCGATGGGATATCAAATTTCAGGAGGAGAAAGCCATGTAGTGTTTGCTTGAGAGGGAGCCACACTTGCATGCAGATGAGGAGCTATTAGTTCCTAAGGATGAGCTTCCGGATGTGGATTAGCCACAAGAGGAAGTTCATGGAGTGGAAGAGACCACTCATGTAGCGCCAACCATCAGAGGGCGCAAGCACACTACAGAAGCTGAGCGACTGGCTCAAGATGCAGAGAAGATTGTAGGACCACCTACAGCACAGTGCAGACAGAGACAGTCACCGGATCGGTACACTGGATACATGGCTCTTGTGAGAAAATGTGTCGTGACAGAGCCATCCTCTTTCGAGGAAGCTATGGAGGACCTTGCATGGGTAGATGCCATGGTGGAAGAGTATGATTCTATTGTCAGAAACAATGCATGGGAGATTGTCCTGCGACCGGAAGGGAAATTAGTGGTGGGTTTGCGATGGATCTACAAAGTGAAGCAGGCAGCTGACGGGAGTGTGGAGAAGTACAAGGCAAGATTTTTTGCTCGAGGCTTCTCACAGATAGAGGGGATCGATTATGAGGATATTTTTGCACCTGTCGCAAGGTACTCTTCCATACGGACGATCCTAGCTCTCTCAGCGCAGATGGGGTGGCACATCCATTAGATGGATGTGAAGACTGCGTTCCTCAACGGAGTCATTGAGGAGGAGGTGTACATAGAGCAGCCTGAAGGTTTCGAGATCTTCAGCAGTGAGTCACATATTTTCCGACTCAAGAGAGAACTGTACGGGCTGAAGCAAGCACCTCGTGCTTGGTACACACGGATAGGCAGTTATTTCACCGGGCTTGGATTCTCTAAGAGTGAGGTTGATCCTAAACTCTACCAGATTGTGGTGGAGGGGACGCTGCTGATCATTGTACTGTATGTAGATGATCTGATTTTGACGGGTGATGAGCTGTTGATACTTTCATGCAAGGAGGATCTTGCACGAGAGTTTGAGATGAAGGACTTGGGCCTCCTTCATTATTTCAGGATTGGAAATTTGGCGGCGCGGTGATGGACTATTGTTTGTTTCTCGGGGTAAGTATGCTAGAAATATTAGAGAAGTTCAGCACGCTAGGCAATCTGATACTCCTCTTCCTGGAGGTTGGAGGAAGGAGGATGCTGCGGCGGAGGTAGTGGATGCTGTTTATCGACAGTTGGTGGGGTCGCTTATGTATCTGGTCAATACATGACCTGATATATGCTATGCTGTTAACCAGCTTTCACAAGCTATGGTTAAGCCTACCAAGCTCTTCTGGAAGGCAAGCAAGCATGTATTGCGTTATCTTAGAGGCACATCGAGATATGGTTTGTGGTACAGACATGAGGATGAGGTGAAGCTATGTGGCTTCACGGATGCAGATTGGGCAGGGAGCCCAATGGAAAGAAAGAGCACATATGGAGGGATCTTCAGTATCAGGTTGACAATAGTTTCTTGGTACAAAAAGAAGCAGAGATCCATGGCACTCAGTTCAATAGAGGCTGAGTATATGGTAGCAAGCTTGGCTGCATGCGAGGCCATATGGATGAGGAAGATTCTGGTCGGGTTGTTCAGGTCACACTTGGAGCCTACTGTGATTTATTGTGATAACCATAGTTGCATTAACTCTCGGCTAATCCATTATTTCATGATAGATCTAAACACATTGACATCCGGTATCATCATATTAGAGATTGTGTGCAGCGGAAGGTCATGTTACTTTCATACATTCCCACGGAGGATTAGGATGCTGATATCTTGACGAAGGCACTCACCAGGAGAAAATTCGAATACCATAGGGACAAGATAGGGTTGGCATATAATCCTTACCTTGTTGAGAGGGAGTGTTGAGATTGCAAAAAGATGATGAGCTTAGTGAAAGAAGTCACCTTCATTAAGTGGGCCCACAGGCTATTTTTATGCAAGTCTATTTTTAGACTATGTCTATTTTTAGACATATGGATCATGGTCTATGAGTTGTAGGATGCTATTTATGGATGATTGGTCAAGTTGGTAAAAATAGATGGACCTCTATTTTTAGACATTGGTCAAAGTCTATTTTTAGACTGCCAGTCTAAAAATAGACCAGTCAAATATTATTAGCCCTTAATAATATTTAGACTATAAACATTATCTTATCCTCTTGGAGCACTTCAGTTTGATGCTTGGATGTGGCACATGCAGCTGACAGAAGGAAATACACTTTTTCTAAGGGTTAGTTGAGCTATTGCATGGTTGACTTAGGTTAGAACTCATGTGACGAGTTTGGTGGAGTTGATGAGACAATTGGTGGAGTTGTGTTTGGTTTAACTTAGTTGAACTAGTTGTATTTATCTGTGAAAAATACACTAGTGATGAGTGGTGTGAATTAATTATTAATTAATTCACTAATTATTAACTCATAAATCAACTAAATAACACATCGATTAAGCACAACAGTGCATGGACGGTTCGGTGGAGACCAGGTGTTAGAGGTGGGTGAAAGGGTGAGTGTGACTATCGGTTGCATCGGTTGTGACTGTATACAGCAATGAGATTTGCACATGCAAGGATAGGTGCCAATGAGGATTGCGCAGTTGGAGCTAGTGGGATTCGAACTTGGATCTCATCATTAATCAACTTGGATTGTGCAGTAGAGGTAGGCATAATTTTGGAGGAGATTTGAACCTGTGACTAGTTCATTTTCCATACTAGTTTTGTGTGTAGCATTGAGATAGTGCTGAGAGCTATGAGAGCTTTGTGCTATGTATTGTTACATGTTCTCTACCATTATAATATACAGATAGTTGGGGGTTTTCAGCTATTGCTTTCCCCATTACATCCTGTGTTGATATGTGTGCTTGATTATGTTTTAATGAGCGCATGCATTGCTTCTATTTCCGCATATTGATGATCAATTGTAGAAGAGGTTATGTATTATGCATGAAGCTCAAATAGTGTGTAATCAGGATAATCTCAGTGAATAATTCAGCAAATTATTCAAATTTCTACAAATACTGAATCTGCTTACATATTTCAACATTAAGAAGGAAAAATTACATTAAGACTTTAAAAACATTCATATTCTCAATCGTAACCCGGGCCATGAACCTTTTATGCTCACTTTGGCTATCAATGATCTCTTATTACATAATTGTATGCTAGAATCAGGGGCTTGTGCCAACATCATGCCTTTGAAAGTCATGAAGCAATTGGGTCTCAACATCACTCAACCATATAAGAAGGTATGTTGTTTTAACTCTAAGCCCATGGAAGTGGAAGACCTCATAAAGTATCTTAAGTTTTATTTGGCTAGGAACCCTGATATATCCCTTATCATGGATGTTTTTGTCATAGATATTCCTGATGTGTGGGGAATGATCTTGTCTAGGAGATGGGGGGCCACTGTTGGGGGTCATGTTCAAATGGACTTGTCATACACCATTATCTCGCAATCTGATGGAACTCCTTTTATCCTCTATAGCGAGCCTACTTACCTTTCTCGCGTGATTAAGCCTGGACCAATCCCATACTACGAAACACATGAGATCGAAAAGCCTTCTCCCATTCTCCCTTCACAAGAAGTCTACATCCTCAAACAGTGGAATCACAAAACAAGCAAAAAATGGAAGCCTAAAAAAGAATATAATATCGGGCACTTGGTCTTTGTTGATAAAGACCTAATGCCTATCAAGATCCATGGGAAAGTTGGGGAGGGCTATTACTACATTGCTAAACTCAACGACGAACTATGGCCACAACCAGTCAAGTTAAGTCGTATCACCCCTTTCCTTGATACTTGACATTGTATCATATGCATGTTAGAGTATGATGTATTGCATGTTGATTTGCGCATTAGAACTAACATCATATGATATTTATCATGGTAGATTAGTTGCATTTAGATTAAAATCTGCATATTTTATTTTCATGTTGATTGCAGCCTAACACCAAGCATGGGTGATCATAGGACACCATAGAAACATGTTTCCCTGTGGGTTCAGTCTTTGATATGTGTAGGTAACAGGTCTACGGTAACCAAGAGATTGTTGGTGTTCTCATGACCTCTAGTTCGAGTAGCTTTGCCCACTTTTCAACAGATCACATCCTAGTTGGAGCCAGATGATACCAACCATTTCGTGGGTGATATCCCTAGGAGAAAAATTTTCTCCAAGTCCTTAGCCGGTAGCCAATAACTCCTTGCAGCCACCAACTAGCTCGTTGCACCATTTCTCAGCCACCTGAGCCAGTGGTGTGGTCCGTCACCCATCTGCCATGATCGTATGTTTGAAGGTGAGCCTCCCAAACCTAAAGGTATGCCTTGTTATTTGGTAATTGAGTATTATGGTTTACTTATCATGGAAACTCTTGGGCATGGATTAATGGGGGGATTTGAAGGAAAGGGTGGGCTAGGTTTGTGCTCCTATCCTCCGGACCTCTTTTGGGTGTTAACCTTGGACCTTAGTCCCATGGAATATTTTTTTACTAACCTTTGGGCTTTATGGATGGTACTAAATGGGAAACCCTAATTTTGGTTGGGTGGTCTTACTCCCTCATCCACATATATCACTCCCCTTCCTCTCATTATAACCCCATTCATCATTCCTCCCACATGGGTCCACATTCCTCTGCTGGGTCCACATAGGGTTAGCCTCCCCCTCCCCTTGTCCACACTTTGGGTAGGGCCTGGAACAATTCCCAGAGGTTGATGCAGCTAAAAAATAAAAGAAAAAGCATGATTGGCCACATTCAACAGGAAATTATACCATAATATGAAAAAGATGGTCGGGACAAAAACATTTAGCACGTGGGAGAAAAACATTGCATGAGCTCTACCCCATTTCATGGCCACCACCATGGTTCCTACATGCCCTAGATGAGCCTCCTATAACATTTAGGAACCCACATTGTCCCAACCCCTGGTGGGAAATGAATTTCCCCATCTTAAAGGGGGTATCCATTACTATACTTTACACGTCGTGTTCTCATTCCTTCAGCCCCGAGAAGTTAACTAAAGAAAAATCATGAAAGGAAAAAGGCATATGAAGAAGGGTGGAAAAATCAAGGTCGAGGAAACTCATGTAATACGATTTCTCCATCCTATACACTATTTACCAAAGTGAGGGCTTCCCTTATTAGCTACCCTCATACCCTGGCATGTGACCCAATGTAATATTCCAAAATGGAAATAATAGCAATATAAGACATAATAATGTAAAACACGACAACTATGAACATGTCATAAGAGGGATCAATATGCAACCATCATTTTATTCATATATTAGCAACAATATACAAAAATATCTTGAGGGTCAAGCCACTCAAGCAATAAGAACAAGCCTCCAACAATCAGAACAATAAGCACATGAGTTGTTGCTACTGTATAGAATGCCGGAAAGTAGTGACAACGCTGTCTATATCAGTGTAGCTGCTGATGTAAACATACATTAATGGAATATGGCTGATAGATACAAAATAAATGCCCAGAAAAGAAGATAAGGGCTCTAATACATGATTTCTAGCCAACCTGGAAAAGATTGCTAGAAATACTAAGAAATATACAATGTGACAAATAACCCTGGGGTTAATATATCACTGTAAACTGGAACTGAATAGAATGAGGCTCTGATAGATCTGAAATGATAAATGTCCTCCTCCAATGGTATTTCTCAATAGAAGGTTGATCCCTCTATTCGGAAATAGACCCTCCTAATGAGTTCAATGAACCCTCCCAGCAACTACCTCTAAAAATAACGCAGATCTGGTTTGTAACTATGCTATGAGGGATGGTAGATGGTTGGCCTGATGCCAAAAATACATAAATATGCCCAAGATCCCTCCTTGCTGATCCTCCAATGGATTGGCTACCTCTCCACTGAAAAACAAGCCCATAATTGGCTCTATGTGATTCTCCTTTTCCGAATCCAGACCTGCCCGGCCACAACCCGGACCTAAACGAGAAAGCTGGCATTATAGCTGAAGGAGGTAGCTTGGCTAGAATTTTGGGATGAGGAAATACAGCCCAAATAACCTCTCCTTCCCTGAGGATGAGGTAGGGATTCCCGATCAGGAACACCCTTGTGCTAAGCAGCACAGCAACCCTACTAAACAACAAAAGGATTCAAGTCTAAACAGACCAATATCAAAATGATAATCTAAAGCATGAATAAAAATGGATGCCATCCCCTCCATATATAGTGTGTGAGCATTCTCACATTGGTTCCCATCCATACTTGCCACTAAACTCATGCAAGTTTTCCTCCACTAAAACTGCGCTGTCTCATCATGAATGCCACTCCTCCATGACATCATTGTTGAATTGGTCAAAGTTGACCTATTCAACATGTCTTCCCTCCAATTCACACCTAAAGGTGCTTAATACAACTGCTTATTCTTCCTCCTTTCACATTAGGAGTGTTATTATTCATTACAAAGAGGTTTATGGGCCTCCCCACTTGATCCGGGGTAAAATCTTGATACCCTTAACCAAGACCTTTTAATTCGGCTGATAAATAGAATTGCATTTAATTAAAGACGTTAAAGAACTGAAATGAACGATTGTAGCTGAAAATAAGAGGAACATAAATGAACAAGATCAGCAATCATAAGAACACGTCGTTTGATGACGGAGTTCGTCCAGGAGGGACTACATCTCCGGGCCTCAGTGTCAAGATGGTGTAGGCCGCTGCATTATGTGTTGTGAGAAGAAGATGTACATGGATGTGCTTTCCTATGACATACAAGGAAAAATCGCCCTCACGCAGGAGTGGCTTGACTTCTTTAAGAGATGTTCTACTGCAGAACTCTCATACATAAAGAAAGACTCCTATTAGTATGACCATAGCTGACATGTAGCAAACAAGAGTATCCCGCCAATCCTGGCAAACAAGGGATCTCAACAATACACAGCAAATAAGAGCATCCCGCCAATGTGGCATAAAAGGGGCTCATACATGACACAATTCCATAGCTGAAAGTACATCAAAATAACACAAAGCAAGATCCCTCAACTCATATATCAACCGGGATCTGCAAGACATAATGCATCTCAACGAGAAATAAATAAGGAAGTACATGGAAATCACATCATATACCTCATTCTGCCCTTTGCTGAAGGCTGAGCTTCTCCGCAGCGGAATCTGAAAACACCATCAATCTTGTGGCGTCAAGAAAGTGGAAAACGACTGCTCACATGCAAAAATCTGACACCGGCAAAGTCCACTTCCAAAAGTGGCTGAAAAATAAAAAACTCAGATGCAGAAACTGAGCACGCCATCAAACTCGTGGCGTCAAGTAGTGCTGAAACGACATATAATTTGTCCCATTTGGACAAAGTCGAAATTTCGCCCTCCTGAAAATAGAGCCTCAATCAGGGTTCCGCCTACCTCTTTCTGGGCTCATGGTTCCACATGACCTGCATTAAAAAATAATAAATCTGGAGCTGCGTGCGTGCTGCTCCATTCCCTGAGCGCACTGATCTGCAATTAAAAAATATTAAAACTCGAATTCCGTGTGCACTCCTTGCTCCTCCATGTTTGGGCGCACTGTAAAAGTCTGAGTTTAAATAAAAAATTGTTGGCGGAGTTAACCAAGTAACAGTTGGGCGCAGTGGTAAGATTTAGTAATCGTTGAGGAGAGGTCGGGGGTCAAATCCCGCCCCTCCCAACATAGCACGCGTTTATTTTTTAAAAAGGCACGTTTTGTTTTAAAAACAATATCATATTGTTTTATGGGGGGCCGGACCCGCATTGGGCGGCCCGCCCCAACCATCCGCACATGCATTGGTTGACCGTTGGTTGAACGTATGGCATATACGTTACACATAACCGTTATATGATTTATATATATGTTATGTGTTGTTTGCCGAGTGCGTGGGGTCCGGCAGGGGTCATGGCCCGCCGGCCCATTTTTTTTTAATATATTTTGTTATTACAACAAATTGTGCATTTTTGAAAAATCTGATTTTGGACCGTAGGAGGCAATTTAAATAGGCGACAATTTCGCCCGGAATCTGGCCTGAGCCTGCCGGAATCCGGTGGCCGGAAAAAGTCTAATTTGTGCCTTCCTTAACCTGCCACATCACCAAGTCAACCTGGAACTTTGACCGCTTATAACTTCTTCATATGGACTCGGAATTGAGTGCCGTCTGCGCCGTTGGATTCAGAACTTCGAGATCTACAACTTCAACCTGGTTTGAGAGCAATCCAAACACTTTTATTTTTGAGCCTTTTACTCAGGCCACCTGTGCATCTGTTTTATCCACGGATCTCCCCACCCACTTATTCACCTACCTAGTGATAAAACAAACTATAATATTCCATTTAGTTGAAGGATAATTTTTTGGAATATTATAGTCCTCCCCTGCAAAATTTTGCTTATCCTCAAGAAACTATAAAGGTGGAGAAAAATTCCTCCCTTCCTCCTCTTGTGGCCTCCTCATAAATATTCCCCACCACTTCTCAAAGTAATCTGCCATAAATTTTCCCTCCAATGGTTCCTCCCAATTATGCAAAACCAAATGGCTCATATCATGAGAAAGTTGAAGGTGTAAGTGGAAACCTTGTTGTTTTCCAATGGCCTCCTCAAGGTAGGAGTGATTAAAAACATAGGGGATCTCATTCCCAATGAGAGACTCCCATACCCATGCTATCATCCAAAGGAAATGAGCCATTCTAGGTAGCTCATCAAAGAAATCCTCAACCCCCGGTTTATGCAATGTATTGGGGTTGCATGGAGAGGTTAAATTCTTCCACCCAAGTTGTTTCTCTCTCCATTTATGGTATGTATGGGGCTGCTGCTGATCTTGGGCTGAAATATTATGGCCTCCAATAATGTCCCAAGTTACCCCATCAAACAAAACATCCATGAAATGCCTCTCCCCAGAGCTCAAGTTCTACAAATGGCTCCTCCCATATGAAGACAGGAGGTGTAGTGTGGCAATCATGGTTTTCCATTTGTTTCTCTTGAAACATGTAACATATGAAGTATGGAGAATCATACTCCCAATGGGCACCTCCAACCCTTGTGCCATCCTTCCAATAAAGCCTCCCGTAAGAGTAAGAACATCATCAATATGTGGAAGCAAGAACATATAAAAACAAGTTTCCATATGACAACTGGGAGGTGGATCATAGTTCCACATGTGGAACTAGCATAGTGCATCCCATGCCTGCCTCAAAAAAAAGTATAACAAGTGTCTTTTCAGCCACTTGTTTGCTACCACAATCATCCTACAAGATGAGATCATAGAAATAAAGTTTGGTGCCAATGGTGCAACACCAAGAATCATGTGGCCTCCCCCACAAACCACCAACTGAATGGCCAACATCAATGCTACAAATGGCCTCAAGTACATCACAATACAATATACAAGAAGGAATGATCCTCCTTGGTACAACATGCTGCTCACAAAAAGTAAAAGAGTACAAATCATAATGCATAAATGTACATCCTCTACCATGTACCTTGGTCATTGAGATGAAATGGCTCAACTGAAAGTTCTCCCTCACTCTCAATGAGTAGGGAAATGGTTGTGACTACCTCTCCATCCTCATCCGGGATATGCATCTCTCTATATGTTGATATACATCTTGCTGGATGCCCTCCCAAGTCAACTCCTCCATCAAAGAATGAAATGCATCAAAGTGCATGGAAAGAAAGTCCACATGTTCTGCATGTAACAACTTCTCCTTGAGCTCAGAAGCTCTAGTCAAGAAGACTCTGCCATAAGAATAGATGACTTCATCATCCACCATGTATCTATCATCTCCCTTCGGGTCATCAAGAATCATGCAAGCACCAAGATCCTTGGAGTACTCTACCAAAAGTTGAGACCTCCAAAATGGATCAACCCTCCTAAGAGACAGCATTGTAGATCTGAAACGTGAAGTCCCCCACATGCTACTGTCCTTTCCTTTTACATCCCTCATGCCAAAGTCATCCTCCAAAGTGCTTCCATGCCCATCATGTAGCTGCTCATGCTCAAGTAGAAGTGGTGGCCTTTGGAAGTTGGCCTCCCATGAGAAGCTACCATCCAAAAAGAACCTCTTGATCTTTGCCAATGTAAGAATGAGTGGCCTCCATCTACTCCAATGTATGGAGGATTCCTTCCTCAAAGGAGGTACCCTCTGTTTCTCCAAATTCATGGAGCATATCCCTTGCACCATGGTGGTGCCATCCTCCATCACTGCATCAACTTATGTCAGCGCAAAATATGTAGTGAGAGTGGGTGATGCTGAAAATGGGAGAATGCCCTCCTCCTCTTGAAGTCTCTCCCAGACTCTCTATGCTATACTATACCCCTCCAAAGTATCCACCTCTCCGAGAACTAAGAGTGGTGAACTGAATGGCAAGATGTCTCTCACCAACTCTAGATTTGGTGGCCTCCCAAGTGGAATTCCCCCATGTAGTGAGACATCAAAATTTGAAGTGGATTGTATATATGAGTGGACTGATTTTTCCCTCCTTTCACTGCGTAATACAGTCTCCTTCTTCTATGCAGAAACCTCATGAAATAGATAAGGGTGAATGCTCATCATCCCTTGATGCTGATCCTTCCTTCCTTCTCCTTCCATCTGCCAAGATTCACAATCCACAACAATTGATACATGCTGCTCCGGAATTGTGCTTTGGTTCCCACATGTTAGATCAATTGGAACTTCTTTCAAAGACATAAGGGCTCCTCTAATGGAAGCAATGGCTCCCTTCCCATCTCCATGTGGTGATGGATCTCCTCCTGATGGTACAATGTTGTTAGCTCTTCTCTGCTCATCCTCTTCATCAACATTTGAGAATGCCTCATCATCAATGAGAGACCCTTGATCTTGGTTTTCCCTTGAAGGAGGAATCTCCATGACTTCATCTATAGAAGAGGGCTCTTTAAGAAGTGGGGATCTTGCCCTTGGCAAGGTATTATGCATGTTTTTATCCCCTTCAACAGAAATATGGATTGGAGTTGGTAAAATAGATCTCTCCAACTCATGCAAAGGTTTTGAGTTTTTGGGTTCAACAAAAGATGTTTCACAATATTTAATATCAAATATTTTCACTAATTTCTTAGTGAACCATGCATAAGTATTTACGCTTACATGATGAAATGAAACAGAACTAATAAACCACCAATCATGGGCCATACCTTTGAGGTGTAGCGCTGCTACTCTAATGGCATCCTTTTCTGAGACTTGGTGTAGCTGAAAATAGGAATCTAGCTCCTTCACCCAAGCCTTGACTGTGCACTTTGCTGATCCATCAAAGTTAGATAGAAAGATTCTACCTCTCTTGCTTCTTTTTTTTTTCTGGATCTTTTGTCTTTCTTTAGTTGGAAAAACTTTTGGAATTCCAAGTTCTTTTTCAATCTCTATGATTGAGACTCATACTCTTGAAGATAGTCACTCAAGGTCTCCTCCCTTGGTGCATCTTCTTCCTCCATCCTTCTTGCAGTGAATGTGGGCAATAAACTACGTTGTGGATCTGCATGTGTGGCTGAATGCTCACACCCATCATGTGAATACCTAGGGCTTGCTTCACCTTCAAACCCTCTTGGAAATTCTCTACACCTCTCCCCTTTCATCTCCTTGAGATCTTCCTTGATATTTTTCACATTTTGGAAAAGACGCTGGGAGATTATCTTTTCTTCATTTCTCCAAATAATGGAGTCATGCCTTTGTTTCTTATATATAACTTCTCCTATCTATGAGAAGCTTCTCCTTCTAATGGCATAATGTCTTGAATGCACAGGCTGAACCAAGATTATGCTCTAATACCACTGTAATATTCCAAAATGGAAATAGCAGTAATACAATAAATAATAATGTAAAACACATCAAATATGGACATGACATGAGAGGGATCAATATGAAACCATCATTTTATTTATATATCAGAAACAATATACAAAAATATCTTGAGGGTCAAGCCACTCAAGCAATAAGAACAAGCCTCCAATGATCAAAACAATCAGCACATGAGTTGCTGCAACTGTATAGAATGTAGGAGAGCAGCGACAACGCAGTATATATCAGTGTAGCTGCTACTGTAAACATACATAAATTAAATATGGCTGATAGAAACAAAGAAATTCCCAGAAAATAAGATGTGAGCTCTAATACATGATTTCTAGCCAACTCGGAAAATATTGCTAGAAATATCAAGAAATATACAATGTGACAAATAACCCTGGGGTTGAAATGTCACTGCAAACTGGAACAGAAGAGAATGAGGCTATTACAGATCTGAAATGATGATTTCATCCTCCAATGGTATTTCTAATTAGAAGGTCGGTCCCTTTACTCAGAAATAGACCTTCCTGATGAGCTCGATGAACCCTCCCAACAACTGCCTCCAAAAATAACGCAGTTCTGATTTGTGACTGCGCTGTGAGGGATGGTAGATGGTTGGCCTGATGCCAAAGATGTGAAAATATGCCCAGGAGCCCTCCTTTTTGATCCTCCAATGGATAGGCTACCTTTCCACTGAAAAACAAGCCTAGAAATGTTCTATGTGTTCCTCCTTTGTTGCACCCTGCAACACAACCCAGCTCTAAACAGAAACTGCACTGTAGCTGAAGGAGGTAGCTTGGCCAAAATGCTAGAATGAGGAAATACATCCAAAAAAACCTCTCCTTCCTTGAGGATGAGGTAGGGATTCCTGATCAGGAACACCCTTGTGCTAAGCAACACAAAAACCCTGCTAAATAGTAAAAGGATGCAAGTCTAAACAGACCAATATCAAAATGATAATCTAAAACATGAATAACAATGGCTGCCATCCCCTACATATATAGTGTGTGAGCCTTCCCACATTGGGTCCAATCCATACTTTCCACTAAGATCATGCAAGTTTTCCTCCACTAAAACTGCGTTGTCTCATCATGAATGCCACTCCTCCATGACAACGCTGTTGACTTGGTCAAAGTTGACCTATTCAACATGTATTCCCTCCGATTCACACCCAAAGGTGCTTAAACCAGCTACTTATTCTTCCTACTTTCACATTAGGAGTGTTATTATTCCTTCCAAAGAGGTTTATGGGCCTCCCCACCCACTTATTCACCTACCTAGTGATAAAAAAAACTATAATATTCCATTTAGCTAAAGGCTAAATTTTTGGAATACTACACCCAAGATTTCCCCCCTCATACCATACTTCGTTCTATCACTTTATCACATGCCACCATCATTTGAAAGATGTACCATGGACATACAATCCCCTTTATAAGTAGATACCACCTAATAAGGTGCTTGGTTAACCCCCTTTGGAGCTTGGAGACATTAGCACATGCCAAAGACCACTATGGAAGGGCATGCCATTAAGAAATGCCCACCTATTTTCCATGGTTTGTAAACTATTTTACTTGATTTATCTAATGACTTGGTACACTAGAAGGCAAGGGGATGCATTGGATCTTATGCAGGATTGTAGATGGTCTCCATTTTGATGGTTTTGTTTCCCTATACAGGGTCCTAAACCTCCAAAGGGCTACATTGGCACATGTAGGGTGTGTGTAGAGAGCCACAGGCCTACACAACAACAAAAACCACTCCTTGGATCCCTAGGGTCATTCAGGGATTGCTCATGGTTCACCTATTGGAGGAGGAAGATGCACCTTGTTCACCATGCTTTATTGGCCCTACAATTACATTATGCACTTGGAATATGACCCATGACTTGTATGATGATGTGACATCACTTACACCATCATCTGAGCCCTTGCAGATGGTCTACAGGCATCTTCGATCTATTTGGAGACCCATGAGGTCACTTGTGTGTCCCCACACCCATTAGGAGCACCATAAGTTTATTATTTGGAGAACAAGGTGCCAACCCCTTGTCCACTACTTTTGGGAGTCCTATTTCACATTATGACACTTATGGACTTCAGTAGGCTTCCTCTTAGGCCCAACGACATGTATTATTTATCATTTGACCTCTTGAGAGTTTATTCTTTTGATTATCAGCTAGTTTGATGGGTTATCACGAACATTTAGCTATCTTGTACATGATTTTTTTCGAGGTGTTAAATTTGGCCTAATTAGCTAAATAAAACTCATTATAAGTGTATGAATACAAGTGATGTGATTTTATTTTAGCATCATCACTTGGTTTGGACTTGTATCTCTTTAGAGAACTTCATTATCCTTCTGGGTGGACGAAATTTTGGAACGATGCCCGGAGGTTGATGCAACTAAAAAAAGAAAATAAAAAAATAATTGGCCACATTCAATAAGAAATTGTACCATAAAATGAAAATATGGCTGGGACAAAAACATTTAGCACGTGGTGAAAAAATTCCATTGCATGAGCTCTACACCATTCCATGGCCACCAGCCTGGTTCCTATAGGCACTAGATGATCCTCCTATATATATCATTCAGGAACCCATGAATGTCCCAACCCCTGGTGAGAATGAAATGCCCCACCTTAAAGGTGGTATCCATTGCTATACTTTACACATCATTCTCTCATTACTTGAGCCCCGAGCTCTTAGCCAAAGAAAAATCATGAAAGTAAAAAGGCATACGAATAAGGGTGGAAAAATCAAGGTTGGGGCAACTCATGTACCACGATTTCTCCCTCCTACACATTATTTACTCATGTATGGGCTTCCCTTTATTAGGTACCCTGTACCTTGACATATGACCTAAGATTTTCCCTATCATCCCCTACTCTAATCCATCACTTTATCACATACCACCATCATTTTAAGGATCTACCATGGACATACCACCTCCTTTATAAGTAGATACCACCTAATAAGGTGCTTAGTTAACCCCCTTTGGAGCTTGGAGACATTAGCACATGACAAGGCCCACTATGAAAGGGCATTCCATTATGAAACTCATGCCTGTTTTCCATGGTTTTTAAACTATTTTACTTGATTTATCTAATGACTTGGTATATTGGAAGGAAAATGGACGCATTGGATCTTATGCAGGATTGCAAATGGTCTCCATTTTGGGTTGTGTCTCCCTATACAAGGTCCTAACCTCCAGAGGGATACATTAGCACATATAGGGTGTGTGTAGAGATCCAAGGGCATCCACAATAGTAGACAACATTGCATTGATCCCTAGAGTCATTTAGAGATTTCTCGTGGTTCACCTATTGGAAGAGGAAGATGCACCTGGTTCACCATGCTTAGTCGACCCCACAGTTACATTATGCACCTTGGTAGATGACCCAAGAGATGTATGATGATGTTGCATTACTTAAACCATTATTCGAGCCCTTGTATATGGTCTACAAGAATCTTAGATCTGTTTGGAGATCCATGAGGTCACTTGTGTGCCCCCACACCCATTGGGAGCACCATGGGTTTATTATTTGAAGAACAAGGGGGAAACCCCTTGTCCACTACTTTTGGGAGTCCTATTTCATGTTAACGACACTTATGGAATTCATTAGGCCTCCTCTTAGGCCCAACAACATGTATTTTTGATCATTCAACCTCTTGAGAGGCTTATTCTTTTGATTATGAGCTAGTTTGGTGGGCTTGTCACCAAAAGTTAGTTATCTTGTACATTATTTTATTATAGGGGCTAAATTAGGCCTAATTAGCTAAATCGAACTCATTAGAAGTGTATAAATGCCAATGATGTGATTTCATTTTAACATCATCACTTGTTTTGGGACTTTGGACTTGTATCTCTTTAGAGAACTTCAATATCCTTCTTAGTGGGCGAAATATTGGAGCATGGAATGAATTTTGATGTTTGGATCATTTTCCGTTGTCTTGGAGCTTCTTGATTGTAAAATTTTTTATGGTTGGATATACTCTTATACATTTAAGTGCAATTTAATTCTATTCTTTCTTTCAATTTTTTTCACATACATTGTTGTTGGGATTTCGCTATACTAGGGCTAATTTACTGCATCCATTTATGCGAAGTTGTGATAATTTTGTTTTTGGACAGTGTGTTTCATGTATGGGCCATGTATAATTAATGAATGTTCCTAGGGATGTTTCATAATTTAAATCCATCTCAAAAATCCAACTATTCTGCAAAACAAATTATAAAGTCTTTGAAGTTGCTTTCGCTACTACCTTGATGCTAAGAAAAGTTGTCTTTAAGGCCTCCTTGACATAGAAAATAAAAAATCCATAGTCATAATTCCTCTTGAATCCAATCTCCCCAAAGGATTAGGCATTGATATACCATAAGGTGATCAAATTAAGCTAATTTTACTCTCCCATCTCTTATTTTCTAGGACTAGCCCATTAGGTCTCCTAGGGCATCATTTATCTCGCAAACTACCCACTCAAAAACTTCAATTTCTTTGAATCTTCTACACTGGGGTTTCTCCTAGATGCCCACCATTTTTTAAGAAATTCCAATGGTGGGATTTTGAGATACCTCAAGCCCTAGCCTCGAGATCGATTTTTTCCCTTAGTTTCCTTAGGCTAGAAACCTCATTGGGATCCTCACTTTGTCTTGGATTAAAAATTTATTATTTGGTCCCTTTATCCTTCTATATTAGGTAAAAAATATCATACGTTGCTAAAACCTACCCCCTTTACCTAACCCCGGGTCCACTTGGTCCAGTGTGGTCCCACACATTATTAAGGAAAATTCTTCAAAGATCACTTAGGATCCAAGAATTTTTGGGTTTAGGGACCTCATTATAAGATACATACCCTAAACCTAGACCTTGAAATTCTCCTCGAGCCCTTCCCTGAGAGCCTTCAACCTTTCCTTCTAAATCAAGCAAGCCATACATTTGAGCCTCTCTTGTGAATAGGCTTCCAGGATCACCTCTCACACTATCATTGATCCATTCATTTCATTATTATAACTGGTTTCCTCCCATCAGTGAAAGTTCGTAAAGAGTAGGGAGCCATAGTTGAGGTGACAAAGGGCTATTCATCCATTGTTTCCCTTAACCTGGTAAAAGCCCTTCAAGCATCCCCTTTTATGACCCCTTCTAGTTTGAGCAGTAATATATCTTATAAAATATATATCCCACTAGATCCATCTCAAGGCCTCCAATCCTATCTAGGATTAAAGGAATTGAGAATGGTAACTGTTAGGACTCCACTATGTATCATTTTTGCTATATACTTTGACACCATTTTACTTTTATAACCATGATTAAAAAGGATTCCATTAGCATTTTCATCTACTTTATCCCAAGGTATATAAAATCCTCTTCTTTATTATATGTTTAATCTGTTTACATATAATTCCAAAATACTCTTATATTTTATCATTAAGCGAAGTGGATTGTTGCTAACATAAGTTTAAAAGATCGCAGATAAGTTATATGCTTTACTAGGAACAATCGGCCGTTGCTGAAACAGTTGACTTAGTTGCTGAAACAGCCAGCAAGCACGCAAATTCCGTCACTCGTAATTTTCGATTCTGGAAGAGCCTTTTGTGGAACAATAGTAACAGCATGAAGACATGGTTACATGGACCATTCTGAAGATAGCATTCTTGTTGTCTCTGTTGTAACAATATCTTTTTTTGGAAGAACAGAATAGTCCTGTTTTAAGAAAGCGAACATATTTGGGATAAACGTAGATTTTCTCTCATGTAATTGTAAAAGATGTCTCCTCTTTAAAGAGGAGACATCATCATTAGTAGGGGGTGCGAGTGTGAAAGCTACAGGAGAACATTGTGTGTGAGAACTGGAGCTAGACTCCATCTGTAATGTATCATTTCTTTTGACAGATGAATAAAATCTTCTTTTGAGCGCTCCAATTTAATTCTTTCCCTGGGGAATCTTGTGAGAGGGAAAGGGCCTGCCTTCCTCACAAGATTCACCCTTTTGTCTCTGTAGTTTGTTTAATTTCTTTTTTCTTGTTTGCACTTTACTTTAATTCTGTTGCTGAGACATCAGTTACACAGTTCTGTAGTTCATCGAGTACTCTGTTTCCTTAACGATGTATGTGTTTAATACATTCATTCTTGAGAAGTTGAGAAATCTATTTCTGTTAATTGCGTGAATGTATGATGCTGGGAAGCAGGTGCTGAAGATTCCTGTACAAAGGAATAGGGTCCTGCTCCCACTAATTGCCTTTCTTTTCCTGCAGTGTGATTAGAAACAGGAGAACAAGTGCTGAAGGTTCTTGTTCATGGGAATAGGGTCTTGGTCTCTTGAGTTATCTTTTCTACAGTGTGATTAGTGTCAGGCAGCAGGTGTTGAAGTTCCTAATTAAGGAATAGGGTCCTGTTCCTGCTATGGTTGATTGATTTCTTTTCTTGCAGATTGATTTTCCTTTATTTGGATTTTAAACTGCAACATAGGAATTATTTCTGCTATAACATAAGTGACTTCAGCTTTGATTAAAAAGAGTGTGAATAATTAGATTTGTATGATAATTGTGTGGCTTTTTACTACAACATTGTTCTTTCTTTTGAAATTGAGCATATCCAGTGCGTGATTGTCTTTGGAATAAAAAGACTTCCTCGGGTTGACAATTTATGTGGAGCTTGAATTGTGAAAACAATTAAAGCGACCAACAGTAACTAAAGGGATTGGGCATGGTTAACTTTCAAAGGTCTATGACACCACATACATAATCATCACATGGCCTGCAAGGCTTTGGGATTTGCATCTCATTGGATTTACAATGGTATTTTCTATGAAAAACATAGGGTACCTCCTAGGAGGTAATAGGAACAACCATATAAGAAAATCAAGATCCACAACTGGAATATTTTATTTTCATTAGTGTTTCCCCAAACCTTAGGTGACTTAACATCTCGCCACTATGAATATGACTGCAATGTGTGTATATTAATCTCAAATTTGAGTTGGGATAGAACGTAACTTAATTCTTATTTTTCATCCATGTTCTCGCAATGGCTTGGAATCTCTCAGGGTCCACTTACAATTATTAACATATAATGAAGTTGAATCTAGGCTTTTGTGATCCATATCATGAAAAGTAAGAAACATTTCGGTAAAAATCACATCATAAGATTTTTTTCGACACGTTTCGAACCATCTAGTGTCATTCATCATTATGATAAGATATTTTCTTGACAATGCACCACAATGGATGGTTCGAAATGCATCGAAAAAACTCCGATAATTTGATTTTTACTGAAAGTTTTCTTACTTTTCATATAATGAAGTTCTGAGCATTTTACTTGGGACAAGTACTTACAACATGATAATAAATCATTTTGAAACTATGTGGTGGTCTAAAATGGATAAATGTTTTTGGAAACCATATCTAACATTCTAGCATAGTAAAACAAATTTTTGGGATCCCTAGAGTCTATGAATAATGGTCTAATTTTGGAATATTGATTATCATAGAGAAATACGTACAAACAGTATTAACTGTTCTTTGTAGATTGTGTATATATTTATATTTAGTGGTGTGTTAATGTATTATAATCTTTTCCTCGTGATAAATCTTGTAACTTTATATCAGTGAAAATTGTTTGATTTGTCTATTTTAGAAAATAGAAATCTACTCATTTTTGGAGATACTTGAGAGCCTTAAGACATAGATAAAAATCATTATACATGAAAGAGTATTAAGTCTGATGGATATATCCATGGGATACAAAGATATGTTTTCTAAAATTTCCCATATCTTGCAAGGATATCCCCATGAAATTTTTTCTGGTCATTAAGTACCTTATACATCTTACCACTAGTGGGGAATTTAGATATTCCCTTGGAACCTTCCCTAGCAATTAAGAACATCAGATACATTTTACCACTAATGAAGAATTTAGAACTTATTTTATACTTTTTTATGTAAGCATATTAAAATAAATATTCTAAACATTTGAAAGGTAATCATGGCAGTCAAAAATTTTCAAGCCTATTTGTAGGTGTATCAAGTAACATTGTTAAAAGATGCTAAGATATTATGTTCATTTTCCTTTAGCATATAATTTTTTCATATAACAAGTACAAATGTATAAGAGTAAATAGGTTATTACCATGTTTATTTATAGATATCTGTATATATTATCAGTGCTCTTGTATATAAACATTTTTTATGCGAGTTTAGCTTAGCCCAGCCTTAAATATCAAATGCAATTACTTAAAACCTTGATGTCAATATTGTTCTCCCTGCCTAAAACATATGCTATACATTGCGATGGTGCTTGTTTCCTTTGTAGATGTACTCATCGCTATGGTTATCCTCTTTGCAGTAGTCGACTTCTACCATATTCTCTTTCAGACTTTCCAGCTACAAAACCACAAATTCAGAGACTAAAAAGATATAATTTTCTTCCCATCTAGTAATTTTTTCCGCCTTTGCAATTCTAAAAAAGAAAATGAAGGTTCTAATTTCTACAAATTTTTTGTAATTTAAAATATAATTTATGCCATTTTTTCTGACCTCCCCAAATAAAAATCCAAAGCTTATATTTAGTGCAAGTGAGAAAGTGAAAGATTAATAAAATGATTTCCCAATAACACATCCTAGATTTGGCCACAAGTACTAAACATGATTTGAAAAATTCATAGGCACCCTTGTTCTCGCCATGGCTTGGGAGGTTTGCACCAATTAGTTATGAATTTTCCGTCGTTGTCATTCATCGGTTTCTAATTTTGGTCAAACTCATAGGACAAGAAAGGAATCATAAGAAGAAATTCACTTTAAACTCATTTTTGTGCCACTCTGTAGTCCTCAAGTGAGATTATAAGTACCATCACCCCTATGCTACCCTACCAAATATAAAACCAGTCAAAAACTTGATTTTTTTAATCTTTCAGTTCCAAAATTTTTATGGCAAAACCCATTCAAAATAATTCATTAGCTCATCCATTGTTCATAGTTTTGAACATGGGTGAGGAGATTTCCATTTTCTTGTATAGTCCCTCGAAATCATATTTGAAACTACCATAATTAGATTTGATATTTATACAATCCCTCTCATGTTTCTTCCTCTTCCATCTTTTCAACCTATTTTCTCTTCTATATTTTCCTCCTATTCTGTAACCAGATAACTATCTACCAGGGTTGAAGGAAAGGTTTGGTTGCAACTTGGTCTCCTTCTCACTTAGTATTACATTGCTTTGTTCATATTATAGATTATTTTGTTGATTTTTGTAGCTTGGGAGGTACTCCAAACCCTAGGGTTCAAGGTTTGGAGGGAAAAACACCATAAGGGTCACTTGTGGGCTTGGAACCCAAGTATGGGGTTTTGCACCAAATCATGTTTTGGGAATTTCCGAGAGAAAATTTCTACTTGTGATGGCATGAGACGATATAGGGAGGAAAGGAGAATCCAACGCTTCAAGAATCATCAAATTCCGAGTTGTATAAGTCGCGATATGAATTTTTGAAGTTGACAGTGAATTATTTGGTATTCAAGTCATGTAGGCTTGAAGTGAAATTTTCCAAAAGACATGTCTCTTCATAATTCGTGGAGCCCTCTTGTTTTATATAAATAATAGGTGAGGACAAGGTTATTTTTCATCCATTTGTGCAACAATCAATTAAGCAAAATGATTTGGATTTCTCTGCCTAGCTGCAACAAGAAAAGGTACAGGACATCGAGGATTTGGAGGTTGTTTTAAGGAGGCCGACGAGTTTTCTTGAGGGCCACAACCCTAATATTGGAGGTTGAGCGGCATAGATACTGTTTAGGGCCATTTGGGTGGAGTAATAGCCCTTGAAGGGTTGCCACAGTCAAGAGGGAGGTTGTTGTAGCAAGACACAACCCAAAAGTAGGAGGCTGAAGGGTTGAAAGGGGTTGGAACAACCCAACATTGCAGCCAAGATTCACCTCCCCTCTTATAAGGGAAGCCACATAAAAGGGAGGGAAATTATTTCCATGGTTGAGGACTGTTAGGGACTATTGTTGGGTGCCCTGACTAGTCCAATAGGAAAACAACCTAAATGCCTTAAAATAGTGAACTGGTGCTTGCTTTTTGGAGCAACGTTTGATGTTTGTTGGGTCAAGGAAGTGACCAGTTTGGATCAGAATCATTGTAGCCTATGGAATCCATGTATCAGAGTTGATGTGGGTATCTGGAAGAATTCAATTAGGATCAGATTCCGCAATGTAGTATTGGGTGCCACTGATCTGGTGGAGGGTAGTGTGTTGGCTACCCAAAGTAGCCCTAGACGAGCTATCTTGAAGTGACGAAGAGCTGCTAAAGGTTAGGTGAAGATTAGTGCCGAAGTGCAGTGCCTTGATGGAAAAATGTGAATGATAACCTAGAATATTGGAGCTCAGTATTAGCCCTGCCCAGAGAGTAGATTGGATTAGCCCATGTACACTCTACAAAAGTGACTTGCAGCAGTGTTAGGAGGCAACCCTCTTGGAGTCTCGATGTGTTGTCCTTTGAAGGACTAAGGGGTGGCTAGTGAGAAATACAGAAGTGAAGGACCAATAGTACAAGATAATACATTGATTTTTTCATTGTATCTTTTATACCATAGACTTTTGTATTATTCATATTTTGGTTTAATATAACGAAGATTGGGGTTGTACGTTATTGTACAATTTTTTAAAAACCGTGTATATTTTTGCATGTGATTTACTTAGTTATATAGTTTGTTGTGTAAAGTATTTTCATTGAGATTCTTGGTTTGGTAGCGTCAAAGATTTTAATATTCTATCCTAAATCCAAGATCTTGGAAATTCAACATGGTATGAGAGCGTATCTGAGCTACTTTGGAAGTCAATGAATTAGAGTTGTGCACAATGAAGTACAACGTGAGAGGGAGTTAGTCACATTGTAAATGAAGGGCTCACTACAATGTCAAAGTTGTAGGCAGGTCTCCGGTATGAGGATAGGTTGGAAGTATTTTCCAACTATACTCCTTATAAAGAAAGCTTGATCAAGTTGGTCTTGCAGGTCAACAAGATCTGATATTTTGCCGAGAAAGAGATCAGGAAGCCAAACAACCCTAAGGAGTTGGACATATGGGAAGATTTGGATATGAAAGCGAGATTGATCATCCTTGATGGTGTGAAGTATTCCTTAATACCTCATTTTTCTGGGAAGAACAATGCACATGAGATGTGGATGGCTCTTCAGAATTTTTTCCATAATAAGAACAAGAACCGGGTACTGGTATTGGAGGATAAGTTGAATTCCACCAAGATGATAAAGGGCAAAGGAGTGACTTTGTATTTGACGAGGTTGTCTCAGGTCAGAGACAAGCTTGTTGTCATCAGTGTCAAAATTTCAAATTGAGATATGGTGAGGATTGCCTTGAAAGGGTTCACCAACGAATGGAAGCCCTTCATCAAAGAAATTGTTTCCAGGGAGAAATTTCCAGACTGGAATAGATTGTGGGGCAAATTCATTTAGGAAGAGTTTTGAGATGAGGTTATTCATCCATCGAAGAAGGAATATGAGGACGTGGCACTTGTAGCACGAATGAAGGGTAATTCGAAGAAGGACTTGAGTGAATTCAAGTGTTTCAACAATGGTGAGATGGGTCATTTTTCGTTGAGATGTATGATGAAGAAGGGAGATGATGAGAAGAGTAAAGGAAAGTAGGTCGTTGGTGTTGCCACTTCAGATGAGATAGATGATCTCTCCAGGAGATTGGAAGAGGAGGATTTTGCTATGATTTCTCATTTATCATAGGGTACTATCAAGGAGGATTGATGGTACGTGGATAATGGTGCGATGAATATTTTATAGGGTCACAAGAGGTTTCTGAGACTCTAGTTGAATGGAACTTGAAGTTACACATGGTGTTGGGTGACAAGAGTCAGTTAGAGATCCAAGGATCGGGTGTTGTACCATTCAGGATGGAGATAGGATGTATGATGCGGGTCCAAGATGTACTGTTTGTACCAAGACTCAGAGATAGTGTGATTTCCATCTCGATGATGGAGAGGAAGGGATTTGAGGTATTGTTCTAGGATGGGAAGGAAATACTCAGGCCTAGAGGCTCTAAGTTCGATGGGATTGTACTCGGAGTTAGAGAGCATGGTATTTACAGGTTGACGGGAAATTATATGGATCATGGAAAGAAGAAGGCTTCAAAGGAGAAGGTACAGGTTCCCAAGAAGAAGGTACACTTTTCTGAGAATAAGGTCAAGGTTCTAGAGACTCAGAGGGAGTCGAGTTTGATAGGGAGCTTGCAGGTTTAGAGGGAGACTTTGCAGTCCAAGAAGAGCGTGTGGTAATTTGGGAGCTAGGGTGCTTCCACATATACCAAGAATGAATCATAGAGGGACTGGAAAGAGATATAGTAGTAGAAGAAGAAGCAAGATGCTTCCAAAAGTGACAGTGATGCTTCTAAGAGAGGCTTAGTTCACAAGACAGGGATTGTTGTGATTGTGAGCACCAGGAGTTTAGTAAGTGTTGCGAGCAGTGATGATGATGACGAGTTACTTCCTACTCTTGGAAGTACCTACCTAAGAGGGAGTGTTGATTTGTGTATCTTGGGAGGTACCCCAAGCCCCAGGGTTCAGGGTTTGGAGGGAAAAGCGCCAAAAGGGTCATTTGTGGGCTTAGAACCCAAGTATGGGGTTTTGCACCAAATACTTTTTTGGGAATTTACAGGAGAACATTTCTACATGTTATGCCATGAGGCAATAGAGGGCAGAAAGGAGAATCCAACACTTTGAGAATTGTCAAATTCTAAGTTGTAGAAGTGGAGATATGAATTTTTGAAGTTGACAGTGAATTATTTGGTATTAAAGTCATGTACACTTGAAGTGAAAATTTCCAAAAGATATGTCTCTTCATAACTCGTGGAGCGCTCTTGTTTTGTATAAATAAGAGATGAGGACAAGGTTATTTCTCATCCATTTGTGCAACAATCACTCAAGGAAAAGTGTTCATATTTCTTTGCCTAGTTGCAACAAGCAAAGGTACAGGACAACGAGGATTGGGAGGTTGTTTTAAGGAGGCCAATGAGTTATCTTAAGGGCCACAACCCTAATATTGGAAGTTGAGGGGCAACAAGATTGTTTGGGTGTAGTACTATCCCTTGAAGGCCTGTCACAGTCAAGAGGGAGCTTGATGTAGAAAGAAAAAACACAAAAGTAGGAGGTCTAAGGGTTGAAATGGGTTGGAACAACCCAAAATTGTAGCTAAGGTTCTCCTCCCCTCTTATAAAGTCAACTGCAACAAAGGGAGGGAAATTCTGGCCATGGTTGAGGACTATTAGGGATTGTTGTTGAGTTCCCTAACTAGTCCAACAGTAAAAAAAGCCTAATTTCCCTAAAAAATTGAACTGGTGCATGCTTTTTGGAGCAATGTTTGGTTTTTTTGGGTCAAGGAAGTGAAAATTTTGGATAAAAATCATTGCAGCCTATGGAAGCCGTGTATTGGAGTTGACGTGGGTGTCAGGAAGACTTCAATTAGGAGCAGATTCCATAGTGCAGTATTGGATTCCATTGATTTGGTGGAGGGTAGTGTATTGGCTACCCAAATTACCCCTAGACGAGCTATATTGAAGTGACGAAGAGGAGCTGAAGGTTGGGTGAAGATTGGTGTTGGAGTGCAGTGCCTTGATGGACAAAGGTGACTGCTAGCTTGGCAAATTGGAGATCGGGATTAGGCCTACCCAGAGAGAATATTGGATCAACCTGTGTACACTCTACATAAGTGACTTGCAATAATGTTAGGAGGAAAATCTCTTGGAGTCTCGATGTGTTGTCCTTTGAAGGACTAAGGGGCAACTAGTGAGCAGTACGGAAGAGAAGGACCAGAAGGATAAGACACAACATCGATTTTGTCATTGTATCTTGTATACCATAAACTATTGCATTAGTTATATTTTGGTTTAATATAAAGAAGATTGGGATTGTACATTATTGTACAATTTGTTAAAAATTGTGTATATTTGTGCATGTGTGATTTACTACTTTATATATTCCACTGTGAAAATTAGTATCATTGAGATTCTTGGTTTGGTAGCATCAAATATTTTAAGATTCTATCCTAGAACCAAGATCGTGGATATTCAACATATTCCAGAGTTGAGGTTTGAGGAAGTTTGCTAAAATATGATGATCAAAATGACAATATACGTGACAAATAACTATTTTCAAATTGCATAAATAATTAGTAGAAAGAATAATAGATTGAAGGAAGGCATATCCAATACAAAATTAAAGTGGTGTTTGATAATTATTATATAAGTCATGGAGGATACACATGTTGCAACTTCTTACATTTCCAAGTCATGAATAACATATTCAATTGCACATTTTTTAAATTCTATATTTCATGTTACTCTACAAGCATCAAATGGCATGTTTTTGATAAATTCCTCAACCTCATCCAATCATCCAACCTGACCAAGTAGATTAATAATGCGAACATGGTGCTCCGTTATGTTTGTGAGGATTATTGTCAAAAACATTTTAAATTTCCAATTTAAACATACATGCCAAGAAGAGAAATATCCATTAATAATTGAATTTGAATTTGGTATTGATGACATGGTTATGAATTTGGTTATCCTGTTCTAAGGCTACGAGGTTGTATTGTGCACAAGAACCATGGAAATATAAAGTGATGCATTTCTATTTTGAGTTGTTGAATTTTGCAAAAAGGAATTCTTGTACCAACATTCATTTTTAGCATATCTTGCAATCAATGTAACATATAAAATTACGTTTGGTGTAGTTAGTTTCTCAAATAAATTTTAAATAATAGTAATAATAATAATAATAATAATAATAATAATAATTATTTAGTTTTAAGATTTGAAATAGATTCATTAGATTTCTTTGTTGGTGATACAAGGAACCCCTTCAGTAGCTATTTGATTAGTAAATTTTACCAAAGTGTATATACTCTACTCTTTAAATTTAAACCTGTAACTTGTATATTTTTACATCAATATAAGATTTCTCCAAAAAAAACACTTCCAACTCATTTCTATTTGAAAGTGGCACAACCTATGCAACCTTTAATCACAGTAGAATAAGCTTAAATAATTAGGCCTTTAATCTCATATCATTTTGATATTTTAGTAAAGAGGTTTAGGGCCTCTTTGTTGCACTCAATATATATACCAATCATTGTACTCCATAAAACTATGTTATGAAACTAAAGGAATATTCAACACACTACTATCTATCTATATATATATATATATATATATATATATATATATATATAATTGTACTCTATGAAACTATGTTAAGCCTAGGAAACCGAAGGAATATGCAACACACATCCTGCATATTTTGCATAGATGATAACAAGGGTACATATCACATAAAAATTTGCTTCAGGTTTGGATTATATGTTAGTGGACTTAATATCCCCTATATTGAAATTCACTATTAAGTAAATTAAATTATAAAATTTTCACTATTTAATATAATTACTTAATTAACCTAGTTGTTCACTGTTAGTTAGGAGAATAATCACTCATTGTTATTAATGAACATGGAATGATTCATTGTCATTATTTAAGGAAATTCACTTTATTTAAAATAATTAATTTATGATTTATAAGAGGTAGATGCCTTTAGGTATTGGGTTGCTAACACGTTTTTTATGTTCTAGGAAGACAAACTTGTAATCAATAAAAAATGATGTTAGATTTTACTCCAAGACCAAAAAAAATGTTCAACATAAATTTTTTTTTTACAAGAAAATCAAGTTCCCATATTGTTATTATTAAATATAAAAATTAATTATAAAATGTAAAAAAAAATATTTATTATCATAAAAATGTAATAATATAATATGAGTAGGTCTAATAATTAAGAATATGTGTTTTTCTTTTAAAAATTTATAGATTCAAATTTATAGGGGTAGAGTATGCACACCTTCGTAACCTTTAGATATAATCAATTTTAATTATCACATAACACCCTTGTGAAAGAGTATATGTAGATATAGAGTACAATATAGATTTAACAATCTTCCACACAAAAGTGAAATTTGAAGGAAGAAAGGAAATAAAGAAAGAGAGAAAGAAAGAAGACATATTTATACTTTAAAACATAGTTGAAACTTGGTTGCTTTTATAAGGTAAATAAACCCTCTCTTTTTTTCCAATCAAATTTTCTTTTTAATGAAAGAATTTAAACATAAACTTTAAATTCCATTTTAATTAAAATGAAAACATCATCTTTTTTATTTTTTCTAATTTGAGGGATCAACAAGTTCTAACTAAATTTCTTTTCAACGAAACTTTTTTTAAGAGTAAGTTTTAAATACTATTTTTAGAAGTAGTGTAACTTATAGATGAAATAGCCTTTTCACTAGAATCACGATACAATTCCAAGCAAGAATGTGTTTTTGTTGTTGTTTGAAATACATTTTTGAATGCACAAATGAATTCAACACCTTGAAAAACCCTTGGGGCTGTCAAATTATACATATTAAATAAATTAACAATTTAAGCACAAGTTTTTAAAAATATATGTCGAAATTTTATTAAAATTAGCCAGGAAAAAATGTTGAGAAAAAGACCATTTCTTTATAAGTTAAACCATGCCCTATTTTTATACCGGCCGAAAGACAAGTTATATTGTAATGAATATATGGTCAACATATTTGACCTCTGAAAAATTTCAAACAATCTATAAATTTTATTAAAGTAAAAAAAAATAAAAAAATTCGGGTTTGGAAAACCCCAACCACTCTAACAGAGCTCTGCAGGTTTCTGGGACTTGCCAATTTCTACCAGAGGTTCGTGTTGGGGTTATCTCATATCACTTGGCCTTTGAGTCAAGTAACCAAGGGCGGAGTGAAAGCAAATTTATTTTGGTCTAAATCCCAACAAAAGCCTTTGCCGAGTTGAAGCTTCGCCTCTACTCTGCACTAGTTCTCACATTACCGGACCTACAAAAACCATTTGAGATTGAGATATATGCCTATGAATATGCGATTATTGTAGTTCTCACTCAGCAGGGGCATACAGTGGCATACCACAGTGAGACACTTTGAAACATAGTCTGAAAGTATTCCACCTATGACAAAGAGATGTATTTTTTTGTCCAAGCCTATAAAAAATGGAAGCATGATATTCGATGGAAGGAAATGGTCATCCACATAGACCACCAACCCCTACAGTTAATATAGAAAAAAGGAAAGTTGTAGAACATTCTCCATAAAAAATGGTCCACATACCTGCAATAGTTCCATTTTAAAATTTAGTAGATGGGGAAGCACCAATAATGTTGCAGGTTGCCTCAATCGATTGTCGGTCATGGCTCTGACCACTGTGCTCGATTCCTGTGGAAACGAGACTTTGGGGTGGCTGAACCTTTATAAGAGCAATCCATAGTTCAACAACACATACCAGATGCTCTGGGAAGGCAAGAAAGTTTCAGTTTTTCACCTCTAGGGTGCACTATTATGCCACCTGGGACACCTATGTGTCCCTTCAAGCAAGCATGCCAAGATGATTTTGGAAGGAAACTACAGTCGGGTCGCTGGAAATTTGGTTGTAAAGAAAATAGTGGAAGTGCTACAAAAATATTTTTATTGGCTAAAGCTCTGGCAATATGTTGGGAAGTACATCAGATCTTGCAATGCGTCGTTGCCAAACCAACCATCAGGAAGAAATGCCTATAAACTCCTCTGCCTACTCCTAGTTTGTTGGGGCCTTTGTTTTGAAAATGAAATGGTTTTGAGTTGCAGAGAACAGGTGGCGGAGCGCAATCACGATAGATAGGGAGCTGTCATGGTTGTGGATAGCTGGAAGATAGGTGGCACAACAGTTGCGGTAAATAGCACAGATTGTAGGAATGGGAGACAAATACAATCAGTGAAACTCCCAGTGATCAAGAAGAAGCAGAAAACATCGAAGAAGGAAAAGAGGAAATACTGACAGTCACGTTGGCGGAAGAACAAATAGGCAATCAACCAGTGTAGATAGGGGAGTTAGTCCAATAGAGGGCTGAGGAAGAGAGTCGTAGGAGAGCTCTGTTAGATGACTTTTGTATTGTACCACCCTGTAACAGACTCTGTGGAGTAATGTAGTTGTTTGATATTGATAATGAAATATAGCTCCACTTGTGTTTGATGTTCTGGGTTCAGTGTTAATCAGTTGCTTATTAAGAATGTATGGCCTGTTTTAAATTTTAATTCTGCATCCTGAATATGCTTAATGAGTGATATCTTATGCAAAGTAGTAAGATCTATTTTCTGTTTCAAGTCCCTTCTTCTGTACTTTATGGTTGTAATCAGTCGATACTGGATCTATTTCCTAACCTTACTAAGGTCACGACATGCCTCGGGTGAGACGCTCTGCTCCTCGGAGTAGGGTGAAAATGACGGCATTGTGCTAGACTACTATGGAAACCTTGTTGGCCTCTCTTCTGAACTTGGATATTGCTCAGAGACCTCCTTTTTCGCCAAAAAATGGTTCCATTGTCGGGACCTGAAAATTCTGTTGAGATTCAACAAGATGATGAGCTTAGTGAAAAGTAAGCACCTTCACTAAGTGGGGCCCGCAGGCTATTTTTAGGTGTATGTCTATTTTTAGACATGGTGAGAATATTCTATAAGTTGCAGGATGCTATTTGTAGATGGTTGGTCAAATGTGGAAAATAGATGAAATTCTATTTTTAAAATATTGGGCAAAGTCTATTTATAGATCGTCAATCTAAAAATAGGTGCATGTCGATTATTATTAACCCTTAATAATAATCCGACAATAAACATCAACTTATTCTCTTGGAGCACTTTATTTCAATGAACATATTTGGAAAACCAGTGGGTTGAAAGAATTATGCAATTCCTAGGGTTATTGATGGCTCATGCATGGAGGAATCAATTAGAACTAAAGTGGCAAAGTTATGACAGAGTTGGAAGAGTATTTACGGGAGTTGTTATTTAGTTTAACTTAGTTAATGGAGTTAAACTCAGTTGAGTTAGTTGTATCTAGTCTAATTGAAAGATACACTAGTGAGAGTTAAGTGAATTAATTAGTTAATTAATTCCGCAACTAATAACTCACTAACAACTAAACAAATACAACAGTTAACTACAGTGCATGTCAGTTCCAGTGGAGACTTAGTGGAGAGATAGGTGAAAGGGTGAGATCGACTATCTGTTGTGACTATAGTGACGTAGTCAATGCATTTGACACACATTGGAGTTTACAATGAGGATTGTGCAGTCAAGAAAAGGCGAATTTGAATTCATTCAGGGATATTCTTCAGTAGGAATTGAGTAGTGGAGGCAGGCTGCCAGGAGGTAAGAAATTGGTGCATGGAGATGCAAATTTCTGCATGATAGTGTGTAATGATTGTTGATTGTATTGAGAGTTTGATGTACTAAGATTTGTATGATATTATTACATGATTCCATTGAGATACATAATATATGATAGTTGGGGTTTTTAGCTTTAATATTTCCCGTTAAACAACTGTGTTATGTGCAATTGAATTTATTCACATGTGTTTGCAATTGAGTTTTAAATTTCTGCAAGTTTAACAATGGAAGGATTCTGTATTTAGTAAGAACATAAATATTGTTAGATCAGTAGAATCTGGTAATAAATTAGTATTAATAACTTTCTACATGGTATCATAGCAGTATTGATCACTGGAGATTGCAATTGTGAATAAGTGCTGAGTTTTGTGTTGGTGGAAAATTCGAATTTGCTTTAGAAATTTCTTGGTGTGACAATTGAGTATTCATTGAAATGTCTTTCAATAGGTTGCGATTGGAGTATTCCCTTGAGGGTAGCTCAAATTACATATCTTGGAAGAATAGGATGGAGGTGGTGCTTGAAGATAATGGACTGAAGGAGTTCATGGATAGCGATGTTCCTAAGCTTGCTTCTAGCGATGCTGTAGGACTTGATGCATGGAAAAAGAAGGTAGCAAAGACAAGAAGAATTCCGTTGGAAGATGTGAAGGACCATATTGTTTCAAGCCTTCACGGGAAAGCCACTCCATTTGTAATGTGGAAGGATTTTAAAGATATTTTCCAAAGCAACAACGACCAGAGGAAGTTGGCGCTGAAAGATAAGCTCAGAAAAATAAAAATGGAGAAGGGCGACAGTATTCCAAAATATCTCACAAAGTCTGTCCACTGTAGGGACGAATTGGGAAGTTTTGGGATTACAGTTGATGATGATGACTTTGTGAGCTTGGCTCTCCTTGGGCTTCCGAAGAGTTGGCATAGCTACAAAGACTCTGTCAATGGACGGGAGAAACTGCTGGGTCGGGAGCGACTTTGGTCGGATCTTGTGCAAGAGGAGATAAGGCGAAGTACCAGGTATGGCTCTTCATAGAAGAATGATGATGACGAGAATTGCACTTTGTCTACCAAATTAAGGAAAGGAAAGGGGAAGAAATCCCATCCAAAATTCGAGGCTAAAGGCAAGAAGTTGGATTGTCCAAAGTGAAGTGTTTTCATTGTCACGAACATGGGCATCTCGCCACTAACTGCCCATGGAAAAAGAAGAACAAGAAGGTTTTGAGCTACAGTTGGAGAGGCCTTAGCCTTGTAATCTGAACTTTATTTCTCTTTTATCGCATGCTTGGTTTCAAGCTCAATGGGATCGGTGCGATATCTTGATAGTGGTGCGTCTTTCTGTATGAAGGGAGACAAGGAGTTGTTTAGTGACTTGGAGGAGAAGGATCTCCAAATGCATATATATATGGGCAACGATGGTAGATACAGTGTGACCAGCATTG
Source organism: Pinus albicaulis (assembly GCA_034641835.2). Taxonomy (NCBI): domain Eukaryota; kingdom Viridiplantae; phylum Streptophyta; class Pinopsida; order Pinales; family Pinaceae; genus Pinus; species Pinus albicaulis. Next base: position 1,512,295,285 of record CM076582.1, on the reverse strand, counting down.
GAACCATTACCTTTGAGAGGGAGTCAGGTAAACTATTTCTGTTGAAAGATGTTATGCATGTCCCAGGTATGAAGAAGAACTTGGTCTCAGTCGCAATGTTGGAAGATAGAGGTTATGACGTTGTTTTCAGCGAGGGAAAATATTTCTTGCGACATAAAACAACGGGTCAAACCAAGAGGATAGGGATTCGAGTTAAGAATATCTACAAGCTGGAGGTAGATGGCTGCACTGCAATGATGGGAAAAGCAGAAGAAGTGGCGAGCCAGGATGAGGGTGAATTATGGCACAGGATATTGGGCCATCTTCACCATGGCGCCTTGAAGATTTTGCAGCATATTTCTACTGGATTTCCCAAGGGTGCTCTTGCGCAATCAGATCAATGCAAGGGATGTACTATGGGTAAGTTTGTGAAGACCACCTTTCATGAGAAGGAGAACCGTGCTTCAATGATCTTGTAGAGAATTCACACAGACATGTGTGGACCTTTCTCGGTTGATTCAACAACAAAACATAGGTATTATGTTATATTTGTTGATGACTATTCTCGTAGATGCTGGATCTTCTTCATGCAGAAGAAGAGTGAAACATTCTCAAAGTTTTGTGAGTTTAAAGCATTGGTAGAGAAGGAGTCGGGGAAGCAAGTGAAGGCTCTATGGAGCAATAATGGTGGTGAATATATCTCAAATGAATTCAAATACTTCTTTAGCAAATAAGGAATTCGAAGAGATCTCATAGCGCCTCATAACCCACAACAGAATGGGGTCGTGGAGAGGAAGAACAGAACGATCGTGTGTGCTGAACGAGCTATGCTTGAGAGGGAGCTAGACTTGCATGCAAAGGAGGAACTGCTTGTTCCAAAAGATGAGCCTCCAGATGTGGATCAACCACAGGAGGAAGTTCATGGAGTGGAGGAGTCCACTCATGCAAAGCCAAACATCAGAACTAGCAGAAGGCCTACCACAAAAGCTGAGAGACTGAAGCTTCATGCGGCAAAGAATGTAGGAGTCCGTACATCATAGTGCAGACAGAGACATTCACCTGACCGATTTACTGGATACATGGCTCTTATGAGCAAGTCTATCGTGACAGAGCCATCTTCTTTTGAAGAAGCAACGCAGGAGCTCACATGGGTAGATGCCATGGTGGAGGAGCATGACTCCATTGTCATAAACAGTGCTTGGAAGATTGTTCCAAGGCCGGTGGGTAAATCAGTGGTAGATTAGAAATGGATCTACAAGGTAAAGCAAGCTGCTGATGGGAGTGTCGAGAAGTATAAGGTAATATTTGTTGCTCGAGGCTTCTCACAGATCGAGGGGATTGATTATGAAGAAAAATTTGCACCTGTCGCACGGTGGTCTTCCATAAGGACCATCCTTGCTCTCTCAGCGCAGATGGGTTGGCACATTCATCATATGGATGTGAAGATTACGTTCCTTAATGGGATCATTGAGGAAGAGGTGTACATTGAGCAACCTGAAGGATTTGAGATCTTCAGCAGTGAGTCGCATGTGTGCAGACTCAAAAGAGCGCTATATGGGCTGAAGCAAGCACCACGTGCTTGGTACACACAAATCGAAAGCTATTTCACTGGACTTGGCTTCACTAAGAGTGAGGCGGATGAAAACTTGTACCAAATTGTGGTGGAGGGTAAGATTTTAATCATTTTTCTTTATGTTGATGATTTAATACTAACGGGTAATGAACAGTTGATACACTCATGCAAGGCATATCTTGCAAAGGAGTTTGAGATGAAGGATTTGGGCCTTCTTCATTATTTCCTTGGATTGGAAATACGACAGTGAGAAGGTGAACTGTTTGTGTCTCAAGGAAAGTATGTTTGGGAGATACTTGGTAAGTTTCACATGGAGGACTGCAAGCCCAAGGATACTCCTCTTCCAGGAAATTGGAGGAAAGAGGATGCTACATCGGAAGAAGTAGTGGATGCCACTGTTTATCGACAGTTGGTGGGTTTGCTCATGTATTTAGTTAATACAAGACCGGACATATGCTATCCGATGAACCAGCTTTCACAAGTGATGGTTAATCCTACCAAGCTCTTTTGGAAAGCAGACAAGCATGTCCTGAGATATCTCAGGGGCACATATGAGTATGGTTTATGGTATAGACAGATGGATGAGGTGAAGTTGCATGGCTTCACGGATGCAGATTGGGCAGGCAGCCCAATGGACAGAAAGAGCACACCAGGAGGGGTTTTTAGTATCATATCTACAACAATTTATTGGTACATCAGGAAACAAAGATCCGTGGTACTCAGTTCAGTGGAAGCAGAATACATGGCAGCAAGTCAAGCTACATGTGAGGCTATCTAGATGAGGAAGATCCTGGTCGGTTTGTTTGGTTCACATTTAGATCCTACAATGATACATTGTGATAACCAGAGTTGGATTAAAATCTCGATTAATCTTGTGTTTCATGGTAGATCTAAACATATTGATATTCGGTATCATCATATCAGAGATTATGTGCAGCAGAATATCATGTTGCTTCAGTACATTCCTACAGAAGATCAGGATGCAGACATTCTGACGAAGGCGCTCGGCAGGAGAAAATTTGAATACCATAGAGGCAGGATTGGGGTGAAGCATAATCCCTATCTTGTTGAGAGGGAGTGTTGAGATTCAACAAGATGATGAGCTTAGTGAAAAGTAAGCACCTTCACTAAGTGGGGCCCACAAGCTATTTTTAGGTGTATGTCTATTTTTAGACATGGTGAGCATATTATATAAGTTGCAGGATGCTATTTGTAGATGATTGGTCAAATGTGGAAAATAGATGAAATTATATTTTTAGAATATTGGGCGAAGGCTATTTATAGATTGTTGATCTAAAAATAGGTTCATGTCGATTATTATTAACCCTTAATAATAATCCGATAATAAACATCAACTTATTCTCTTGGAGCACTTTATTTTAGTGAACAGATTTGGCAAATCAGTGGGCTGAAGGAATTACACAATTCCTAGGGTTATTGGTGGCTCATGCATGGAGGACTCAGTTAGAACTGAAGTGGAAAAGTTATGACAGAGTTGGAAGAGTAGTTACGGGAGTAGTTATTTAGTTTAACTCAGTTATTAATGGAGTTAAACTCAGTTGAGCTAGTTTTATCTAGTCTAACTGAAAGATACACTAGTGAGAGTTAAGTGAATTAATTAGTTAATTAATTCACAATTAATAACTCACTAACAACTGAACAAATACAACAGTTAACTACAGTGCATGTCAATTCCAGTGGAGACCCAGTGGAGAGATAGGTGAAAGGGTGAGATGGACTATCCGTTGTGACTATAGTGATGCATTCAATGCATCTAACACACATTGGAGTTGCCAATGAGGATTGCGTAGTAAATAAAAGGCCAATTTGAATTCATTCAGGGGTCTTCTTTAACAGGGATTGCGCAATGGAGGCAGGCTGTCAGGAGGCAAGAAATTGGTGCATGGAGATGCAAATTTTTGCATGACAGTGTGTAATGATTGTTGATTGTACTGAGAGCTTGATGTACTAAGCTTTGTATGAGATTATTACATGATTCCTTTGATATACATAATATATGATAGTTGGGGTTTTTAGCTTTAATTTTTCCCGTTAAACAACTGTGTTATGTGAGATTGAATTTATTCACATGTGTTTGCAATTGAGTTTTAAATTTCCACAAGTTTAACAGTGGAAGGATTTTGTATTTAGCAAGAAGATAAATATTGTTAGATCAGGAGAATCCGGTAATACATTAGTATTAATAAATTTCTACAAATTCATTTAGGAGCTAGATCATGGTATTGTGGATCTATGAGAGAGAACTATGGAGATGGTGGGATAACCACTTAGAACAGTTCATATCACATCAAGCGGAGTTGCGACAACAGAGGGAGAAAACTGTCAAGGATCGGGTTCTATTCTTGGAATCTGCAAGTGACCTATACGAAATTTTCTAGGGAAAGTTTCTGGAAGAACTTTATAATTGGTTGCGGAGACTACAAGTCAAGACACTCCAAGGAGGGTTGCGTAGGGTCTGTCGCAAGTGGACACACGTGAATCTAGTAGCACTCCATTGGTTAGATACCGATTTGACCCGAGTTGTATATTTCTAGGTACAATCTAACTTGGGAGGATACATTGTGGAATTTGCAGCTAAGTGTTACCACTTCTTTTCAAAATCAAAATACGTATTTAGATCTGGATTGCAGGGATAATTTTTGAAGGAAATTCCGTTGTGGATAAAAGCTTTAATGGTGGAAGAGGTTTTCATAAAATTTCAAAAATCTGAGATGGAGACTTAAACCTCCATTACTGGGGGAAGGAGTTGAGGGAGAGATGCTACAAGTAAGTTGGAAGGGGGGATAGGGATATGGATGTTGAAACCTCCAGTAGGTTGAGAGAGTGACGAGCACATCGGAGGGCGCAGATTGTTGAGAAGTGGTGCGAAAGGGTGATGAAGGAGTTAGAGAAGCAAGAAAGTAGTTAACAGGACAAGGAGAAGGCACCACATATGACAAAGGAAATGGAGGGTCAGACGGGATCCCAAGGAATATGAGGGACCATGAAGGAATTTAGGCAAGTGTATAGGAGGCCAGCCCAAAGAGAAAAGGGAGAAAATTCCAATGTGGAGGACGCGCGCCCCGAGGAGATATCCGATGTGGAGTTTCATGTTGCAATGGAGCAACTATTCCAAGAGAGGTCGGCACCCGTAACTCAAGGTAACTCTATTCCCCAAATTTCAAGTAGTTCTAGTCCCAACCTTCCCCTCGTACTCTATCAGAAACCAGGTAAAATTTTTGTTAAGTTACGAGAGTTTAGAAAGTTGAATAGTGTTTAGTCTACAGTACCAATACCTACTAACAATAGTGCTAGTAATAAAATTTCACAGCTAGGAAATAGAGGTTTTATTCTAGTACCATCCATACAAAGAAATATGGCGGGATCGTTTACCCGATACCAAAAATTCTCTAAGAGGGGAAACAATGATGTGGAGCAGCACTGGTATCTCTGCAAAGCCATATGGAGGGCTCGACAGACACCAGAAGCGGTTAAGTTGATTGAGTTTCAAACTACTCTAAGAGAGAGAGCTCTTCGTTGGTTCATTAACTGGTCTGACGCTCATCCAAACCCAGCGATAGATGATGTAAAGAAATAATTTTTCAAAGAATTTAAGTTACCTCAGACAGTTCAGCAAGGGTTATCTGAGATGTGGGAGATTAAATAGTGAGAAGGTGAAACAACGTGGGGTCTTATGAGAAGGTTCAAGGATGTGATTGGGAAACTGAGTTACCTAATCGATCAAAATCATCAGCGAGATTGGTTTATTAAAGTACTTCTTCCATTGACGAGAACTCCACTAACACAACAAAATATTGATACCTTGTAAGATGCATTGGAGCAAGCTATGAAGATAGAGGCTATGGTGGGATGTCTGCATGAATTCAGAGGAGGAGAAGTAGCTCAAGACCCTTCCATAATGGGGCTACAACATCAGATAGCTAGCTTAACGGAGAATTTGAAAGAAATTTAGTCGATACAGCCTGTAAGGCCCAATATGTGGTGTACCCCTTGTCCGATGGAGGGACACGTTGTCACCGAATGCCCGAGATTGCGGGGAAAGAATACGGGAGCTTCAACAATAGGTACACAAGGGACTACACCAGTAGGGGGAGTTGCGTAGATAAACACTCATGGGTTATACCAGCCGCAACCCCACTTTCCAGGGTTCCCCACTCAACCGAATCAGACCGCAACTGAATACTATGAAATATGTAAAGGCATTGGTCATCCACCACGACTATGCCCAATTTCGCAGAAGTAGTCCAACATTCCAAACAATACATATTGTGAGTTCTATGCTTCCACAACACATAATACAGAGCAATGTAGAGCCCTGGATGCACTGGCAGAACGATTGGATATACCATCTTATAGAGTGAACGAGGCTCCAAGGGGATGAGGAGGATGAATGAGAGGAGGCAGAGCTAGAGGAAGAGGACCTATACGATGTTACAATTGTGACAAAGAAGGCCACGTAGAAAGGGAATGTCCACTACCCAGAAGACCATGGTTCTCTTAGTGTAGAGTCAATACACATGCAATTGAAGGTTGTCCAGAATTAATTAAGAGATGCGAGGAAAGAGCCAGACAGAGAGGAGAAAATCTGGTGAACGTAGAACCAAGAATAGTAGAGGCTCAGGCTATGAAAAATGTAGCCATAGTAACACGGGAAGGAAAGAGAACAGGGGAAGATGCACATAATATAGAACCGATAAAGCTGATCAAGCCAACATCTCCAAAGCCCATTTTCAGACCAGATAAACATAAGAAATATTTTAAAGAGGTAGTGGAAACATTTTCCCAAATCAAGGGGAGCAAAGACATTGAGCTCCCACAAATGACCGTAGAAGAAGAGAAGCAGACCCATACAAGTAAAATGATTGAAGAATGGTTCTGACTATTTTTGAAAATTGTAACCAATGCACAAATGATGGAACAACTGAAGCAAAATCTAGATATGGTGGTGCAAGAAAATGCAGAACTGGAGGAGTCAAATGATTCAACCCAAAAAGTACATAAGGATGATAAAAAGAAATAAGAGAAGAACAGGAAAGGAATTCCGCATGAATACTCAAGTCGCGAGATTCCAAATCAGAGACACCGTGCTCGACCTAGGATTAGATGTCAACATTCTGCCAAGAAAGACATGGGAAGCACTGGGGAGACCAAAGTTGACATACTCACCAATACAGCTCCGCATGACAAATCAATACTGCATTGTTCCCATACGCAAGCTAGAAGAGGTCGAAGTTGATGTTGCAGGAGTAAAAACATACACATATTTTGAAGTGATAGATATCATGGGGGATAAGGATCCCTATCCAGCATTATTGGGGATAGATTGGGCTTTTGAGAACTATGAAGTGATCGAATTGAAAAAGGAACTGATAATATTTGAATATGGGGAAGTCAGGGTCACTCAACCACTTGACCCATATCAAGGACCCCGATATACAGAAACTATTGACAACAGAGAGGATGCTCAACTTCTCGATCATATTTATCAGATGATGGCATGGAAGAGAGAAGACTTCATAAACCCAACAGTGGGAGGTACCGTAAGCTGGAGAAGTGTTCAGAGTTAAGACTTAGGCTCAGAAATAGCCTGGGATGATTGGCATCAGGGAGGATACGAGACTAATACAAGAAGATGTGCTAACATCCGAGGAGTCAACTGGATTGGAACTGAGGTAAGAGGATATCTGACTTTATCAAATATGAACGCTGTAAATACATTAATTGCAAGAATAACAGATAAATTACCAATGGAAAATAGAGTCCCGCTCATGGATGTAGCTCTACAATACACGTCGGCAAGATGGTGGAGCAACCATCCCAAATCACGTCTGGGATGGGAAGATGTTGCAACAACACTAAGAGCCATATTCAAAGAAGATGAAGGACCGCAATTCAGTAAAAAGTACCAAGGGGATTCTGACCCCACGAAGCATTTAAAAAATTGTGAATACCACTGGAAGAAATAAGGATATCCAGAATATCCGTGGATGCACAATTTTATACATTCACTAGATAAATTCTACAGGCCTGGTACCTAACCGAAGAAAATAAAAGAGGAACCGACACCTGGCAAGTAGTTGCGGAAAAATTTACGCAATGTTTTTCTTTTGAAGGAGAAACAAAACCAGTTACACAGGCACTACAAGCCATCAAAAGAGTACTATTTTTTCCAGAGATTCAAGAAGACGAAGAACAATTGCTCTCAGAACAGATTATCAAACAATCAGTACCATGCAAGAGAATAGACAGTGAAATGGATGACGGTGATCTAGAAAATCTTAGACACTTATATTTTGAAGAAAAAAAAGGGGAGTGGGATATACAAGAAGAACCTACAATAGAGGGATTATATCTACTAACCTTGAAGACCAAAAAGCTAAACATTGGAACCCTGGAAAAACCCAAAATTGCGTCAATTGGCGACTACTGGGATACAGAAATGACTAAGGAGATCTTTGACCTTCTACAATAATATGAAGACTTATTCCCATCCTTAGTAGTGGAGCTAAAGGGAATAAAAGGGGACATGAGGGAAAAATGCACATAATCTTGAAGCCCGACGCAAGACCAGTGAAGCACAGACCTTACTATCTGAATCCAAGGGTTAAAGAGAAAGTCAAGGCAGAGATAGATAAAATGTTGAAAGTAGGATTTATTTTTCCAGTGGAAGAAGAAGAGTGGGTTAGTCCCATAGTCATACAAAGAAAAAAGGAAAAGTCTGAGATTAGAGTATGTGTTGATTACATAAGCCTCAACAATGCATGCATACATGATCCATTTCCCACTTCGTTCAGTGATGAGGTGCTCGACAATGTGGCAAGAAACAAAGCCTATTCATTCACAGATGGATTCTCAGGATATCATTAGGTGAGAATAGCCAAAGAAGACAAGAAGAAGTCAAATTTTACAACTAAATGGGGCTCGTTCGCATACCATGTCATGCCCTTTGGGCTGAAAAATGTGCCAACGGTGTTTTCACGAATCGTGATAGCAACATTTTGAGAATATATCCACAAGTTCCTTGAGGTTTATATGGATGATTGGACAGTTTACAACCTATTGAAAAATCATGCAACCTTACTAAGGATAATGTTTGATAGATGTAGACAACTACATATTTCCCTCAATCTTAAGAAATTATTATTTGCAGTGCGTTTTGGGACGCTGCTAGGACATGTTGTTTGTAAACAAGGTGTCTATGTGGATCCAACAAAAGTGGTAGTCATAATTAACATATAAGAGCCAGAAAATATGAAACAGTTAAGATCACTACTCGGCCATACTGGGTACTGCAAAATATTCATCTGCAACTATGCAAAGATAACAACATAATTGGAAAAGTTGTTGCAGAAATCAGAGCAATTCATTTGGACTGACGAATGTACTACTTCCCTCAATACATTGAAAGAAAAGCTAGAAAGTGCACCTATATTAGTTCATCCTAATTGGGACAAGTAGTTCCATGTCCATATTGATGCCTCCAGCGTTGCATTAGCAGCAGTTTTAGCTCAGGCAGGAGAAACTTCAGTCGATCACCCAGTCTACTTTGTGAGCAGAAATTTGTTGACAGTTGAAATGAACTACTCAACAACAGAACAAGAAGCTCTTGCAATGGTGTATTCCCTTTAGAAGTTTCACCATTACCTATTAGGAGGTATGTTCAAATTCTTCACGGACCATTTAGCATCGAAGTACTTAGTAAACAAACCTGTCCTTGAAGGAAGGATCTGTAGATGGATCCTACTTTTTCAGGAGTTCACCTTTGAAGTGATAGTGAAACCAGGAAGATTAAATGCGGGTCCTAACCATTTATCAAGGCTGGAAAATGGAGAGAATGGAGGGTCCTAGATGATTAGCTACCAGAAAATGATCTCTTCAGAGTATAATCCATCCCAGACTATTTGGAACAGATAGCAGTCTATCTGGCAACAGGATAGTGCCTGACTGAATATACAACGAATTAAAGAAGACATCTTGTCGTAAAATCAACTAAGTATCAATTAATAGCGGGACAACTATACAATACGGGACTAGACCAAGTCTTGCAGAGATGTGTCATGGACCATGAAAGAGAGGATATATTATGGGAATGTCATTTCGGAGTTGCGGGGGGTCACGTCAGAGCAAAACCCACTGCAAGAAAGATATTACAAGCAGGGTTATGGTGGCCTGCAGTACACAAGGATAGAAAAGCATTTGTAAAAAAATGTGATGTCTGCCAAAGAACAGGACATCCATCACACCGAGATGAGTTGCCACTTCAACCTGAAAGAGCACTGCAGCCATTTGAAAAATGGTCCGTTGATTTTATAGGACCAATTGCACCTGTCGCAAGACATTCACAAGAAAGGTACATAATGACTATAACAGATTATCTTACCAGATGGGCAAAGGCGGCACCTGTGAAGAATTGCACGACAGATACACCAGACATGTTCATTTTTGGAAATATCATTAGCAGATTTGGCTGACCCAGAAGCCTAACCGGTGATCAAGGTACACACTTCATCAATAAAACAATCAAATCTTTGTTAGATAATTTTATGGTGCAACATCATAAGATCAGTCCGTACCACCCCTAGGAAAATGGAACAGTTGAAGCATTTAATAAGATCCTAGAAAAAGGACTAACAAATATTTTCAATGCCAGTCGAGATGACTGGGGTGAGTGAATACCAGCAACATTATGGGCATACAGGACAACTGTAAAAAGATTTCACAATCAGACTCCTTTCCAGTTGGTGTATGGGAGGGAAGCAGTGGTACCTACTGAATTTATCATACCGAGTCTGTTAATCGCTTCAACACTACATTTGACAGAGGAAGACTCAATAAAGGAACGCCTCCATGAGCTACAAGAGCTTGAAGAGGACAGATTTCTAGCGGAATTCCATCTGACAGTCCAAAAAAACAGACAAAGCTTGGCATGACCATCATATCAAACATAAAGTGTTCGTAGTCGGAGGGAAATTTTTATTGTATGACAACAAATTTCAAAAGTTCCTGGGCAAGCTCAGAATTCACTGGATGGGACCATACCATGTCATTGAAATTTTAGATTCAGGAGCAGTTCGGTTGGCAAAGCTAGATGACCAAGTGTTACAAGGATGGGTGAATGGCGCACGCCTGAAGCCTTATCATGAGTAAGTTTAATTATTTGCTTTTCAAAGACCTCTCGCAACCGAGATGAGTTAAACATCATTCCATCATAATAACCCATCATACCGATTTCAGTCCATAGGATCACCCAGATTTGAGAATTAACTACCATAATTAGTAACAACCATACCATAATAATTTTTCCATATTAAGCCATAATAATTACCCATAACGTCTACCCAAATCTCGAAGACACAGTCAGAAATGTTAGAATACACCTCATCGCGGTAACTATTCGCATGATTATAGGCACGGGGGAGGCAAAAAAATTAATTAGTTATGGGGTCTTATCAACCTCATTCGTTCCAGTTACATTACTTAACTTTCATGAAAGAATAAAGCATGAGAATGCCAGAAAATTCTGAGTTAGAACAAGAAATATCCGCAGCAGTAAGTGAAATTTCATCAGAGGTGCTGGGGCCCTTGTTTTGAAGATCAACAGATTTTGAATGATGGCAAGCACGTGGCGGAAGGCAACCTCAGTAGAAAGGGAAGTGTCAAGGTTGCGGAAAGGTAGAGGACATGTGTCACGACGGTCGTGGGATCAAGCATAGACAGCGGAAGGGTGCAGAAGGAAACAGGAAGTGAACTGCTGGTGAACGAAAAGTAACGAAACACAGCCGAGCAAGAAACAGGGAAGAACTGTCAGTCACGCAAGTGAGAGAATAAATAAGCAACCAGCCAACGGAGAAGGGGTTGGTACAGATGGGGTAGGCAACACGGAGCCACAGGAGAGCTCCATCAGGTTGCATTGTTCTCCTCTCTTCCGGATTATTGTAGTCTCTCTATCCCTCGGGACACATTGTATTTTGTTCTGTTCTATGCTCTTCTGTAGCAGAGCTTGGTAATGATTTTCCTCTGTCGACTGCTGACTAATATATCAAAGATGGTTGTTGTGATATATGATGTTGAATGCAAATGAGTGCTGTTCATGGCTGTGTTAAAAAAATTTGTTGATCGCTGGTTTAACTGTTTCCCTGAAGCATATATGTTGCGGAACGGTCTGTCATTGTTGTTTAATTCCTTATTTTAGCTTTGGTTCACCTGTTTGGATGTTGGGGAAGTGATACTGATCTACTCTTAATCACAGAAGGGTCATGACATGCCTCGGGTGAAACTCTCTACCCTTCGGAGCGGAGTGAAAATGCCGGCGTGAAACTAGACTACGGCGGAAAACCTTGTTGGCTCTTAGCCTTGACCCCGGGTCTTCTCTGCGAGACCTATTTTCTCGCCAAAAAATGGTTCTGTTGTCTGGACCTGAAAATACATTAGGGAGCTAGATCATGGTATCTTGGATATTCGAAAGAGAAATACGAAGCTAGTGGGATAACCACCTAGATCATTTCATAGCTCAGCAAGTGGAGTTGAGACGACATAAAGAAAAGACGATTAAAGACTTGGTCCTATTCTCTGACTCTGCTAGTGATACCTACGAAATATTCTGGGGAAAATTCCAAAAAGAACTCTACAACTGGTTGCGGAGGCTTCAGGCCAAGACCGTCAAGGGGAAGTTGTGCAAGATTAATCACAAGTGGGCCCACGAAGATCTGGTGACACTTCATTGGTTAGACACTGAACTAACCCGAGCTGTAGATTTTTGGGTGGAATCTACTTTGGAAGGATACATAGTAGAGTTTGCTGCCAAGTGCTACCAGTCTTTCTCAAAGGCAGAAAGTACCTTCAGATCTGGGCTAAGGGGAAAAATACTGAAGGAGATTCCCTTGTGGATTAAGGCATTAATGGTGGACAAAGGACTGATGGGATTTCAAAAAGCAGGGATGGAAGCGTAAAACCCCAGTGCCGGGGGAAGGGACTGAGGGAGAGATGTTATTAGAACCATGAGAAGGGGAGTAGGAGTATGGATGTCGAGGCTGCTAACAGGCTCAGGGAGCGGCGAGAACATCAGAGGGCGCAGATCGCAGAAAGGTGGCGAGAGAGGGTGATGAGGGAGTTGAAGAGACAAGGAAGTAGTCAAAAGGGAAAAGAAGAGGCGCCTTAGAAGATGAAGGGAATGGAAGGTCAGGTGGGTCCCTAGGATATAGGAGGCATCACGGAAGAAGTACGGCTGGTGTATAGGAGTCCAGCCTAGGTGGAGCAAGGAAGGAAGTTTGATGAAGAAGGTGCAGACGCACGCCTAGAGGAGGTGTCCGATGTGGAGATGCACGTTGCAATGGAGAAAATATTTCAAGAAAGGCCGGCATCCATATCTCCAGGTATTCCTAGTCCCCACAGTTCTAATAGCTCTAATCCCGATCTTCCCCTAGTGCTCTACAAGCCCATAGGAGAAATTTTTGTTAAGATACGTGAATTAAGTAGATTGCAACACAACCAGTCTCCAACTGGAGCACAAGTTAGTAGCGGGATTGTTAGTGGCCCTATCTCACAACCAGGATCCAATGGCTTTGTTTTAATACTTCCCAATCAATTAAGCATGGCAAGATCACTTACACGGTACCCAGAATTCTCTGGAAAAGGGAATGACGATGTCGAACAACACTGGTATCTCTGTGAGGCCATTTGGAGGGCTTGACAGACACCAAATGTTGGAAATTTGATAGAATTTCAGACCACTCTTAGGGAGAGGGCCCTACGATGGTTTATGAAATGGTCGGAGGCCCACCTAAACCCAGCGATGGACAATGTAAAAAGAGATTTCATCAAGGAATTCAAATTACCTCAAATGGACCAACAAGGTCTGTCAGAAATGTGGGAGATCAAGCAGAGGGAAGGAGAAACTGCTTGGGATTTAATGAGGAGGTTCAAGGATGCCATTGGGAAACTCAGCTACCCAATCGACCCAAACCATCAGAGGTATTGGTTCATCAAGGCCTTATTACCTTTGACCTGAACCCCACTGACTCAACAAAGGATCGACACACTGAAGGATGCTCTAGAGCAGGCGATGAAGATAGAAGCCATGGCAGGTTATCCGCAAGAGTTCAAAGGGGGTGCAGCGGTATAGGACCCCTCCAGATTGGGTTTGTAGCATCAGATAGCCAATCTGACAGAGAAAATTAAGGAAATGCAACCCATGCAACCACTGAAACCCAACGTGTGGTGCACGCACTGTCTCGTGGAGGGACATGTAGCCACGAAATGTCCTCGGTTGCGAGGCCCAATGGTGGGGACATCGGCGGCAGGAGCACAAGGGGCCCCACCTCTAGGAGCAGTCACGCAAATCAATACCCACGGGATATACCCACCATAGCAAAACATAGGGTTCCCTGCACCGCCATATGCGGGGTTCCCTGCACAGCCAGGCCCAGCCACCAATGAATATTGTGAGATATGTAAAAGTATGGGTCATCAACCTCGCATGTGTCCAATCCTATAGAAGTATTCTAATGTTCCAAATAATGTGTACTATGATTTTTGTGCCTCGACCACCCAAAGCACAGAACAATACCGAGCACTGGACGCTCTAGCGGAGCGGTTGGACTGGCCATCATACAGAGTAAATGAAACTCCCCGAGGAAGAGGAGGAGGCATGCGAGGGGGCCGAATAGGAGGTAGAGGTCTGGTACAATGCTATAACTGTGACCAGGAGGGACATGTGGCTAGAGAGTTTCCACTCCCTAGGAGACCCTGGTGTTCGCAATGCTGTGTCAATTCGCATGCAACAGAGGACTGCTCGAAGCTCATCAAAATATGGGAGGAGAGAGCCAGACAGAGGGGGGCGAATCTAGTAAATGCAGAACCTAGGCTACCGGGAGCCCAACCGTTGAAAAACGTGGCCATAGTGACAGGGGAAGATGCACAAACTATGGATCCCATAAAATTAGTCTGGCCAGCATCCCCAAAGCTCTTGTTCAAACCCGAAAGATAGAAACAATTTTTCCAGGAAGCAACATAAATGTTTTCCCATTTGGGGAGAAATAAAGGAATCAAGTTACAGAAAATTCAGGAAGATAAGGAGACGCAGAGTACTAATGACGCCTTAATCCAAGAATGGTTTCATTTGTTCCTGAATATTGTTAACAATGCGCCAATGTTGGAACGGTTGAACCAAAACCTGGAAGGGGTGCTAAAACAAAACAAAAGAGAAAAAGAAGCAGTAGAAACAGACCAGAAATATGTCCAGAGAATAAAAAGAAACAAACGAAGGACGGGGAAGGAATTCATAGTAAATACGCAAGTGGCAGGATTCTAGATTAAGGACACCATGCTTGATTTGGGATCCGACGTCAACATCTTACCAAGGAAAACTTGGGAAGCGCTTGGGAGGCCGAGATTGACATACTCCCTGATCCAAATTCAGATTGAAAATTAGTATTGCATTGCCCCAATCGGCCGCCTGGAGAACATCGAGGTCGACATTTTGGGGGTGAAAACATTTATGGATTTCGAAGTCATTGACATCATGGGGGACAAGGATCCGTACCCAAAACTCTTGGGGATCGATTGGGCTTTTGAAAATTATGCGGTAATTGATCTAAAGAAAGAACTAATGATATTCGAGGACGGAGAGATCCACGTCACTCAACCACTCGACCCCTACCAAGGACCGAGGTATACCAAGACTGTAGATAACCGGGAAGATGCTCAGCTCTTGGACCATCTATACCAGATGACCACCGAAAGAAGGGAAGACTATATCAACCTGACAGCAGAAGGTTCGGTAAGCTGGAGAAGTATTCAGAGCTCGGAATTGGGATTAGATCTGGCATGGGACGAGTGGCAGCAGGGGGGCTATGAGACAAACACAAGGAGATGTGCCAGTGTTGCAAGAGTCAATTGGATTGGAGCTAAACTTCGAGGATACCCAATATTGTCAGATATGAATGCTGTTAGTTTTTTTATAGCCAAGGTAGAAACCACGGTGCCAGAAGACCAGAGGATACCCTTGTTGGATGTCACATTGTATTCCACAGCTGCAAGATGGTGGAGTAACCATTGCGACTCACTGATGCGATGGGATGAGGTGGCGGCAACAATGAAAGCAAGATTTCAAGAGGAAAAGGATCCCAGGTGGAGGGACCAGTACCAAGGGGACGCAAGTCCCATAAACCATATGAAAGAATGTGAAGCAAAATGGAAAGCTGATGAATACCCTGAGAAATTATGGGTCCACAAGTTCGTCCACTCCTTGGATTTGATCCCAAAAGCCTGGTATTTAACGGAGGAAAATAGGAGAGGGACCCAAGATTGGTAGGAGGTTGTGGAGAAATTCATAAAGTGTTTCACCTTTGAGGGACAAACAAAGAAGATTACACAAGCCTTGCAAGCTATCAAGCAGCTACTGTTCTTTCCTGATAGCCTACAGATGGACGAGCAGTCCCCGTGGTACCAGGATATCCAGCGAAAAGTGGCGTGCCAAAAGATTAATAGCGAGATGGATGACGGAAACCTGGAGGACCTCAGACATACGTATTTCAAAGAAACAGAGGGGGAGAGGGACATTAAAGAGGAACCCACTACAGAAGGTATCCACCTCCTGCCACTGAGAACTAAAAAGGTCAACATTGGGATGGAGGAAAAACCCAAGCTGGCGACCATTGGAGACTACTGGGACAAGGAGACAAAAAAGGAAATATTCAGTCTACTTGAGGAGTATGAGGACTTGTTTCCGTCATCAGTAGTAGATCTCAAAGGCATAAAAGGAGATATGGGGGAAATGAGAATAATATTGAAGCCTGATGCTAGGCCTGTCAAACATAGACCATATCGGTTAAACCCAAGGGTGAAGGAGAAAGTCAAAGCAGAGATCGAAAAAAATGATGAAATCCGGGCTCATATTCCCCGTAGAAGAGGCAGAATGGGTAAGCCCCATCGTTATACAAAGCAAAAAGGAGAAATCAAAGATACGAGTCTGCGTGGATTACTGAAGCCTCAACAACGCCTGTGTCCATGACCCGTTCCCTACCCCATTCAGTGAAGAAGTGCTCGACAATGTTGCAGGGAACGAAGCATACTCATTCATGGATGGCTTCTCAGGTTACCATCAGGTGAGAATAGCGGAAGAAGACAAGGAAAAGACAACCTTCACTACCGAATGGGGCTCCTTCGCATACAGCGTGATGTCGTTCGGACTGAAGAATGCACCTGCAGTTTTCTCTCGCATTGTGATGGTAGTGTTCCAAGAATACATTCACAAGTTCCTTGAAGTCTATATGGATGATTGGACTGTCTATAGCTTGCTGAAAGACCATGTGATCCTGTTAAGAGTAATGTTTGATAGGTGTAGATAGCTACAGATCTCATTGAATCTGAAGAAATGCATATTTGTTGTACCATTTGGGACCTTGCTGGGGCATGTGGTATGTAAACAGGGTGTCTGTGTAGATCCGGCTAAAGTCGCAGTGATTGTCAATATGGAGGTTCCGGAGACCATAAAACAGCTGCGGTCACTTCTGGGACACACGGGCTACTACTGACGTTTCATCCGCAACTACACCAAAATAACAACACCCTTGGAGAGACTGCTAAAGAAATCAGAGCAATTTCAATGGAAGGACAGCTGTAAGGAGGCACTGGACGTGTTGAAAGAAAAGTTGGCAAGTGCACTAATACTAGTCCACCCGAACTAGGAAAAACAGTTCCATGTACACATTGACACATTTGGCATTGCACTTGGTGTAGTTCTAGCTCAGCTGGGGGACACCTCAGTCGATTGTCCAGTGTATTTTTCCAGCCGCAAGTTGTCAACAGCAGAGCACAACTTCACGACAACAGAGCGAGAAGCACTGGCGATGGTGTACTCACTCTAGAAGTTCCGCCACTACCTATTGGGGGGTAAGTTCAAATTCTTCACGGATCATTCCACATTAAAATATTTGGTAAACAAACCAATCTTAGAAGGGAGGATTTTCCGGTGGCTCCTACTTTTCCAAGAATTCACATTTGAAGTAATTGTAAAGCCTGGAAGGCTCAATGTAGGGCCGGATCACTTATCCCGTCTAGAGAATGGCGAAAGTGGAGGTTCTCTAGATGATCAGCTACCGGATGCTGATATTTTCAGAGTAGAAGCCATCTCGGACTACCTAAATGAAATAGCAACTTACCTCACCATGGGACAGTGTCCGCAGGAGTATACTACAATGCAAAAGAAACAACTGGTAGTTCGAGCAGCGGAATATCAGCTGACCACAGGGCAGCTATACAAGATGGGTCTTGACCGAGTTCTTCGGAGGTGTGTTCTAGATCACGAGTGGGACACCATATTATGGGAAAGCCACAGCGGTGTTGCGGGAGGGCATGTGGGAGCAAGACCCACAGCACTCAAAGTACTGCAAACAGGTCTCTGGTGGCCAAAAGTGCACAAGGACAATAAAGAGTATGTTCAGAAATGTGATGTATGTCAGCGAACCGGACGACCTTCCCACAGAGACGAGCTACCGCTCCATCCTGTAAGGACACTCCAGTCGTTCGAGAAATGGGCAGTAGATTTTGTGGGACCTATTGTGCCACCTGCAAGGAATTCAAAGGCAAGGTCTATCATAACTGCGACCGACTACTTGACCCGATGGGAAAAAGCTGCACCAGTAAGGAACTGTACTACAGACACTGCTGCTTGATTTATTTTTGAGAACATAATCAAATGATTTGGGTGCCCAAGAAGCCTAACTAGTGACATAATCATCAATGAGACAATTAAGTCTCTCCTGCAGCAGTTCTTGATCCAACATCACAAGAGTAGCCTGTATCATCCACAGGAAAATGGCACAATGGATGCATTTAAAAAAATATTGGAAAAAGGCTTGACAAAAATATGCAATGCGGAGCGGGATGACTGGGATGAACGGATACCAACAACCCTATGGGAATACCACACAACGGTAAAATAATTGCATAGCCAGACACCGTTCCAGCTGGTCTATGGCTGAGAAGCGGTCATTCCAGCAGAATTCACGGTACCAAGCATTATGATTGCCACCTCACTACAACTATTTGAAGAGGAATAATTGAAAGAGTGGCTACAAGAGCTATAGGAGCTTGAGGAAGGACGGTTTCTTGTAGAATTTCATCAGATAGTAGAAAAGGCGAGGCAGAAAGCTTGGCATGATCGACACATCAAACACAAGACATTCCAAGTGGGAGGCAAGGTCCTACTCTACGACAGTAGGTTCTAGAAGTTCCCGGGGAAATTACAGATGCATTGGCTGGAACCATTTTATGTTATGGAGATCAAACAATCAGGAGCAGTCCGCTTGGCACAGTTAGATAGACAGATTCTACAAAGATGGGTTAATGGTGCATGCCTGAAACCCTACCACAAGTAAGTTGTTCATTTATATTTCAATAACTCTCGCACCCGAGAGGAGTCTGTAGGGTAGACTAGGGTCAATAAGTCTCTCGCACCTGAGATGACATAGATAGATTTACTTTACTGCAATGCATAGTAGCTCAGTTGTGGAGACCGCAACGCAAACATTAGTGGGGGGGGGGGGGGGGGGTGGTGTCCAGCGTGGCGTCTAGCGTGACATCCACGTCAGGTAGAAAGCATGCCGAACATCATTCCACCATCATTTAGCATAATACTAGTGTCAGTATGTATGATCGCCAAGATTTATAAATAATGGGCATAATTAGAACTATCCATCTCGTAATAAATTTTCAATAATTAGACATCACCCCCAACTGTCGCGTCTGCTCACATTCCAAGACCACAATCAACAAGCGTCAGAACCCACCTCAGCAGCTAACGAATCACACAATCAGAGCCGCGGGAGAAGCCAGGGAAGCATTAATTAGTTATGGGGTCTCATCAACCTCACCCGTGCTAGTTACTGACATAAATTGCATGAAGAAAAGCGCGAGAATGCCGGAGAAATACGAGTTAGAGTTAGGAATTTCCGAAGGAGAAAAGGAAGTTGGAGCAGAACCAGAGCAGAGAAGTTGTCTAGAAAAAGAAAGCCAAGAGAAGGGGCTGAGAAATATTTTGCAGGTGTATCAATGATGAGCAAAGATGAAAAAAGTAAGTCCAGCAGTAGTAGAACAGGAGCTCGACAGTAGGATTCAAAGAATGGAGTCCCTCGTCGGGAAATATGACAACGCAACTCTAATTGACGCAGACCTCACAGACTCCTTTGAGTTCCATGCGCTCAAAAGACAAGTATACATTGAGAACTATACAAAAAAAGCAGGACGAGCAACAACAAAAATCTTGCCTGAGTTTCGAGGTATCCAACAGTCCTCAATATTGAATTTGAGGAACTTGCCAGTGTTTGGGATGACAGGTGCTACCATGCAATGTACCAAATTTTTGCTGAGTAGAATTCAGAATGGCTCTTTGTGGATGGGGAAAGAGATTCCAATCCACGCTGAGGACATTCATAGGCTGACAGGGCTCTCACATGAAGGCAGGGACGTCTCTTTAGTGTTCCAAACCATCTCCAAAAGGGCGAATAAGTTGGTGGATACAGATTATTGTGCAAAATATGGCACCTGAAGGGGAGGAAAGGGGGAAAAAATTGAGCTCATCAACAAGCCAGAAATCAGGTTCGCATGCTACCTCATTGCCAGCCAGACAATGAGGCATTACACCAAGGGGGAGTGTACCTTGGACACCATTTTAGTCATGGAGCAC
This sequence comes from Pinus albicaulis, assembly GCA_034641835.2. NCBI lineage: Eukaryota > Viridiplantae > Streptophyta > Pinopsida > Pinales > Pinaceae > Pinus > Pinus albicaulis. Next base: position 1,512,275,027 of record CM076582.1, on the reverse strand, counting down.
TGCGTCCAGGGGACCAGGCTGAACTGGTGCTCCTTCCCACTGAAGGAGCTGTTCGAGGCTTGTGAAGATAGTTACAAGAGGGCAACAGGATTTATCTTCAGATACTTGATAGTAGCGCTGGCCATGTGGAAGTGACATTTCCCCCTCATCAGGGTGTCAGTAGAGATAGCGGAGGATCAACTGCTGGCAATGAAATTTACCCCATGGAAGGTGTCGGGAGACCCAAGCACCAAAGAGGTAAACGCAGAGGCCTTCCAAAGTTGGTATGGCTTAATGGTTGATGTGGTGATGAGCCAATAGAGGATCCCCAGAAACCTGTTGGACGGATACAGTGAGCAAGTATGGTTTGGGGTCACACATAAGCACACATTCCTCATAACCACTTGTGTGTCGGAGGCGACATTCCAGATGAGGCCGTTGAAATTCCAAATCGATGAAGCAGCTTTCCATACTAAAGTTTGTTCGTGGCCGGGGTTCGCGATGGAGGTCAGAAACGGGGTGTACACATACCTTTTCGAAGGGATGCTACCACACCAGTTGTCAGGAGAAATGACAATGGAGGCAACAAGTAGGGTGTAAAACCTGTAGCTCCTTCCAATCATTCAGCAACTAAATACACATGTACGAAGCTTTAACGAAGTTGTTCAAGTGATATCAAGTAGTGCCACTCCATTCCCAGTATTTTTAGAATTCCATGCTTCTCAGTCGACTCTGCTTCAAAACACTACCTCCATCCCCACACCCATTCCAAATGTATTGTTTAGTTCACCAAGCCCAGCAACCACACCGCTGGCGGGAAAGAGTAGGTCCGCGAAACCCATAGCGGCACCCAAGGCCAAGAGGGCCAGAATTCTAGAGTCAATTCTGGTGGTCGACCTCACAGGGGAGGATCCACCCCGGCAACTGAGCACAGGGGTACTAATCGAGGAAGAACGAATCGCTGAGATAGGGGAAGCAAGAAATTTGCCACCCCACCAACCCATTAACCCCTTTTATTTCCTAAATATCTGTATCTCACTACCTCGTACTGACCCATTACCACCTACCACTTCATCTGCACCATCCACCTCATATGCCACCGTATCAGATCCAGTAATCCGAAACTTACTCAATGGGGACCATGGGACAGAGGTTGACTCAGGTATAGAAGTGGTACCTCCAGCCAACCTTGCCGTGGATCCCTAGACCACTTTTACCAACCTAATCACTCAAATGGAACAAATAGTCGAAGACACAGCTGGGCCACTCCCTGAGGCCACTCCGCTCCAACAGACCATCAAAGCAAATCAAGGGGAGCAACCGGACCTGAACATGGTAGACTCTGCACCCCATCAAACCCCGCTGTAGTCACCTCAAGGTCAATCAACAAGATCGGTTGCCAGTGGGCAACCACTTCAGGAGCGTCGACCAGATCAAGGTACTTCAGGGTCTGAGAGCATGGAGACATGGGGGACAAATCAGCTGTACCACTTCATCTAGAGGGTAGCACGGCAGGCGGAAAGGCTCCATTTCGAGCTACAACATAAATGTGAGCAACAGCAGTAGTAGATAATCGCGCTTAGTGAACAGTGTGGGCAGCTCACAACGGAAAATGGGCAGCTACAGAAACAGATGAACGAAATGGCCAGGGTTTTCAAAGAAGTGTGGCCTGTAGTGACGGCCCAATATAGTTAGATACTAGCAGATGTGCAAGAAACGACAGTAGTAGAGCGAGAAATCCACCTCCATGTGGCATACTCCAACCTCCACCAGGAGAATACAGAGCTCAAGGCAGCATTGGCAGCATGACCGACGTTTCCCGACCCAGCAGCGGTGTACACAGCACAGATATCAGAGAAACAGGGCCAGGTGACAAAGATGTAGGAAGTCCTCAATAATGCAGCCAAAGATGCCTATGACCTCCTGAAAGGTCTATAGGAATGCTCAACGGCCCTCACAGTGAAGACTTAGCTGATTTCGGCCCAGCTGCAACAAATCTCCAAAGAAATACAAGATGCCATGGACCCCTCTAGGCTGGACCAACTGTATGCCTAGGCGGATGTCTTAGAGGTCCAGATTCAACAAATAGAGGAGACGTCGATGGCTGCCAAGCAGGAAATTCGAGAGATTCGCCAGCCCATACAGATCAGTACTTGAACGATGTAGAAATTAGCCTCTAAGGCTGGGAACCAATTCAACACAGTATTCGGCACCGGTAAATGTTAGGGAGGAAGCTGTCACCAACATCACGTCAGAGACAGATGCATTATTGCAAGGGTGGCAGCAAGCCGTTGCAACTTTCCAAGAGCTTAAGGCTTCAGCTCTGAACAAGGTCCCAGAGTTTGGGCCCTTGTTTGGACAACAAGGAGAAGGTGCATAGCCGGAACAGGGCATAGGGTCAAGCGGCCCCATGGAGGTAGAGACGGTTCAGGACAATTGACTCGGGACGAGTCAAAAGGATGTGGTCGGGGTCTGTTGGGGCCCTTGTTTTGAAGATCAGTAGATTTTGAATGATGGCAAGCACATGGCGGAAGGCAACCTCGGTAGACAGGGAAGTGTCATGGTTGTGGAAAGGCAAAGGAAAGGTGTCGCGACGGTCGTGGGATCAAGCATAGACAGCGAAAGGGCGTGGAAGGAAACAAGAAGTGAACTCCCGGTGAACGAAAAGTAATGAAACACAACCGAGCAAGAAACAGGGAAGAACTGTCAGTCGCGCGAGCAAGAGAATAAATAAGCAACCAGCCAATGGAGAAGTGGTTGGTACAGATGGGATAGACAGCACAGAGCCACAGGAGAGCTCCATAGGGTTGCACTGTTCTCCTCTCTTCCGGATTATTGTAGTTTCTCTCTGTCCCTCGGGACGCATTGTATTTTGTTCTGTTCTATGCTCTTATGTAGTAGAGCTTTGTAATGATTTGCCTCTGTCGGCTGCTGACTAATATATCAAATATCGTTGTTGTGCTATATGATGTTGAATGCAAATGAGTGCTATTCATGGTTGTGTTTAAAAATTTTGTTGATCGTTGGTTTAATTGTTTCCCTGAAGCATATATGTTGCGAAACGGTCTGTCATTGTTGTTTAATTCCTTAGTTTAGCTTTGGTTCACCTGTTTGGATATTTGGGAAGTGATACCGATCTACTCTTCATCACAGTAGGGTCACGACACCCCTCAGGTGAGACTCTCTGCCCTTCGGAGCGGAGTGAAAATGTTGGCATGAAACTAGACTATGGCAAAAAACCTTGTTGGCTCTCAGCCCTAACCCCGGGTCTTCTCTGCGAGACTTTTTTTCTCGCCAAATGGAGGAAGTTCAAAGAGACAATCCAGTAGACGGAATTCACAGAGAGAGAGCAGGGATAACACTTCAAGTATACAAAAGAAGGAAAAATATGAAAAAGGTAGCAAAAATAGTCATCGAGCCTAAGCTTGACGAGAGAATTTAGAAAATGGAATCGTTAGTGGGAAAGTATGACAATGCGTCGCTGATCGACACATATTTCACAGATTCATACCAATTTCTAGCTATGAAGAGGCAGTTCTACATGGAGAATTATGCTACGGGAGGAGAAGGGGAAGCACAAGAATGAATCCAGAGCTCAGAGGTATCCAGAGGTCGACAATACTGAACCTCAGGAACCTCCCAGTGTTTGGAACCACAGGAGAAACAATGCAGTGTACGAAATTCCTGTTGAGCGTCCAGAATGGATCACTGTGGCTAGGGCACCGATACCGATACATGCAGAAGATATCAACAGACTCACGGGATTATCAGTAGAAGGAAGGGATGTCTCCATGGTGTTCCAAAATGTCTCTAAGATAGAAAAGAAGGCGGGAGATTGTGACTATTATAAGAAATACGACACTAGAAGAGGAGGGAAGGGGGTGAAGATAGACCTCATCAATAGTCCAGCAGTTAAATTTTCCTGTTACCTAATAGCAGGCAAGACAATGAGGAACTACATGAAGGGTGAATGCACCCTCGACACCATTTCAGTTGTGGAACACTGCCTCCAGGGAACCCAGCTGAATAGGTGCACGTTTCTACTGAACGAACTGTTCGAAGTATGCGAAAATAACTACAGAAGAGCCACCAAGTTCATTTACGGCTACCTCATAATGGAATTTGAAATGTGGAAATGGACTCACCTAGGGGTGAGACAGCTCGTGGAAATCACAAATGACTAGCCAATGGCGATGAGGTTTACACCCTGGAAAATCTCGGGAGATCCCAGCACAAAGGAGGTAAATGAATAGGCGTTCACATTCTGGTACAGGTAGATGGTGGATGTAGTGGCGAGGCAGCAAAGGGTTTCGAGGAATATTTTGGATAGATATTCCTCTCAGATATGGTTCGGGCTCACTCACAAGAAAACATATATCAGACCCATTTTCGTGGATGAAACCACGTTTAAGATGAGATCGTTAAAGTTTCAGGTTGACAAAAAGGCATTCCACACTGAAGTTTGTTCATGGCCAGGAGTTGGAATGGAGATCAAAAGTGGAATCCATCACTATTCGTTCGAGGGCATGCTACTAAGAGCACTACCAGGGGAGACTCCAGAGGAAACAACGAGTAGAGTGTCTCGACTGCAGCTAACACCTTTACTAGAAGAGCTGGACACGAGGGTAAAGGGCTTCAATCGGGTAATTCAAAGTCTCACAAGTGCTTCTCTTGTGTTTCCTTCTTTTTCAGAGTTTCAATCCTCAAGCTCTGCATCACCTTGCATGATTTCACTTATCGTCACTGCCCTACCTTCCACCATGTTTAATTCACCCCCAGCAACCGCAGTAATTCCAATTCGAAAGAGTAAGGCACCTAAACCACACGTAGCTACACCTAAGGCCAAGAAAGCAAGAATCATGGTGCCTAGGCAAATAGTTGACCTCACTGAGGAAGATCACACCCAACCTATGGATACGGGAGTAACAATTCAAGAGGAGCCAGAGGTGGCCACCCAGGTTGTTATCACCCATTTTTTTTTTCAAAACGTCATTGTGTCACGTTTGTTTTTGGTCATGGTTCAAAATTGGGTTTAGAAGTCAATTTAGGATTTGATCAAGGGTAGGTTATATTTTCATAAGTTTAAAACCCATCCTTAAGTTCAAATAAAGTCTTTTTTGATGTCCATTCATTGTCAAGTATCCATAATTTCCATTTGTGGGTAATTTCCTAAAGTTTCATGTTAAAGCTAGTCAATTAGCCAAGAAACCTTGTTTTCGTAGCGCCACTAGTTCAAAAAATTTGATTTGCGCTACGAAAGAACTAATAGTTTCGTAGCGCAAACAGGGAAAAATACACTACAGGTGCTACGAAAGCGCGGTTTCTTAACTGTCTTGTCATCTGAGCTGGAAAAGGTCAGAAACCATTGGGAAATGGTAAGTTAGTGGTATGATGATTCAGTTAATGATGAGATTCAATGTACTTACGCACGTTGTAGTCATCATTGTCATGATAGGGTATGAATGAGGCATCATTCAGTTATGAGATGACATTTTAAATTCAAAATCTTGCCTAATTAGTCTTTCTCGTTTCCTTTGCCTCCATTCAAGATGTCTTGGCACTGAAGTGTTAGAGCCAAACCTATGGCTGTTTTATATAAAGTTTTTCTTCATCCTTATCAAGCGAGGCTGATATAAATTAATCAAGCGAGGCTGCTGTTTCTCATTTTCAAGCGAGGCTGATTCAATTTATCAAGCTAGGCTGACAGGATTTCTGAGAAGCATGGCAGAGGAAAAGAAAGTTCACAGAGGGAGACACTGCTTAAGGCATGATCCTGAAGATATGAAGGCCATAATTGAATACCCAGCAGTGATGGAGGCGTTCAGAAGAGTAGGTTGTCTTCGGTTTTGTGAAACGTTGCAGGGTTTCCACACACAGGTGTCCAAAGAATTTGCCTTGAACTTCAATGGAACAATTACCAAGGTTGGGATGCTAAGTGTGTCAATTACACTAGAGATTATTGTTGTTGTTACAGAGATACCAAGAGTTCAAGAAACTTGGTTTAAAAGTTTCAAATTTGATATGGAGCCATGCAAAGAGTTCATGAAACCTGAGTATGCAGATATGGACCTCAATAATGCTATCCCTAGAAGCTGCATCAAAGACACTTATGCAAAGCTGTTGTTCAACATTCAGAGGTATTTTACATGTGAAGGTAGATATCATAAGGTTTACACATATCATTTCAAGCTTCTTCTGCATTTCACTGGTAAGATTTCACTTGATTTACCCTTTTTTCTGGATAACAGTCTTACAAAAATGGCTGATAAAGTACAAGCCAAATCAGAAGGTAGTGAAACATCCTTGTTTCATCATGGTTTAATGAATTTATTGATTTTAGATGAGCTTCAGAAGATATGTAGGGATTGGTCATCTTTTTTGTTTATAAATGATTTTGAGTTGGAAACCCTAACTCCTGCTAGAAACCCTAAAACCAAAGGAGTTCCATCACCACCAGCAGCAGAGACAAGTCAACCTATAGTTGCAAAACCATAGGAATTTGAAAAAATGAAGCCAAGGAAACAGGTTGAGAAAAGGGCAGAGCAGACATAAATACTTGACACACCAACTCCATCACCTGCAAAACAGAGGTCAAATATTGTCAAAGAGGCAAAACAGAAACAAGTTGTCAGCAAGCAGGAAATCAAAAGAGTAACAAGAAGCCAAGCAGTGGCATTAAAAGGAAAGAAAGTTGCTACAGCTATAGAGGACAACCCAGTAATAAAGGGAAACTTAGATGATATCCTGCATGCTATTGACATAGAGGAGACACCCATTGTTCAAGCTGAGTTCATTGGAGAAGATGAGCATAAACAAAAGAAGGCTAAGTCTGCAAAGAAGCTTGAGTTTGAGGGTGAAAATGCATCCTTCATCTTTCAAGACAGAAAACCTATAACTAGGCATGCTAAGAAACTCAAGGAAGGTAGAAAGGAAGTTCAAGAACCTATTAAGACAACTAAAGCCCCTGAAGAAGTGGTTGATCTCTCATCACCTACAGTAAAGCTTTGAGCCAGCAGAACAAAGAAGGGGAAAGAAGAAGTGACAGAATTTCAACATCTTGAGGAGAAATTGAGGTTGGAAAACCAAGAAATTTCTATGATGAGAAAGAGGGCTAGAAAGCACAGTATTTAGAAAGCAGATTTTAAAAGAATGAAGGCACTGTGGGAAGGTCAAACTAGTTCTATTTCTGAAACTCCAAGAAGTGTAGAGAAGTTTCTCATATGGATAGTCCCAAAAATAAAGGAAGCCAAATTTGTCAGAGTAATAAATAATCACTTGAGAGCTAATAATAGGAGACTTAGAGATCAAGTGGAGGACTTGGAGCAGTAGATGAATTTGATTCATGATGAGTTAAAAAGAAGAGGTATGAAGGTAACAGTCATAGAAGAGCATATAGCTAAATCAAATGAAAATGAGCAAGGGACCTCATGAAGGCTGGAATGACTGTGTTTTTCACTTGATATGTTTTTTAAATGATGAAATCAGATTGATTTTGAGTTTTTGGCACATTTTCAATTTTCATTTTGGAAAATTTTTGACAAAACTGTCCACTCAGCATTTTTGTAGCGTAGACAGTGTAAAAAGGGAGAAAAGCGCTACGAAACTGTTGTAGCAACTTTTTTTTCCCTTTTTCATCAAATTTTGAGGGGCAAAACAATGGATCAAGGACTAAAATTGATAGGGAAAATGTATTTAAATTCAATTAAGATAATTTTGGAGGATAGAAGTTAAAAAAATTGAAGAAAAATGGGGTAAAGGGCAGTGCTACGAAAAGCGCTACAAAATTGTTTTGTTTTCATAGCACAGTGTATTACAGCCCATTTGAACAGTTTGGAGATGGTTTTGGAAAGATGGAACTTTAGGAGGAGGTTTGGCATGTGTTATTTCAATTTCTAACAGCTAATTAGCTCGAAATAATGAGTTCATGATGGTCAGAATGTTCCAAGAGTGCAAAGGACCCGATGCTTAAAGCCTACAATCCAGATTCGACCATGTTTGAATACACTTGGAAAATGATGTAATTTAGTTGAGATAAGGTTGTTATGGATAGAGATAAGGATTTTGAATCCTATTTGTAATAGGACTGTTTAGTAGATTAGTTGTCTTTTTGTAATAAATACCATGTCATATGGTTATGAAAGGTGTCAAAAGTCAGGAATTTGAAGTATCTAGCACAAGATAAGATTATCTCGTGTTGTAAATGGTCTATTAAGGACCAAGAAGTTGAATGTATCAGGGTTGGACATTTTTTGGCAAAAGACTGTGTTTATTGTAATTGACTGGTTTTTAGCTAATAAAGGAGATTTCTACTTAACCAACGTGAGATTCATAAGGAGTTTTAGTGTGTTCTTATTCTATTTGCATCTCTCTATTATCCGATTGCAGTGGATTTTGTCTATATTACTCAGAATTCATCTTTGATGCTCTGAATTCCTATATAAATGAACTGACTGTGTTTTTTATAGTTTCACATGTGTATCTCTTGACTAAAACTCTGATATGCCTCAACTTCCATGTTAAGTAGATTTATTAGTTTACTGAAACTATTTTGACTCCATAAGCCCAATGTGTACTTGTTGATGTGATTTTGAACCTACATTTATCATCTATTTGATTATTACCCCACATAGATTTAGCCATCTATATTTTTATCAAAAATCATTAACCCTTGAGAGAGCCCTCTTAGGTTGAGGAGGCTAAGCCTCAATCAAAATATTGGTTTGAAACAGTTACATGAGATTGATTTGATTAGCGTCCTATCAGGTCTAATTTTGTGATAACACAGGTCACCTCCGAGCTACCTGTGTTTAATCCGTTCTCGGTTTTGAATATTCAAATATCATCTCCACCCCATACTCATACCTCTTCACCTCGCACTCATCATTCATCACCTCATACTTCATTCACTTCCAAGGATCAATCCACCCGCACTCCATCCACCTCAACCACTATCTTAGACCCAGTAAAGGTAAGAAACAAGACAAATGGGGACACCAAGGAAGAAGTTAACTCGAGTACGGCTATGGTACCCGAGGTTAACCAACCTTTGGTGGGACAGGGGACTTTCTTGGACCTATTAGTTTAGGGAGGATCTTTTACTGCAGACACAACACCCTCGCCAAAGGAGCTAAACCCATTTTAGCAGGCCAATTTGATACTACACCAGATTTAGCCGACCACGAGTATGAATAACCTAGAAAGTCAGCTTCCACAACATAACCAGCCCACATCACCACATGAGCACTCAAAAAAATCAATAGCCAGTGGTCAACCCCTCAGAGAGAGACCGCCAGGCAACGACATGTCTGGTGCTGAGAGTATGCAGACCTAGGGTACTGAAAAAATGTACAAATTCATCCAGCGAGCATCACAATAGGTAGAAGGGCTGCACAATGACCTCCAACAGAGGTTTGAGCAGCAACAACAACATATCATTACACTTACTGAAGAGCGCAACTAGCTAAAGGGGGAGAAGGAAAATCTGCAGGAACAACTGGAAAAGGTAATGGATATCTTCAAGGATCTCTAGCCAATGGTAATGGCCCAAGATGACAAGACACTGGAAGACATATCAGCCTGCTCCATATTCGAATAGTCTATCCGAGTGAAGGTAAAATGTGCAAATCTCAGCAAGGAAAATCAAGATCTCAAAGAAACACTCGTGAAAAAACCAGTGTTACCAGATCCTGCTGTGATATATGCTGAGAAGGTTACTAAGAAGAAGAAAGAGGCAACCAGAATGCAGGAAACCTTAGGGTTGACAATAAGAGAGGCTTACAACCTCCTAAATAATTTACACGAATGCTCTAATTAGTTAACTATGAAAGCCCAACCCATCTTAGCACAAATTCAGTAGATTTCCCATGAGATAAAGGAAGCCACGGACCCTATCGGCATAACCCAGTTATACAATCAAGCAGAGGTACTGGAGACCATGATACAGAAGATAGAGGAGCATTATGCTGCCATAAGGAAAGTCCTCAGAGAGCTGAGGCAACCCATCAAGAATACAACAGAAGCAATACTGCAGATGGCTGTTGAGGCCGAAATAAAAATCAAAGAAGTATTCAGCAAACTGCCGCTTGTTCCAGGTGAAACCGAGGTTGAAAGAGTTGCAACTGAAACTGACCAGCTCATTAAGGAATGGAAACAAGAAATTAATAGCTTCACAAAAATAAAGTCTTCAACATTGGAAAAGGTTCCCGAGTTGGGGCCTTTGTTTGGATAGAGCGAGGAAGCGGAGAAGACAGGGTTAGCCACAAAAGCAGATAGACCAATGGAAACCGAAGCAGCAGAAAAGGATTGACTCGGGATGAGTTAATAGCATGTGTTCGGGGCCTATTGGGGCCTTTGTTTTGAAAATGAAACGGTTTTGAGTTGCGGAGAACATGTGGTGAAGCACAATCATGGTAGACAGGGAGCTGTCATGGTTGCGAATAGCTAGAAGATAGGTGGCACGGTAGTTGCGATAGTTGCGGTAAACAACACAGATGGCAGGAATGGGAGACAAAGACAATCAGTGGAACTCCCAGTGATTAGGAAGAAGTAGAAAACAATGAAGCAGGAAAAGAGGAAATACTGACAGTCACATTGGCAGAAGAACAAATAGGTAATCAACCAACACAGATGGGGGAGTTAGTCTGGCAGAGGGATGAGGAAGAGAGTCGAAAGAGAGCTCTATTAGATTGTTTTTGTATTGTAAAACCCTGTAACAGACTCTGCGGATTAATTTAGTTGTTTGATATTGATAATGAAATATAGATCCACCTGTGTTTTATGTTCTGAGTTCAGTGTTAATCAGTTGCTTATTGTGAATGTATGGCCTATTTTAAATTTTAATTTTGCATCCTGAATATGCTTAATGAGTGATATATTATGCAAAGTAGTAAGATCTATTTGATGTTTCAAGTCCCTTCAACTGTACTTTATGGATGTAATCGGTCAATACTGGAACTGTTTCCTAACCTTACTAAGGTCACGAAATGCCTCGGGTGAGACGCTCTGCTTCTCGGAGTAGGGTGAAAATGCCAACGTTGTGCTAGACTACTGCGGAAAACTTGTTGGCCTCTCTTCTGAACCTGGGTCTTGCTCAGAGACCTCCTTTTTCGCCAACATAGTCGGTCTTGGGATTCCATATCCATGGATTACATGTTGGATCTTCCTTCTAATCAGCATGGCAATGACTACGTTTTCATGGTAATCGATAGATTCTCTAAGATGGTCATTTTGGCGGCCTGCAAGAAGAGTGCCACATCAAAATCCACTGCCAGGCTCTTCTTTGAATGAGTGTGGGTACACTTTGGGATAACACAATCCATTATCTTAGATCGAGACAACAAGTTCCTGAGGAAATTTTGGTCAAGCCTCTGGCCGATGCTAGATACCAAGGTCACTAAGTCCACAACCTTGTGATCCCCCAAACCGATAGCGAAACAAAGGTCGTCAACATGATGATCGTGCACATTTTTCACATGTACAACTCAAAGCATACACACAAATGGGATTAAAGCATCCCCTATGTAAAACACAACTACAACAGAGCTCTCCATAGCTCAACTGGCCACAACCCCTTTCAGGTGGGGTTGGGATTCCAGCCAGTATGTCCCATTGATGTGGCCATACCATTTGCAGCTACTCAGACATATTCGGCTCATGTCGAGTCTAAAGCTGACAGGGCCTACAAATTAATTGAGCACATTTAGCACATCTTACAACAATTCCATGACATATTTGACAGAGCCAATGCTAAGTACAAGAAATGTCATGATCAACATCGGGTGCCACACAAGTTCCAAGTGGGCAACAAATTTTGATTACATTTGCAAAAGGAGTGCCTCGTTGGGCCCCACCACAAGCTTCACATGCTTTGATATAGGCCTTACACAATCACTAAGGTTGTCGGGGAAAATTATTTTGAGCTCAACATTCCACCATTCATTTTCCTACAACCAGTATTCAATGTGGATCGATTACAGCCATACATTCCCCTATTGTTGGACACATCAGACTTTGCTTATCTGCTGACACCAACAAAGCTCAACCCAAGCTGCATCGAGCATGCTACATCTGATAGGATCATGTACACACATATCAATAACACTCACCAACATAATATCCAACTGTATCGGGTTGTCAAAACTGGCCAACTCCTGCACCAATATCAAGTGGCTCGCCATGGACCAAGTTCAACAGAAGTTTCCCCATCTCATGGAGTCTCTCAACACAATGAGGAACATTGCTTCCTAAGGGGGGAGGACATATCCAGGTGGATATTGGTGACCACCATCCTATTCCACTTGGACCCCCACCATTATCCATTATACCATTATTTCTTTTAGTTTCCTTAATTGTAGCAAAATTTACTATTTTTGGAAGTTTTTAGGGACCTGAAATTTCAGAGCTGTTTTGAGGCCCTAAACGACATTTTTTTAAAAAACATGCATGCATTTTGTAGTAAAAATTTGTAGTCCTTAGATAGATATTTCTAACGAGGTATCATGCACGTCAAATGAAGATCACATTCCAAAGTTATGACCCCAAGAACATGATGTACAAATTTACCCCAACGCGGTCCACAATTTTGGTGCTTCATCTCCTGGGGTTAGGTTTTTGGATGTTTAGGGTTTTCCATTATTTTTAATCATAAATAGGAACTATAGCCTCATTGTAACACACTTCAGAGGCATGTAAATGCCACATCTCTTCTCAGAGATAAGCTACCATTGCCTGGGCTAGTTTATTTCCATTATGTATGTAAGCATATTTTAGTTCTTTGATATTAATGAATTGAAGTTTTATTTCTACTACTTCTCTGTGTTTGTGTTTATATATGTATTCTATGCATTCATTTATAAGTATGGATCAATGGTATAATTTTTTTTTTATCTTTCTCCACTTTTCTTTTCATTTCCCAATCGAGTTCAGGGCATAAGGAGTTAGGGCTCGAACTGGTTGAACCTTTGCAAGACTAGCCTTTCAAACCCTGACAACCTCCCATGGCAGAAGAAGGGAAAGATGAGGGAGTAGGATATCCTTTCAAAATATTTCTCAAATAATCCCTCAAGCGACAAAGAAATGTGATGATGGATAAATTTTTTGAGATCCTTCGATGGATACCCAGAGGCGACACATCTTCATCCAAGAGCCACTCTGGAGGCGCCACTCTCGTTAAGGTACAATTAAACTTTGACATCCCCATATTAGAAGGGTGGATAGATGTAGATGTCATAGATGAATGGTTAAATATGTTATAAGGATATTTTTTAGTTCATGATTTTTCAAATCGGAAAAATATTACTTTTCAACTCCTCAAATCCACCCCTAGCATCAAGGACTGATGGGAAACCTAATGTGACTAGAGGGACGAGAGGGAACCCTCACTATTTTCACCCACACCCACTTGGAATTATTTCTGAGATGCCATCAAGGAGCAGAATTATTCTGTTGGAAGCTATGAAGATAAATATATAAAGTGGACCACATTGTGGCGGGGAAGGGACCAAGAGCTGCCTGAGTTCACAAATATTTTTCATACCCTTTCAACGAAGTGGGGTTTTAGGTCTCCGTAGTTTGCAATATTGGCAAGTACAAACGCTGCAGAACCTACATCAAAACCACTTTGGAATCTAAGGATCTAGACATCCTAGATTTAGAGAGGGATCTCTCTATGTATGTGCTTTCAAAGATATTTCTTTATGCTTTATGATTTGGTATTAGGCTAGTTATGAAGAACAAGGTTGTTTGTTTTTGGTTGGGTAGGATAACATGAAGATGAAGGAAGTCTGTATGAAGGGTGAAGGTGTGAGTAAGTGAAAGAATGGTTCAGCTGATAAGATAAGCAAGTAACAACATCAATCCATTGGGCTATGGAGTCATAAGAGGATTTAATTGCACAAAAAGTTTCAAGAGTGGTCCATGGGGCAAGTCATCTATGTCAAAGGATCTCTTTAAGTTGATTTTATGGAATGAAATAGTAAGAGTGTTGTGAAGGAAGTAAACACACAAGAAAAACAAAGGACAACCTAAGATCATGTAAGTAATTTTAAACTAGCCTTCTTTTGACATGCACTTAATGGAGAGACACAAAAGTAACCTAAGATCAGGTAAGTACTTTTAAACTTAGCCCGCTTTTAATATACTTTCAAGAGAAAACATTAAAAAACAAAGAATAGCTTAAGATCAAGTAAAGACTTTTAACTTAGCCTGATTTCAACATATTCTCAAAGGAAAACATTCATGATAAACATAGAAATAGTCTAAGATTAGGTAAGTACTTTTAAACTAGCCTGCTTTCAACATACTCTTAAGGGAACTTTTCAAAGCAACTGTCGGAGATAAACTAGAGGACAGGGCTAACCATAAACTTCTCTAGCTCAAATTTAATTAGAAGACTTTTCAAGAACATTCAAAGACAATATCTCAAGTTGTACTCAGGAAACATGGGCTTACCAATACTTCACTGGTTATACTCTATTGAATTATCCTCAAATAAACAATCAGCAGAAAACATAAAGGATAAAGATTTATCAATGAGATTTAGGGTACTTTCAGAAGTAAATCCTAATCTATGTTTGCTGTTCTTTATCATAGAAAGTGGACAACATGAAAACACAAGAAAATAACAATTACAGTGAGAATAACATCACCATTGACATAGACCAGGATCTCATAAATCAGCTATTGTATTTGATGTTCAAACCAGTTACAATTTTTAAGTCCAATGGGTCTTTATAGCTTCAAACTTCTCATCTCAGCTTATGCATCTTCAGTTCCTAATAGAGCTACAACATGCTTCAACAACTATTTACATTCAACAAGTATCCAAAGACCAACCTCTATACTGTCTTCTAGAGGAGTATTTATAGAAGAAATGAGGAGGTGGAGTGCAAGAAAGGCCTATATGTTCAATTAATGCAGAGTAAGTGCTTCTCGGCCTTTGAAGGGCCAAATGGAGAAGTTTTCAAATGTTTTAACTCTGATAATTGATTATTACATTAAATTTCATCAACTTTGGTCTCTTTTGTTGACTTTAGAGGCTTTTTTAGGCTGGCAATCAATTATGAGCTATCTCTGGAAATATATCTGACTGTGTAATTAATATGCACTCTTTTTAGGTGAAATCAGCTGGTAGGTGGTATTTTGAGGAGTAATAGCCTCAATGATGTGGAATTCGGAGGCTTCCTTTATTGATTTGTCTGTCCTAGGGGCTGTAAATACTGATTATGCCTTAATTATTGCTTTAAGGCCTTTGAGAACATCTTCAGAGCCTTTAAACTTTATACGTTGACTGTATTCACTGATTTGGCTTTAGTCATCTGCCTTTTGCCCTTTTCCACTGAATTAGGCTTTGGAGCCTTTAAGTCTGTTCCTTTAACTGCAAGGTTAAGCTCTTAATATTCGACTTTTGATTTTTAACCCTTTATACAATATATGAAACCCCAAACTGTAAGATTTGAACCTTTAATCCTTTAACTCTTCATCACAGACACCAGAATTGCTTTTATCTTTTATTCTTTAACCTTTACTGTCTTTTTTCTTGCTACTGTGGACGAATGATCTTTAGCATTCGGGGGTTTGAATAGAATAACCAATGTTTATATAACATTGATTAAAAAACGTGTAATTTACCCTGGAAACCTTTCATATGCAGTGTTTTTAGGCTTCAGAATTGGGAAATATTTGGCTGTGCTCCTTATTGAACCACGAGAAGGCTCTTGGCTTTAAAAACTGTTATCAAAACCTGCAAAAACCACAAATTTATTATAAAATCCTGTGAGGCAGGGAAATACTACATGCAAAGGGTGTCGGAGGCAGAGGAGGTGAAAATGCAGGCGAAAGAGGTTTTATGAAGAAAACCAGTGAAAATCGGGTTTTAAACTGCATTTGGCGCGAATTTGGGCAAAGTGGTTTCGCTAAAACCGCTAATAGTTTTCGTGCAACGATTGAGTGGTAAATGGTTTTTAATAAAACAAACGCAGTCCAATAATGGTGTGATACCTGTCCCTTACGAAACCAGCGGTATCGCGTGGATTCAGGTGGTTAAACCTCGACTTAGAAAACTACGCGAAATACAATGCGCACCGTCAGATGAAAAGGGGAAGATCCAACGGTGTGGAGAGGAGGTTCGTCGGGAAGCTGCACGGCGAGGGCTTTGGTGGGGGACAGGTGTCAGGAGTGTATTGGGAGAGAGGATGGGGTAGTGGGATGTGGGCTTGGAGGGGGTTTGATGTCGGGATGAATGAGGGTCGTTGGTTTATATATATCAACGACGGAGATTAGATGCAGGGGTGAAAAGAAGAAATGGGTCGGACGATTAAAGGATAGGAGGGGAGGTGTAATAACCGTTAGATCATGGCTTGAGGCCTATGATCTACAGCTGAGATTTTTTTGTGGAGTAATAAGGCAGGGATAAGGGAAAATAAGGGAAGGGTGCCAGAAGAAAAGGAGTGGGAAAGGTCCAGTGGAGGTACATGGGATTAGGAGTGGAGAGATAAGTGGGGCTTATCGCATCGACGACTTGCTACAAAACAAGACAGGAGAAAAGGAGAAAGGGAAAATCTGATGGCATGATGCGGTGGGGGCTTAAGAAATAGGTGCAGGGGCATGATCACATGGAGGGGTATGTGACCGGGGGCCGAGGGAAGGAGGACTTATCGCATCGGTGGGGGAATGGGGAAGCGAGGTAATGTAAATATAACAGCGCCGATGCGATATAAATTTGTGATGCGTTGAGTGTTAGCATAAGGTCACGGGTGTTAGTCACATGAAACAGAAGGCTAAGTGCTTGGGGGCTTAAGGCCTTTTAAAAGGGAGGAAGAGGTTTTTAAAGGTTTTTAATGGGGTTTTGTGGGTTTTTCAAGTTCTAATAGGTAGAATAAGGGCTGTTTGAACCATAAAAAAGGGTTTTTATGAGTTAAAAAGGATTTTGAAGGCCTTTTGAGGAATATGAGGGTAAAATGAGAAGAAAAAAAGGGGTTTTTTCAAGGAAGATGATTGATATGGGGGGGAAATGGAGAAAATGATGTGATGAAAATGGGGCTTTTTAGGAAACAGTTTTGTTTGGGAACAAGAGATTTTCTTGGTGGGTTTTTTGAAGGGAACAACAGGCTTTTGAAGGGAACATCACTTCTAAGGAACATCAGACTTCAAGAATGGATGATTTTATATGAAAATGATCTCTTGAAGGCTCAAGGCCTATTTTAGCCATCATTTTATATGAAAAAAATTGTTACTAATGGCTAACAGTGGCTCCACTTGGGGATGGCAGCTCCTTGGAGGTGTCAAGAACTTCAGATTTTATCTCTGGGATGCAGACCTGTGCCTTGATCCATTGATCACCCCTTTTCTTCTTTAATCATGCTACTTTCAAAATATGATCAGTACTTACATCAAACAAAATGATTTATTTCCCAAACAACTACCTACACAGTCTACTTTTCCTAACATTTTTTCTTCATAAGGTGCACTTGGACTTGCAAACCTCAAACATCAACATTTTTTTTTTTTAAACAGGAAAAACTAATCTAAATCCACCCTTATTTCTTCCATGAGTTCAGATTAGACTGTTTAACTTATAAATTCTCTACCTAAGCTACTATCTGCCAGGATTAGACTGTCTGACAGATTTTATTCTCTATTTTCTAACATAGAAATTTAAAGACAGTCAAACCAAGGTTAGACAGTCTGATTTGTTGTGGGACTATGGCATAAAAACAAGTTGCACATAGGCTTTTTTGTAGAAATTTGAAACAAAACTGTGAAGACTTAAGATCTGAAAATCAAAAAGCATCCTTCATTCTTTTTTGCAGCTCTGAATTTGATCTTTTTAGAGCTATTCTTTCTTTCTATTGGTTCAGATTTTGAGCATATTAGAACCAATTCCTCATCAAACTTTACAGGTTCAGGATTTAAGCTTATTTGAACCATTGTTTTCTTTCCTAATCTATTCTACTGATAAACCAATATTAAACAGTTTGGCCAATCTTCTTCACTAACCTATCAGCAGAAAATTGAAATCTATTTTAGTCATGATTAGGCTGTATGACTAAAATAGCAGTGTTTTCTTAATTAGTGGCATTTAAGCTTGCACACTTTCAGAATTTCTCTTTTTTGGGTATGGGGTTGTACCTTTCTTGTTTTATTTCTTCCCTCTTTTTTCTTTTTCTATTGTTTTTTGTGTTTTTTTTTTTTTTTTCTTAAATTGAAAAGCAGTGCTATATACAATGAACAGACAGCTCTGAAACTTAAAATATCAGTTAACAGAAGTAATGTTTGAGAACCCTGCCATTGACACGAGCTCCAAAGTATTCAGCTCCATTCAATTCTTCCAGAAATAATGCATTGTTTCCAATGGTAGATTGAATGAGATAAGGGCCTTGCCATAAATTGTCAAATTTTGCATGTTTTCCCTTATCTTCTCTTATTGAATCCCATTTCAAAACTTTATCACCAATATTGAAATCACTTGGCTTGGTTCTTTTGTCAAACAACTTCTTGATGTTTTCTTGTAGTCGTTGTGCTCTAATGTACACTTCCTCTCTGGTTTGTTGTAGATGTATAGTCTGGTTTATTCTTCTTGTTACATCATCATCTTCAGACTGTACTTCCTAGATCAGCTTCATGACTGGCACTCCTAAACTGGTTGGAAATATTGCATCAGTTCCATAAACTAGCTAGTAGGGAGACATCCCAATTGACTTCTTAACTGTCAATCTGTCTGCCCATAATGCATGTACTAGCTTATTGTGCCATGATTTCTTGTTGTCTTCCAGCAACTTTTTGATTATGTTCACCAATATTTTATTTGAGGACTCTGCCAACCCATTACCTTGGGGGTAATAAGCTATAGAATGGCCCAGTATAATCTGATATTTATGACAGAATTCTACCATCTTTTTAGACCCAAATGCAACAGCATTATCAATTATGATCTTTCTAGGACAGCCAAATCCGAACAATATATGGTTTTCAAGGAAGGAAATGATGACTGAGTCTGTGGCATTCCTAGAGGGGATGGATTCTATCCACTTGGTAAAATAGTCCGTTGCTGTGAGGATCCATCTATGTTGAGCAGATGAGGGGGGATGGATTTCCCCAATGAAGTCTAGACCCCACTGCTGAAAAGGAGCTTCAACAGTGATTGGTTGCAGAGGTAAGGGAAGCAACTTTCTTTTGCCTTCAAAGATTTGGTATTTGTGACAGGCAATAATCATCTTATGGACATCTTGAAAGAGGGTGGGCCAATAATAACCAGCTGTAAGGATTTGGTTAGCAGTTGCTTTCCAGTAGAGGTGGCCTCCACATTCTCCTTCATGAAATTCATGCTTGATCTTATCTGCATCATTCTCAGGCAAACATTTAAGCAATAATCCAATAGCATTTTTCCAATATAAACATTTATTCAAAATGCAGTAATTTACAGCTCTCAATTTTAAGAATCTTACCTTTGTTTTAGACAAACCAGGAGGGACATTAAGATTTAGCAAAACATACAAAATGTCAGCATACCAAGATGAATTCAGAAAATGATCTTCAATAATAGGAGTGGAAAACTCCTCCTGTTCATCTAATGCATTAAACATGTTTATATCAAGAGCTTGAAAGTTGGATTCAACCATAAGCTTTGCTAGAACTTGACCTTTTATGAGCTTAGTGGGTTTGATTTCTAAGTCATATTCTAGAATTACAACAATCCACTTTCCTCTTTTTCCATCTGGATCTTGGGTCAATATGTCTTTAACAACTGAATGAGGCACAAATGCTATTATGTGGGAGTGTAAAATATAAAATATGAAGTCTTTTAAGGCTTTGACTAAGGCAAAGGCTTGTTTTTCCATTATATTGTACTTCAGAGGTGCATCTCTTAATGCCTTGCTGAAAAATGCAATTGGCTGCTCTTTTCCATTCATGTTTTTATGTAATAGGACAAAAACTAATGCGTGTTCTGATGCAAATGAAAAAATGAAGAAATCTTTTGAAAAATCAGGACTGATGAGAACTGGTGTTTTGGTAAGTGCTTGTTTTACTAGCTCAAATTATTTTTTGCTTTTAAGGTCCATTTAAATCCTTCTTCTCTTTTAAGCATGTTTTTCATGTTTCTAAGGAGTTCAGCTAGATTGGGTATGAACCTTCTCAAGAAATTAAACTTTCCAATAAAAGATTGAAGTTCCTTGATGTTTCTAGGATGGTTGATTTGCAATATACAATCAATCCTCTTTGGGTCTATCCTTATTCCTTCTTCTGATATGATGTGCCCAAGAAATTTACCTTCATGGAGACCAAACAATGTTTTCTTTGGATTTAAGGACAATCCAAATTTTCTGCATTTTTCAAAGACTTTTCTCAAGTGTATTAGGTGTTCTTAATCTGTTTTAGAATATACAGTGATGTCATCTAAGTAAATCACTATGAATTAACCTATTTCTTCTGAAAATGCAATATCCATGGCTCTCTGAAATGTGGCACCAGCATTCATTAAACCAAAGGGAATTTTCAAATACATGAAAGTACCCCAAGGTGTAGTAAAGGCTGTTTTAAGTTGATCATCAGGATGTACCAATATTTGATTGTAACCTGAGAAGCCATCTAGCAAATAAATTCTTTTAGAACCAACTACCATTTGTAAGATATGATCCATTTTGGGTAAGGGATAATTGTCCTTTAATGAGGCTTTGTTTAATTTTCTAAAATCAATGCAAAGACTTGTCTCTCTTGTTTTCTTCCTAACTGATACAAGATTAGACACCCATTTTGAGTATCTAATAGGGACTATAATTCCAGCATCATACATTTTTCTAATTTCTTTCTCCACCAGAGGTAATTGAACAGGGTTGATTCTGCGCAATTTCTGTTTAAAAGGTTTCTGGTTTTCTTTGAGGGGTATTTTATGCTGAATTATTTATGTATCATATGATTTCAGATCTTCATAGCTCCATGCAAAAAGATCAAAAAATTCTTTAAAAAGCTCAATGTATTTCAATTGATATGAGCTGGCAGTGTTTTGGATAATTTGATTATTTTGGGTTTTTCCTTACTGCCTATGTTGCATTATTCCACTTTAGTTTCTATGGGTTCCAGTTTTAGCTTTTTGGCCACATCATTCAAGTCAAACAATTCCTCTAAAGGGACTAGTCCTTTAGGAAAGCTTTGGTCTTTAGATTTCAACACTTCTAAGTCTTCATCTTCTAAATCTGTGCTAATTTCTGTCAAATGTTTGGGTTCATCAATTAAAAGATTTATTTCAGCAATCTTTGGAGACTTTACTTCTTCAGTAAGTGGGTTTTCTTCAGTAGGACAGTCTTCATCATAATCTGAATCTGAATTTGGTGTTTCAAATTCATCTTTGGACTGTAGGAAGTCTTCTATTTGTTTATCTCCATCAAAAACTTGCCAGTATTTTTCATTATCTGGGACAGCTGGTCTATATTTGACTTGGGTGGTACATTTCTTGGTTTCATAAGGTGTTAGACAAGTTATAGCAGCAAAGGCCAAACCATTGGCAAAGACATTTTGGTTTCTTGGGACAAAGATAAGTTGAAATTCATCGAAAGTTTTTAATAAATCCATGGCATCATCTCTATAGGCTCTAAGTCTGGGATGTTTAGCACTGTACTCCCCATTTACTTGCCTAACTATCAACTCTGAATCTCCATGGACTTTTATTCTTTTGGCCCCTAGTTTTTTCAATAAATGTAGGCCAAAAAGGAGAGCCTCTCTCAACTATGTTGTTTGTACATTGAAAGTTTAATCTATAGGAATGCCCCTCAACATGATTGTTTTCAGTGTTGTGTAACCATATGCCTGCTCCTGCATCATTTTTAGTGCAAGACCCATCAAAATTCATGCTCCAAAGATGACTGTTTTCAGATTTTTCATTTATTTCATTGTTTTTCTCTTTGTTTTGTTTGCCAAATCTGTCACTGTGTTCTTCTTGCAGGTCTATACTATACTCAAGATGTTCAATGTTTTGAGGTTTTGTTCTTTGATTTCCACGATCTGTATCATTTTTATGACTGTTTTGAACCTTAAGACCTATGATCTGTTTGCTATAATTTTCTGGATCAGCAAGCTGACTTCTAGTTTCCCCCTCATTTTCCTCTTCATCATTTGCTGCTACTATGTTTGGATGTGTAGTGATCACTACATTTGATGATGTTTTATTGGGTAACTCTTGCTCATTAGGAATATCATCATTGTAAAGAATGAATGAGTCAAGGTCAGTGTGTATGGAATAGAGAGGAGAATTCTCCGATCTTTCTTGGTTACTCACCATGTATTTCATGTGTGTTTCCCTATATAGTCTTCTAGGTTGGCTGAAGACAGGGATGGTGGCATAAGTCATATCCATCTGCATAGTACCTTGTAACTTAGCACCCCATGATCTTGAAAGAAGCATGCCATATTTGGGGGGTATATCAGCCACTACAATGTCCATTACTAAGCTCTTGGATGGTATTTGAGCTAAGTTAACACATAGATCTTTAATTAGGCCTAGTCATCTCACCCTACTTGAATCAAAAGAATATAAAACTTTGTAAGGTCTAGTCACCTCTAAGCCTAATCTTTCCATTATCACCTTGGGCATGAGGTTGTGTGATGCTCCTGAATCAAGCATGACGTTATGTAAAATATTATCATGGATGTTCAAACTGATGTAAAATGGAGGGGTAGTTCCTTCTTGAAATTTTCCTTCAATTTTTGGTCCAAAAATGAGCTCTGGGGTATCATCATTTAAGTTAAAATTGTCATGAACATCTTCTATGTTCAAAGCCTTCAAAATCTGACCTCTATATACATTTTGAGTGACTAACTCAGTAAGTGAGACAGATATTTTAATTTTGGAGATTTCATTCTCTAGGTTAAAAGGAATCTAATTTTTTAAAATGTTTGATTCAGCCTTGTTAGTCACTCCTTGTTCAGCAAATCAGCTTGCTGTTTTTTAGTATTTACAACAGTTAAAATGGTTTTTTCAGGAGCATTAGCTGAGATGCTAGTGCTGCTGGGGTTAACACTCTATTTTTCATTGGCTTGGGTTTTTTTCCCTTTGTTTGGATCAGAATTTACAGCCATTGTTTTATGAATTTCTGTTGTTTTTTTGGAAACATTTTCAGGGCTGTTTTTGGCAGATTTATCAGAGGTTTTGTTTCTGGGAGTTTCTAGAGTCTTTTTCCTTCTTAGGTCATATCGTTTAGGTGATCCTATGATGGAATTTTCAGATTATTGTTCATAATAATCAGTTTTTGTTCTTCTATCATCATAGGGTGTATATAAACCTTGTTTTCTTTCATGGAGGAAAATAAAATCCTCACTTCTTACTCCCAGCATGTTTATGTTATCATCCTCTGCTTGTTCGTTTGTTTCTTCATCCTCATTAACATAATTTTCTTGGAAAGGAGGTCTGATCTGTTGATCATCCTCTCTTTGTCTATTTTGAGGTTGATTTCTCCTAAAGTTCTGATTCTGATTTTGAGACTGATTTCTGTTTTGGGGAGCTGATTGATTTTCTCTAGATTGTGCTCTCTCAAGTATGCTCATATTCTTCATCATTTCCTCCATCATTCTCTCCATTTTTGAGCTAGATGTGGAAGGTGCAGTTTCCTCCCTAAATGATACTTTCTTTTCATTCCTCATCCTAGCTCTTTTCTCAATCAGATTTACTTCCACAGCAAGGGCCCCCTTCTGCATATCTTCCAAATTCAAAGGATCTCTTTCCCTTAGCTCATAGGCCATTTTAGGATCAAATCCTTCAGGGAATTTTTCCAAAGCTGAGCCTTGTGGAGGTTTCAAATCTAGGGGTACTGCATTATAAACACTATTGAAATTGGTGCAATAATTTTGAACACTTTCCCCAATGTTTCTTTTGAGGTTGTTGTAGTCTGAAAGTATTTGGAGAGGGTTTTTTCTGACTTCCCATTTGTTTAGGAATGACTAATGAAGAGCTTGGAGGTCATTAATACTATTAGGGGTTAAAATTTTGAACCATTTTCTTACTTCTCCCCCTAAACTTTGAGCAAAAAATCTGAGTTTGACAGTTTCATCATCTATCTCATTTCTATAAAAATAGTCATTCATCTTGTCCACATATTGTGAAGTAATAGTAGAACCACTAGCATAATATAATGGAATCTTGGACTGATAGTCCTGTGGCAGATTGACTAAAGGTAAAGGAAGGACTAGGGGAGCATACCATGTTGCCATGATAGGAGGTTGTGGAAAAAATGGGGGGTTTACAGGTGGAGGATGTAAGATAGGAGGGGGTTTGATGGAATGGAGTAGTTTGAAAAATGGAAGTATGGATAACAGAAGTGGATGGACTAGTAAGAGACTGTTGAGCAGATCTTGGATGAGAAAAACCAAAATTATGAATGAAATGCAAATCAGGTGGGGTAGTTTCTCTACTATCACTGTGTTCACCACTATGTTGGGGTGAGTATGAAGGCTCAAAGTCTATATAATCAATATCACCAAGTGACCTAGTTATGAATGGGTTTCTTAAGTCAACTTGTGTATTTTGCATAGCTAAGAGATTTTCGAGAACAGAATTAGCTCTATGGATTGGTCTGACAATAGTTGAAGTTTTAGGCTTAGGAGACTTCCTAAGGACACTTTCTGGATTATCAACTGTCTTAGGAGGATTTTGGTTAGGATAGGCTCTAGTATATATTCTTCTAGAAGCCACTATGTTGGTATCTTCAAATCCAATAATAAGAAAAGTTCAACCAAGTATGACAATCTTTAATAGGCTAACTGATCTTTAAACAAGAAAACTTAATCCTCGAAGTTTTCTTAATTGAGTTTGTATGATGTTATGATAGAAAAGGGTTTCCCAGTGGAGTCTTTGGTCAATTCAAAATTGTGGAGTCACCAGGTGGAAATTTCTATCTTTGGAAGGTAAAATGTTTTATGGTCCACCACCAGTTATTTTATCTGAATACCAATCTGAAATGTTTTGGGTTTTTCTGAGTTTTTTACAGTCCTATGGTTGTGAGAGTGTCCTATATCTGTTTCAACACTTAGCTACGGTGAAGAGACAAACAAAGTATACTCTATGGCTCAATAGCTGATTTCTTCAAGGTTTGATGAGGGTCTGTATGAATCCTAAGAAGTACTTAGATTGCCACTGATTCAGACAAGTCCTATCATGATCACCAATATGTTGGAAGTGCTTGAAGAAAGCAACTCATTCTTGAATGAATACTGAGTGTTTTGTTTTAAGGATTTTACTCAGAAATTCCCCAGTATGGTCGCCACTCTATTAGGTCTCCGTAGTTTGCAAGATTGGCAAGTACAAATGCTGCATAGCCTAAATCAAAACCACTTTGGAATATAAGGATCTAGCCATCCTAGATTCAGAGAGGGATATCTCTATGTACGTGCTTTCAAAGATATTTCTTTATGCTTTATGATATGGTATTCTGCTACTTATGAAGAACAAGGTTGTTTTTTTTTGGTTGGGCAGGATAACATGAAGATGAAGGAAGTCTGTATGAAGGGTGAAGGTGTGAGTAAGTGAAAGAATGGTTCAGATGATAAGATAAGCAAGGAACATCATCAATCCATTGGGATATGGAGTCATAAGAGGATTTAATTGCACAGCAAGTTTCAAGAGTGGTCCATGAGGCAAGTCATCTATGTCAAAGGATCTCTTTAAGTTGATTTTATGGAATGAAACTGTAAGAGTGTTGTGAATGAAGTAAACACACAAGAAAAACAAAGGACAACCTAAGATCATGTAAGTACTTTTAAACTAGCCTGATTTTGACATGCACTTAATGGAGAGACACAAAAGTAACCTAAGATCAGGTAAGTACTTTTAAACTTAGTCTGATTTTGATATGCTTTCAAGAGAAAACATTAAAAAACAAAGAATAGCTTAAGACCAAGTAAATAATTTTAACTTAGCCTACTTTCAACATATTCTCAAAGGAAAACATTCATGATAAACATAGAAATAGTCTAAGATCAGGTAAGTACTTTTAAACTAGCCTTCTTTCAACATACTCTTAAGGGAACTTTTTAAAGCAACTGTTGGAGATAAACTAGAGGATAGGGCTAACCATAAACTTCTCTAGCTCAACTTTAATTAGCAGAATTTTCAAGAACATTCAAAGACAATATCTCAAGTTGTCCTCAGGAAACATGGGCTTACCAACACTTCACTGGTTATACTCTATTGAATTATCCTCAAATAAACAGTCAGCAGAAAACATAAAGGATAAAGATTTATCAGTGAGATTTAGGGTAATTTCAAAAGTAAATCCTAATCTATGTTTGTTGTTCTTTATCAGAGAAAGTGGACAGAATGAAAACACAAAGAAAATAACAATTACAGTTAGAATAACATCACCATTGACATAGACCAAGATCCCATAAATCAGCTATTGTATTTTATGTTCAAACCAGTTACAATCTTTAAGTCCAGTGGGTCTTTACAGCTTCAAAATTCTCATCTCAGCTTATGTATATTCAATTCCTAACGGAGCTACAGCATGCTTCAACAGCTATTTACATTTAACAAGTATCCAAATACCAACCTCTATACTGTCTTCTAGAGGAGTATTTATAGAAGAAATGAGGAGGTGGAGTGTAAGAAAGGCCTATCTATTCAATTAATGCAGAGTAAGTGCTTCTCGGCCTTTGAAGGGCCAAATGGAGATTTTTTCAATTGTTTTAACTCTGCCAATTGATTATTACATTAAAGTTCATCAACTTTGGTCTCTTTTGTTGACTTTAGAGGCTTTTGTAGGCTGGTAATCAATTCTGAGCTATCTCTGGAAATATATCTGACTGTGTAATTAATATGCACTCTTTTTAGGTGAAATCAGTTGGTATGTGGCATTTTGAGGAGTAATAGCCTTAATGATGTGGAATTCGGAGGCTTCCTTATTGATTTGTCTGTCCCGGGGGCTTTAAATACCGATTATGCCTTAATTCTTGCTTTAAGGCCTTTGAGAACATCCTCGGAGCCTTTAAACTTTATACGTTGATTGTATTCACTGATTTAGCTTTAGTCATCTGCCTTTTTCCCTTTTCCACTGAATTAGGCTTTGGAGCCTTTAAGCCTATTCCTTTAACTGCAGGGTTAAGCTCTTAATCTTCAACTTTTGATTTTTAACCATTTATACTATGTATGAAACCCCAAAATATAAGATTTAAACCTTTAATCCTTTAACTCTTGATCACAGACACCAGAATTTCTTTGATATTTTATTCTTTAACCTTTACTATCCTTTTTCTTGCTACTGTGGACGAATGATCTTTAGCGCGCGGGTGTTTGACTAGAATAACCAATGTTTATGAAACATTGATTAAAAACCATGTAATTTACCCTGGAAACCTTTCATATGCAGTGTTTTTAGGCTTCATAATTGGGCAATCTTCAGCCACGCTCCTTATTGAACCACGAGAAGGCTCTTGGCCTTAAAAACTGTTATCAAAACCTGCAAAAACCACAAATTTATTATAAAATCCTGCGAGGGAGGGAAATACTGCATGCAAAGGCTATAGGAGGTAGAGGAGTTGAAAATGCAGGTAGAAGAGGCTTTATGAAGAAAACCAACGAAAATCAGGTTTTAAACTGCGTTTGGCGCGAATTTGGGCAAAGCGGTAAATGGTTTTTAATAAAACGAACGCGATCTAATAATGGCGTGACACCTATCCCTTATGAAACCAGCGGTCTCGCGTGGGTTCGGGTAGTCAAACCTTGACTCAGAAAACTCTGTGAAATATAATGCGCATCGTCGGATGAAAAGGGGCAGATCCGACAATGCGGAGAGGAGGCGCGTCGGGAAGCTGCACAGTGGGGGCTTTGGTTGGGGACAGGTGTCAGGAGGGTATTGGGAGAGAGTACGGGGTAGTGGGATGTGGGTCCATAGGGGGTTTGATGTCAAGATGAATGAGGGTCATTGGTTTATATAGATCGACGGCGGATATTAGATGCAGGGGTGAAAAGAAGAAATGGGTCATACGATCAAAGGATAGGAGGGGAGGTGTAATAGCCGTTAGATCATGGCTTGAGGCCTATGATCTACGGGTGAGATTTTTTTGTGGAGTAATAAGGTGGGGATAAAGGAAAACAAGGGAAAGGGGCTAGAATAAAAGGAGTGGGAAAGGTCCGGTGGAGGTACAAGGGACCGGGAGCGGAGAGATAAGGGGGGCTTATTGCATCGGCGTCTTGCTACAAAACAAGACAAGAGAAAAGGAGAAAGGGAAAAGTCGATGGAGCGATTCGATGGGGGCTTAAGAAACAGGCACAGGGGCATGATCACGCGGAGGGGTATGTGACCGGGGGCCGAGGGAAGGAGGACTTATCACATCGGCGGGGGAATGGGGAAGCGAGGTAATGTAAATTTAACAGCGCCGATGCGATATAAATTTGCGATGCGCTGAGTGTTAGCATAAGGTCACTGGTGTTAGTCACATGAAATAGAAGGCTAAGCACTTGGTGGCTTAAGGCCTTTTAAAAGGGTGGAAGAGGTTTTTAAAGGTTTTTAATGAGTTTTTGTGGGTTTTTCAAGTTCCCATAGGTAGAATAAGGGTTGTTTGAACCATAACAAAGGGTTTTTATGAGTTAAAAAGGATTTTGAAGGCCTTTTGAGGAATATGAGGGTAAAATGAGAAGGAAAAAAGGGGTTTTTTCAAGGAAGATGACTGATATGGGGGGGAAAATGGAGGAAATGAAGTGATGAAAATGGGGCTTTTTAGGAAAAAGTTTTGTTTGGGAACAACAAATTTTCTTAGTGGGTATTTTGAAGGGAACAGTAGGCTTTTTAAGGGAACAAAACTGCTAAGGAACAACGAACTTCAAGAATGGATGATTTTCTATGAAAATGGTCTCTTGAAGGCTCAAGGCCTGTTTTAGCCATCATTTGCTATGACAAAAATTGTTACTGATGGCTAACAGTGACTCCACTTGGGGATGGCAGCTCCTTGGAGGTGTTAAGAACTTCAGATTTTATCTCTGGGATGAAGACCTGTTCCTTGATCCATTGATCACCCCTTTTCTTCTTTAATCATGCTGCTTTCAAAAGATGATCAGTACTTACATCAAATAGAATGATTTATTTCCCAAACAACTACCTACACAACCTACTTTTCCTAACATTTTTTCTTCATAAGGTGCACTTGGACTTGCAAACCTCAAACATCAACATTTTTTTTTTTTTTAAACAGGAAAAACCAATCTAAATCTACCCTTATTTCTTCCATGAGTTCAGATTAGACAGTTGAACTCATAAATTCTCTACCTAAGCTACTATCTGCTAGGATTAAACTGTCTGATAGATTTTATTCTCTATTTTCTAACATAGAAATTTAAAGACAGTCAAACCAGGGTTAGACAGTCTGATTTACTGTGGGACCATGGCATAAAAGCAAGCTGCACATAGGATTTTTTGCAGAAATTTGAAACAAAAAAGTGAAGGCTTAAGATCTGAAAATCAAAAAGCATCCTTCATTCTTTTTTGCAGCTCTGATTTTGATCTTTTTAGAGTTGTTCTTTCTTTCTATTGGTTTAGATTTTGAGCATATTAGAACCAATTCCTCATCAAACTTTACAGGTTCAGGATTTAAGCTTGTTTGAACCATTGTTTTCTATCCTAATCTATTCTACTGATAAGCCAAGATTAAATAGTTTGGCCAATCTTCTTCACTAACATATCAGCAGAAAATTGAAATCTGTTTTAGTCATTATTAGGCTGTATGACTAAAATAGCAGTGTTTTCTTAAGTAGTGGCATTGAAGCTTGCACACTTTCAGAATTTCTCTTTTTTGGGTATGGGGTTGTACCTTTCTTGTTTTATTTCTGCCCTCTTTTTTATTTTTCTATTGTTTTTGTGTTTTTTTTTTCTTAAATTGAAAAGCAGTGCTATATACAATGAACAGACAGCTCTGAAACCTAAAATATTAGCTAACAGAAGTAATGCTTGAGAACCCTGCCATTGATAGGACCTCCAAAGTATTCAGCTCCATCCAATTCTTCTAGAAAGAATGCATTGTCTCCAATGGTAGATTGAATGAGACAAGGGCCTTGCCATAAATTGTCAAATTTTGCATGTTTGCCCTTATCTTCTCTTCTTGAATCCCATTTCAAAACTTTATCACCAATCTTGAAATCACTTGCCTTGGTTCCTTTATCAAACATCTTCTTCATGTTTTCTTGTATTTGCTATGCTCTAATGTACACTTCCTCTCTGGTTTGTTGTAGATGTATAGTCTGGTTTATTCTTCTTGTTACATAATCATCTTCATACTGTACTTCCTAGATCAGCTTCATGACTCACACTCCTAAAATGGTTGGAAATATTGCATCAGTTCCATAAACTAGCTGGTAGGGGGACATCCCAATTGACTTCTTAACTGTCAATCTGTCTGCCCATAATCCATTATCTCAGATCGGGACAACAGGTTCCTGAGTACCTTTTGGTTAAGCCTCTAGTTCATGTTGGACACCAATCTCACTAAGTGCATGACATTCCACCCCCAAACTGATGGCGAAACAAAGGTCGTCAATAGGATGATCGTGCACATTTTGTGCATGTACAAGTCGAAGCATCCACGCACATGGCATGGAATCCTCCCCTGTGTCTAGCACAAATACAACGTATCTCTCCATAGCTTGACTGGAAATAACCCCTTTCTAGTGGGGTTGGGATTCTAGCCACTATGTCTCATTTATGTGGCCATACCATTTGTAGCTACTCAGGGAGATTTGACTCATGTCCAGTTTGAAGTTGACAAGGCTAAGATCTTCATTGAGTGTATTCAACACATCTCCAATAGGTCCATGACATATTGGACAGAGCCAATGCTAAGTACAAGCAGTGTTATGATGAAAATGGAGTGCCACACAAGTTCTAGGTGGGCAACAAAGTTTGGTTACATTTACAAAAGGAGCGCCTCGCTAGGCCCCACCACAAGCTCCATCCGCTCTGATATGGGCCTTACACCATCACTAATGTTGTATGGGACATTGATTTCGACCTCAACATTCCACCATTCCTTAGATTTCATCTAGTATTCAATGGTGATCAGTTGCGGCCATAATTTCCCCCATTTCTAGACATATCAGACATTGGTGAGTAGTTGACACCAATAGAGGTCACCCCAGTTGCATCGAGAAGGCCACAATTGTTAGGATCATGGACACATAGATCATGGAGGCAATGGGGACCATTGCTTCCTTAATGGGGAGGTATTATCCAAGTGGATATTGGTGGCCACCATCCTATTCCACTTGGACCCCCACAATTGTACCATTATTTCTTTCATTTTCCTTAATTGTAGCCTAATTTACTATTTTTGGCAGTTTTTCGGGTCTTAAACTTCTGAAGCCGTTTTGAGGCCCTAAATGATGTTTTTTTGGAAAATGGGAATTAATTTTTAACTCAAAGGTTGAATTCCTCAAATATATATTTCTAATGAGGTATCGTTCATGTCAAACAAATATTGTATACCAAAGTTATGACCCCGGGAAGTTGATGTAACGATTTACCCCAACATTGCCCACCGTTTTGCCGCTTCATCTCATAGGGTTAGGTTTTTGGATGTTTAGGGTTTTCTATTGTTTCTCAATCATAATAGGCCCTGGCACCTCATTATAACATACTTTAGAGGCATGTAGCTACCACATATTTTCACAGAGATAAGCTAACATCGCCCAAGCTAGTTTATTTCCCTTTGTATGTAAGCATATTTCAGTTCTTTGATATTAATGAAATTAAGTTTTATTTCTGCTACTTCTTTGTGTTTATGTTTATATATGTATTATGTGCATTCTTGAAGAATTCTGGATCAATGGTATCATAACAGACTGCTCTTTCTCTACTTTTATTTGTATGTCCCCAACGAGGTCTGGGTATAACGAGTTAGGGATCAAAATAGTTGAACCTTTGCAAGACTAGCCTTGCAAAACTCGACGACCTCCCATGGCAGAAGAAAATAAAGATGAGGGAGCAGGAGATCCTTTCAAAATATTTCTCGAAGAAGCCCTCAAGTGACAGAGGAATGCGATGATAAATAAATTTGCCCAGATCCTTCGGCGACTACCCACAGGCGACGCATCTTCATACAATAGCCACTTTGAAGGTGCCACTCCCTTTAAGGTACAAGTCAAATTTGAAATCCCCATATTTGAAGGCTAGATAGATGTGGATGTTGTATATAAATGGTTAAATTTTTTAGAAGGATATTTTTCAGTTCATAATTTTTCCAATCGGGAAAATATCACTTTTGCACTCCTCAAAGCTGCCCCCCAAATCAAGGACTGGTGGGAAACCTACTATGAGTAGAGGGACGAGAGGGAAATTTCACTATTTTCAGCCATACCCACTTGGAATTATTTCTAATACGTCGTCAAGGAGAAATATTACCCTGTCAGGAGATATGAAGATAAACATATAAAGTGGACCACACTGCAACATGGAAGGGACTGAGACGTGCTAGAGTTCACAAATATTTTTCATACCCTTCGCACGAAGTTGGGTATCAAGGATTAGGAGCGGAATTTGGTAATCAAGTACTGCAACTATCCACACAAGTACATCTATGATGAGATGGAGTTATTGGACATCTCCATGCTCTGCGCTGCTTATCAATACGCTGCTAAGATCGAGCATAAATTTAAACAAAAGAATAGGACTTTGGGTTTGTGAATCTGAAGCAAGGGAAAGGCACCCCCAAACCAAAAAATAAATTACAAAGAAAAGGCAGGGAAACACAGGACAACCTGCTAAAGCCACAAGAAAATAAAAAAACATGAAGAAAAATATGGACACATGAAAATGGTGTGAGTTCCATAAGATCCCCACTCACAACACGAGTGAGTGTCGGACCAAGAAATCATTGGTGGTCGAGCTAAAGGATTCTAATTCATATGCATGTTCCAACTCCAAGTCATAACTAGACAAGGGTAATGACAAATGGAAGCAAATTATGGATGTGGAGCCTAGTTCCACTGTTTCCACCACCATAATCTAGAGGATTGAGCCTGAATATTGAGAGGAGGGAGAGCTCCTCTTTCACTCACAGATGTCGTTGAAGGGTTCCTCGTTGCACTTCATTGTCAATAGCGAGAGCCAAAGGAACCACATTCCAGTATATGTTGTGAAGTGGTTGGGCATACCAAAAACAAAACACCCACAACCATACACCATTGGGTGGCTTCACCAAGGGAAAGATCTGTGTGTCAGCCAGTAGTGTCGGCTTCCCTACAACATCAAGCCCTTCACGGATGAGGTATTATGTGATGTTGCTCCTCTTGAAGTTTCTAATGTATTATTTGGCCAACCATACTTGTGGAAGCGTCATGTTGTGTATGAGTCTAGACCTCACAATGTTATTATTACTTTGGGAAATAATTTGTACATGATACCAGAGGTAGCACCGCCTACCGCCATATCTTTGATCTCTGCGAAGCAATGCAGTGAGATCATTTATCATACTGGGAAATTTGTCTTCCTTATGATTCAGACATAGGGCAATAAGAATATTGTGGCCACATCCAAGGCCTCCAAACAGGACTCCTTCGCACGACAATAACAAATGGACAAGGTTGTCGAGGAGTACAGGGACATCTTCGCCTCACAGGGGTACCTCTACACTTTTAGGTTAAAAATTCCATCATTATGATCCTGGGCACGCCGCTACCCAACAAAATGATATAGTGATGCTATATTCTGGAGAATGATGAAATCAAGAGGTAAATTCAAGAGTTGTTGTAGAAAGGGCACATCAGGCCAAGTTCATCACCCTATGGAAGCCCGATTGTATTGGTATAGAAAAAGGATGATACCTAGAGACTCTATTGACTATCGGGTTTTGAATAAGATCATTGTCCGGAATAGGTATCCAATCCCACAGATTGTTGGTCTTTTGTACCAGATCAAGGGGGAAAAATATTTCATCAAGATTAACTTAAATTCCGGTTATCAGCAGGTACCAATCGAACCCTCTGATGTGCCAGGAAGACCGCCTTCAAATCCAAGGAGGGCCTTTTTGAATGGTTGTTCATGCCTTTCAGGTTGGAGAATGCCCCTAAAACCTTCATGAGACTAATGGATGAAATATTGAGGCCCTTCAATAACTCATTTGTGGTATTTTATTTGAAGGAAATCATGATCTTCAGCCAAAGTTGGGAAGATCACCTCCACCACATTCGACAGGTCCTCCAAAACCTACGACAACACAAATTGTGTGCCAATTTGGAGAAATCCACTTTTGGTATGACCGAGGTTCAATACCTCTGGTACATCATTGATGAGTAGGGTGTGCATGTGGACCCATCCAAGATACAAGTTATTCAGTATTGGCCATCCCCAACCACTCTAACAGAACTCAAAAGCTTTCTGGGTCTTGCCAATTTCTACTGCAAGTTTGTGTTGCGGTTCTCTCATATCACTTGGCCTTTGATTCAAGTCACCAAGGGCAGAGCATAAGAAAAAATATTTTGGTTTGAATCCCAATAGAAGGCATTTGTCGAGTTGAAGCATCGTCTCTAATCTGCACTAGTGCTCACATTACCATACTTGCAACAACCATTTGAGATTGAGACAGATGCCTCCAACTATTCGATTGGTTCAGTTCTCACTCAACATGGGCATCTAGTGGCATATCGTAGTGAGACACTTTCAGACATAATTTGAAATTATAACACCTATGACAAAGGGATGTATTCCATTTTGGAGGCTTGCTGACAATGGAAGCATTACATTTTGGGGAAGGAAACGATCATCCACACAGACCACTGACCCCTATAGTTCATACAGACAGAAGGAAAGTTGCAGAACGATCACCATCATAAATGGTCCACATACCTGCAACATTTTTGTTTGAACATTAAGTATAAGAAGGGAAACACCAATAATGTTGCAGACTGCCTCAACCAACTGTTCACCTCCAGGGTGCACTGTTATGCCACTTCGGACACCTTAGTGTTCCTTCAAGCGAGTGTGCCAAGATGATTTTGGAGGCACACTACAGTTGGGTTGCTAGAAATTTTGGAGTAGAGAAAATAGTGGCAGTGCTGTAAAATTATTTTTATAGGCCAAACCTTCGACAGGATGTTGGGAAGTACATCATATCTTGCACTTCCTACACCATTTCCAAACCGACCATCAAGAAGAAAGGCCTATATGCTCCTATGCCTACTTCTAGTCACCCTTCGGATTCCATATCCATGGATTACATGTTGGATCTTCCTTCTACTAAGCATGACAATGAATTTGTTTTCATGGTCATCGAAAAATTCTCTAAGATGGCCATTCTGGTGGCCTGCAAGAAGAGTGTCATAGCAAAAGCCATTGCTAACCTCTTCTTTGACCGAGTGTGGGTACAATTTGGGATCCCACAGTCCATTGTCTTAGATCAGGACAACAAGTTCCTAAGTAAATTTTTTTCAAGCCTCTGGTTGATTTTGGATACCAAGCTCACTAAGTCCACGACCTTCCACCCCCAAACTTATGGCCAAACAGAGGTCGTCAACATGATGATCATGCACATTTGGTGCATTTACAACTCGAATAATCCACGCATATGGGATGAAATCCTCCCCTATGTCCAACACAATTACAACATAGATATCTGTAGCTCAAATGGCCACAACCCCTTTCAAGTGGGGTTGTGATTCCAGCCACTATGTCCCATTGATTTGGCCATACCATTTGCAGCTACTTAGGAAGATTTAGCTCATGTCCAACCCGAAGCTCACATGGTTAAAAACTTCATTGAGCGCATTCAACACATCCTCCAGTAGATCTATGACATATTGGACAGAGCCAATGCTAAGTACAAGCAGTGACATGATCATCATCGAGTGCCGCACAAGTTCCAGGTGGGTGACAAAGTTTGGTTACATTTGTAGAAGGAGCACCTCGCTAGGACCAACCACAAGCTTCTCCCACTCTGATATGGGCCTTACACCATCACTAAGGCTATCAGTGACAATTATTTTGAGCTCAACATTCCACCATTCCTTGGCCTGCATTGAGTATTCAATGTGGACCAATTGCGGCCATTCCCCCTTTGTTGGACACATCAGACATTGCTGACTATTTGACGACAACAGAGATCAACCCAAGCTACATCAAGTAGGCCAAAAGTTATATGATCATGGAAAAATAGATAAATAAAACTCTCTATCAGAATATCCAATTGTATCGAGTTGTTAAAGCTCTAAAAATCCTACACCAATTTAAGTGGCTCACCAGGGACCTAGTTCAACAAAAGTTTCCCCATCTCATGGAGGCACTGAACAAAATGGGGACCATTACTTCCTAAGGGGGAGGAATGAACTAGGTGGATATTTTTGGCCACTTGCTTAACCACTTGGACCCCCACCATTGTACCATTATTTATTTCAATTTCCTTAATTGTAGCACAATTTACTATTTTTGGCAGTTTTTTGGAAAATAGGTAATTATTTTGCACTAAAATTTTTTATTCCTTGGATATATATTTATAATGAGGTATATTTCACGTCAAACAGATATTTTATGCCAAAGTTACAACCTCGGGAAGTTGATGTACCAATTTACCCCAATAGGGCCCACAATTTTGGCACTTCATCTCCTAGGGTTTTGTTTCTGGATGTTTAGGGTTTTCCATTGTTTCTCAATCATAAATATACCATGTAGCCTCATTGTATAATAGTTCATAGGCATGTAGCTACCACATATATTCTCATATATAAGGTACCATCACCGGAGCTAGTTTATTTCCATTTTGTATGTAAGCATATTTCAGTTCTTTGATATTAATGAAATGAAGTTTTATTTCTTATACTTTTCTATATTTATGTTTATATATGTATTATGTGCATTCCCGTATAATTCTAGATCATAGATGGCATAATCACCAATATTCTACAACATTTCATGCAGTTCCATATTTTGGCATACTCTTGTGCATTATTTTACAATATATTTGTTGATGATACAAGACCCTTCAACATAGAAAATTCTCAAGTACTG
Organism: Pinus albicaulis; assembly: GCA_034641835.2. Taxonomy (NCBI): domain Eukaryota; kingdom Viridiplantae; phylum Streptophyta; class Pinopsida; order Pinales; family Pinaceae; genus Pinus; species Pinus albicaulis. Next base: position 1,512,238,086 of record CM076582.1, on the reverse strand, counting down.
TGAAAAGTATTTCAAATTTTCGACCTATCATGCAATGGCTTGTTTATCTCAATGTTCTGAAGTAGTATTCATCTAAGTATATATATATACAACATGGGTAAGAAGGAGTCAAGCCAACTCATAACTAGAACGTGGTTTGAAGTAGTAGTGGTTCATATATGATTGGAAGTTGTCTCTTCACAGTCACTTTGTTATAGTGCTTGATCTTACTAAAGAAGGGTCTGTGCTTACAGTAAAGGTTTTGACACATTTTTTTATCTCTTCACTGATCATATTTGTATAATTAAGAATGATGAATCGTGATTCATATGACAACGAAATTTTGTGACTGAAATCTTGATGAAAAAATGACAACATCTTTGAGAAGTTGAGCTAGGATTGTTTCATTGATACATCACTAGCTAGGAATTGAAGTATATAATGTTGTAGATAGTATATGAAAGTGAAACTTAATGAATACATATTGTACAATGATATGATATGACTTGACTACAATTTTGTGATTTGTAATGACACTTCTGTTAGGGTTCCAGTGATCATACAACATTGATATTGCCAGCAACACTATTGGCTTGGTATTGTACCAAGTGAACAATATAGTTGAATATGAACAATGGTGCATAATACAACGGTGAAGTTGTTGATCCATTTGAAAATGATTTGAAGTAACCTTGATGCAAGTTATATATAGTGAACTTGACAATAACCTTTGTATATTTAGATAAATGAAAGACATTTATCTAAATTGTGGATCACAAAAGTCTTAGATAAATGTATTTCATTTATTTGGTTCCTTTCTCCTGTGGTACTCCCTATATTGGGGAAATAGATTGGTCTATTAGACAGAGAATCCAAGAGCATGCGGCATACATCAGACATAATGGATCCCACACTTCTACTCTGGCCGAGCATTCGGAAAAATCGTGTCACCATGTTTACATTAAGGATTCCAAAGTCCTTGCTAGGGTGGGTCACTTCCACCATAAGAAGCTTAGGGAAGCCATTGAGATTGAGAGGCATGCTAAGAATCTCAATGGGGATGATGGGTGGAAATTGAGTACGATTTGGACTCCAGCTCTATCTAATTGATTTCAACCCCCTAGGTTTTTGGTTTGGTCCTTGTATTCCCTTTTTTCATTTTTCTTGGTCTTATTTTTGTCCTTCCTTTTTCCCTCTTCGTTTCAATGTTTTTTATTTCATCTTTTGATTTTTATTCTCGATCTATAAATATATGTTTGTTATTAACTTTTATAATTATATATATTATGAATACCATATTATAATAATCTATATTAACATATTATAATATTAAAACATCCTATCTTATTAATTTTTTTATTAAATTAGGTTTAACTTTTATATTATCTTTTGAAAATGGGTTTTCTACATTTCTAAGCAATTAACTATTAACCATATTATAAATATTTTTAATTAATAAAAACCATACATTAAATAATTCACTGAACTAATTAACAACTAGTTTTTAGCGGCTAGTTTTTAACAGCTAGTTTGTAACGACTAGTTTAAATGGCTATCTCTGAGAAATGATGCATCCTAACTATTTATTAATTAAGGTAGATCATATTTTTTCACCTTGTCCTAAGGATGAACCACATTATATGGTTTGAAACGTTGAACAAATCCTAATGATGTGATTGATATACATACTAAGCAGAAGCATCCGAGATTGCATTGTGGTTCTTTTGTATTTATTTTGAGCGTAGGTGGATCCATTCTAAAAATTGTGAAATATGGTTTGTCGTGGTGAGCTAAAGGTTGGAACCTTCAAGGAAAGTGGATTTTTTTTTAGTAGGGTGGCAAGGTGATGCTTGGTAGGAGAGTGGATTCTCCTTCAGGTCAGAGCCTAAGAACACTTCAGGATGGCAAGGTGGTGCTAGGGTAGGTTGGAGCCTATGCAGGGTATTGTAGCATCCTTCCATTAGCAACTAGTGAATCTGGGAGTCAGTGCTTCCTTCAGGACGGAGCCTAAGAACACTTCAAGATGGCAAGGTGGTGCTAGGGTAGGTTAGAGCCTATGCAGGGTATTTTAGCATCCTTCCATTAGCAACTAGTGAATTTGGGAGTTAGTGCTTCCTTTAATATGGAGCCCATAAACTCGGTTGTTAGAGTTTCCATCCTGTAGCAGCTGGTATACAGGGTGTTGGTGCATATGTCATGTTGTAGCCTATAAACTAAGGGGTTGGATCCTCCCTCAGTTGTAGTTGAAAATTATGGAAGTTAGAGCTTCCTATTGATGTATATTTTATGAAGACAAATATTAAGAAGCATTCGATGGTTTTTGTCTCAGAGGAGTTTCCACCTAAAAATATTTGTGTCTACTATCTTTATTTTTGTGCATTATTGAATAGTGTTGATGCATTTTTATGTTTATCTTATGGTAATAACAATTAATTCTCTGTGAAGTTAAAAATATACTGATTCATAAGAAATATTGATTCACCCCCTCTCAGTATTTCCAACACATGTAATTGAAAATATTTTCAATCACATTTTTCATTTCCATATGAATAATTCAATAAATAATTTATTTATTGATGATTCCTTATTCTTTTAAACATCCTCATATAGATAATTTATTAAATATTTATTTATAAATTATTTTCAACTTCCTCGATGGGGGTGAAAATATGGCTGAGAAGCCTGGTGGGATCCATACCTCCATCTAGAATAGGACGTGATTGATTCACATTAAATTATGGTGGTGGTGTGGCCACCCTCGTGCATGCAGGCACATGTGATGGTTAAATATAATTTTCTTCGACACCATTTTTAGTATGCTTATTAGTAATGGAGGATGTCAGCTCAGGCTTCAGTTGGGGGCCGAACCTTTGAAAGTCAAGATAAAATTATGGGAGAGAACCCTATTCAATATCTCTGCGAAGGAAGTGAGGTTGGATTTTATGTAGCAGAGGTCTTGGTGGGAGGGTTAGGTTGAGGCATGGGTCAAAATATCATGCTCCAAAACTCTTATTTTTGTCGGTGCCTAGGTGTTTCTTCTCACTTCTCTGCATGCAGTCTTATGGGTATACTGTTTTGAATACTTCTAGTCACATGGGCTTCACTCAATGAACCTTTGACATAGCACGTGCATTCGTGGGATACTAAACAATACCCTTAATTTGAATACATATTGGAAAATACCTCTAAAAATCACTTTATTTAACCCCCTACAAATATGAACCCAATACAACTTCCCAATTAAAGAAACCCCTACTTTCACTAGATATTGTAGGTATCCATTTTTACATTAACATTTTTATACCCTTTCTATTTTTTCATTAACTTTTAGCTCCACTTTTTATACACAACATATAAAAACCCCTTACCCCCTATTATGTGATTTCATTTGTTATTTCATATTTTCCTCAATATATATCCCCCAATATGAATGCACGTGGTATGGCATTGCTCCCCTAGTGAATCCCATGTGCTTCTAATCCTCTATTTGGCTTGAATCTTTTTTGTTTTTCTTACAATCTTCATGTCAGGGCGTACGTATGGTATTTCACTTTCAATGATGATTGTTTTATTTGGCTCACGGCCTAGTTTTTTGTGTGCTCCTTTTCTTAATTGAAGCTTATATGGGTTGACCACATTTGTATGTGCCTGAGCCTATTTAGTACTGGGCAATTATTCATTTTATAAGGAGGTTTATGTGGGTGGATATTAATTGGCGTCATGGGGTAGAGTATCATTTTATAGAGATAAGGTAGTAGAGGGCTGTTCTTGTGTTGTTGTCTTCTTTATAGTTATTTGTGGCACCTATATTCGGATGTGTTGTCATGTAAACCCTGTGAAAAACATTGTGTCTGGATCTATCTAGAGATGAGACGTTATTCCTGGGTGGTTTGATATTTTTGGGTTTGTTAGTTCCTGGTTGTACAAGCCTTTTCCTTTGTGTATAATATATGGGCAGTGGATTTTTTTAAACTTGTTGGCTATCGTTTAATACCTTTCAAATTATACAGTCTTACTGCCTTAAACCCATTTCTCTAGGTGTGGATTGTGGGTCTCTGGTCTATGTGAGGAAAGGAATTGTGTTGTGTTGTTGGTTGTGTTAGAAAACTTGGTTGCAAAACAAATCTTGTTGTTGTTAGGACCCTTCAGGATCTTAAGAACAAATTGAGTAGCAGTAGTTCTCGAGATTGTTTTCTAGCCTTGGAGAGGAAGCATTCATCCATACTCAATGATAATAATGGTAGGTGGACACTGGAAAAAAATGAAAAACCTTGATCGTTTGTGTGTGTGACAAAGTACATACAACAAATGTGTTGTTGCAGAGGGAGGGGGAGGCATTCATGGCCCACAGGGGCATAGCCAAGATCAGTTGTGGGCCAGAGAGCCTGCATACACCTTTCATGAAACTACTTCAATTGGAGTTTGGAATGAATTGCACCACCTTGAGGAGTTGGAAACTCGAGATAAACAGTCCATATTAGATTCGAAAATAGTGGAAGAATTTGGAAAATTGGTATCTAGCCTTGGTCACACCAAGGGCAGAAGAAAGTAGCATATTCAAGCCCTTTTCTTTCATTGGAAAGTGAAATCCCCGATGGCGATGATTCTGATGGAGAGGCAGGTTTATCAGTATAATATATTTTCCAACCTAGCATATGTAATTTAGAGGGAGCGGTGAAATATGAAATTTTACATGGAACAAATGGATACTTGGCCTTGCTAGGATTGGGAGGCACATCTCTTGCATGACATACTCAACACCTCTGGGGTCAAATTCTCAAGACATGACACATGTGAACTCCTCTCACTCCTAGCTCTTACATATGCTTTATGTTGTAGACTCATGTTTGGTTTTATATTTTTGGGTTGATGTCGATGTTATCTCTTTTGTGGCACTTCAATTTTTGATGATGTTTAAATTTTGGACTAGTTGTTCAGTGAACAGATGGTCAAAAAAATTGGTTTCCCACTAAGTAGGTTAAGGACATTTGTCATAAATGGGCCAGACAATGTAACATATTTTTTATTAATGAATGCACCGCCAATTAGCTTACAAAAAATAAACCTTTTTAACTTATTTTACCATGTTACCTAGAAGTAATTTAATAAACTCATTTGTTTTTAATTATTTCTAATCATTTCACCCATTTTTATTAATTAACTCAATAAATTATTAGTTTTTGAGATATTTATCTTAATAAAGGTTATTTACCATTTCTTTGAACTTTTCTTCTCACAATTAATAGTAAAATACCAAATTGGTTAGATTTTTTTACTATAAGAAAGCATCCTCTCTCTCAACCTGAGGGTGAGAGTGAGGGTACATACAATAATATTCATAGGCACATATCCATTACAACAATATTTCTCATCATCATGTCATTCATATGGAGATGAACCTAGGTGGGGGAGATAACAACCATTCTTCCCAACCTCCCGAGATAAACCCAAATATCACCAAATTGGTTAGATCTTGATTTGTTCTAAATAATATTTTATTATATTGGACCTCATTGACTATAACCTAGAATTTTATTATAAATAGAAAGGTTTTCCTTCTCATTCTACATGATCCATTTTCGTCACCCAACCCTTGATCCTAAGGCTTTTGAGCATTTTCCATTAGAGGCTCTACGTTTTATTTTTTATTTTTGTATTTGGATTATATTACCATTTCTGGAGAGATGGAACCACATGAGTTGCAACAGGGATTACAAATGAACCCTCCCAAAGGAGGTCCTTTTTAAGCCACTCTCATAAGGAGTTTCTCATCAAGTGATAACATAATATAATAAAAGTCTTTCTTTTGGATAGTGGAATTGGAATTTGTTATGTGATGATTTAGATATTTTTCTTTTGTATCTTCCTAGTTTCTTTTCGGATTTCATATGCGGGTCTATTGAAAAACCACATTAATCATTGCTACTTATATGGTTTAATTAAATACTCATTATTTTTTGTTAGACTACTAGCCACTTGCAAAAAATTCTTTCTTTGCTAACCCTTGTGGAGGAATACATGTAACAAAAATATTAAGCATTAGTTGATAAATTTATGCAACATTGGATTGAGTATTTTATTAAATCACTTCCAAGGGAATACTAATTCTAAAATTCTTGATACAATTAAATGGCATGAGAAATAAACATTCAAGAAAGATACATTAAATGACACACTCACAAACACAAAGATATTAAAGGAAAAGATGATGTGAAAATAATGATTGAATTGATTAAGTCCCCTAGTATCAGAGTAGTAGAATATTTCCTTGGGTTGTGACCTTGAAAGCTAGAAAGTAGAGAATTGGTAGGTTGGTAGAAGCATGTGGTTCCACTGTAGGGTGTTGTGAAAGGTGAAAGGTAAGCATAGGATGGGCCAAGCACCACTTTGAAGGCACCAAGGTGTAACAAGGGAGTCAAGAGGGTCATTGTTTGGTAGAGTAGATGAGCATTGGAGATTCATTAACTCAACATTCACCTACTAGATTAAATAACCTAAAGAGTAATGACTCGTGATATAACCTTATATATGCATATATTCCTATATAGCTGGAAATTGTTTCAACTAATTTACGTATGTAGATCAATATGCATGGCTGATGCACATTAATGACATATCTATAAGATTGGAGACCTATTATGTTTCTATACAATTTCTTATGTATGAAGCAAGCCTTTAAGGTTGGGGGAAATTTTAGGAAGCCTTCCAGGCCCTAGTAATTGTTACACCATTTTTTTGGTCATCTAACTCATTATCCTTAGATGAACCCAAGTACACCATGTAAGACCAATTTTACCCTAAGTAAAATTGCTTTCACCATATAAAATAACATTTATCCATATTTCCTATTCATATTTAACCCAAAACAAGGAAATGGATTAAATAAATCATTATTTATTTAATTATTTCCTAGGAATAAGCTATTCAAATAATTATTTAATAATATTCCTAGTTAAATTTGACTAAATCATTTATAAATAATTAAATAAATCATTATTTATTTAATTAAATTCCCATCATTTCCCTAAAATGATAAATAAATCATTTATTTATTTATTATTTATAAATAAAGGAATTGACCCAAGTCAAGAATCCTTTTCCCTCCAACAAATATAGTAAAATATTCCTAAAGGGTGCTTCTAGAATTCGATTAATAATATTTTATTCACGCACCGAGTTCTAGGCCGCCCCCATATTTTGTTATAAATAGGAGGGTTTTCCCCATTCATTAGTCACCTTCATTGCATTAGATCACACTAGATCTACTCTTGATCACCATTTTCCATTTTTTCTTTGTGAGCTCCCATTGAGTTCTATGTTTGTCAGGGTTTTTCTACCACAATAAGAGAGAGGAATTTTAGATCTGAAACACTGAGGACTTTCAAGAACCCATCCAATTGAGGAGAACCGGAAAACACCTTTCTTGTTTTCCTCTCAGGTGCCCCATTCTTTAATATAATACAAATCATTCTTTTAAACACTTTGTTCTTGTCTTGTCTATTGGATGCATGGAGCCATATTATATTTTATCTGCTTAATGTCTTTTGTGCTTAGATCTGAATTTGTGCAACAGACTTAAAGATATTTTGCAGCCATAATCGATGTTAGGGCTATTTGTTATGCGTAGCTAAAGTGATATTTTACGACGAAAGATTCACACTAACAGTAATAAACATAATACATTATATCAACACAATAACACAAGTACAAGAATATATATGTATGTGTGTAAGAGAACCTAATGAATGATAAGTTGGAGTGGGTATTGTTGCAAAGCCTAACATCCCTGTATTTTCTTAACTAAAAATAGGTGGGGTCCCATTAATCAAATTGTTATGAATGATTGACATGATTTTTATGATTTATATAACTATTCAACATAAGCAAGTAAACAAAATATTTAGCATGTAATTTTTTGTTTCAAGCATACATTATTGAAGGTTTCAAGTTATCATGGCATGAAGATCATTTTGGGTTTTGGTTGTACTATGTCACTTCCAATAAAATGAAGTTCTAACCATATGAATCATGTTACAAAATTAATCATATAATATATGGTTATGCATAAAATGAAATGAAAAAGGTTTCCCAATATAAATTACAGGATATATTGCTTAACAACATGCAGACAATATGGTATTGCATGAGTAGTGTATATAAGATGGTATGTTATAAAATGGTATGATGGTTATTCACATAACATACACAATATGGTTATACTTTGTATAAGGCTCATAGTATGGTGTTGTTATATGAGCTTGATGAATACACATATAATATATGGTTATATATTGGGTTTAATCATGCCCCAAAGCACGACATGGAACAATTAGAAACTATTTGTATATGGCATAGTTGATGGGTTGATAAAGTTTACGTGGGAAGCACGCATTGTATAGGAGTTGATGACACATTTAATGGTGTCGGTCTATAGATTTCCCATCACTCTTGAATATCACTATAGTTCAAATACTGATTCATTTGTTTATTTAGATGTTGGAAACTTTGCATCATATAGTTGTAGCTCTATATCATACTATGAAACTTTATATTTGTTTATGAAACCTTGGCCATTACATAATAAACCGTTCGAAGCTAGTTAAGCCTAGTAAGTTGATATGAAACAAGGAAGAAGCCTGGACTAACTATGTGTGATCTTAATTTTTGTAGTTAAGAAAAGTACTATTATATCTCTGTTTCATTATTACATGGTTTAGCTTGGATTTAGTTTTTGTAGTAGGTGCAATGAGTTTGTTTTTCATAACCCAAATTATGAAAAATATATACTTATTAAGCCCTTAATCAATTCTATTTACAATACTTTGTGTAAGAATAATTTTGATGTTTTTGTTTGAAGTAGAAAGTTGGCCTCAACTTTTTCCTCACTCTATGTGTTCTTCCCTATTCTAATAATGATGTTACTATATTTATGTAAATTTTAGTTTTATTTAAAGACAAGTGATTTTTTTGTTTTTTAAAGGAGTGTTTGAAGGTTATTGGGTTAGATCATTCTTTGATCTCCTTGCATTCATATTTTTATTTCCATTATTTTTTCTTTCCCCTTTAAAAGTACTTCCTTTGTATGCTTTATATGACAAGATTATATTATGGATTTTTGAGATGAAATAATGATGAAGGAACTGTAACCACCTACCACCCCCTCCTTCCATCTAGGGATGAGAGAGGGTTACCTCTTTGACTTGATCTCCAAGTTATGTTATGAAGATGGGGTTACACAACATCTTTTCTAAAAGTCTTCAAATCTTAAAACTAATGCCACCCTTAAGTTTAAGTAGTCCAAAGATTTTCATTGATATAAAATTTACCTCAATATGAATCCTAGATTGAAAGTTATGTCTGTTAGAATTTTTTCTGATTAAAAAGGGCCATGTCATCATCAGAACACCATATAGAACCCACGTTGCCTTTGCCTAGTCCACATGGCATTGCCACATCATCTCCATTTGGGGTACATAGGGTACCCACACCATGGTGAATCAGTCACTCAACATGTTATGGTCAAAGGCCGCTAGTTTCTGACCAAAGTGGGGTCCATCTAACCCACATAATTTCATTTTGGTTTGCGGAACCTACTCTGTGCTTAGCACTTTAGAGAACCAAATGGCCTGAAGGCCCGAGAGCCTAGTGGAACCCTCCCCAACACAAGTCAAATTGGCCCAGGTTACACTGGAATTACACTTTGCACAACTCCTTTGGGAGCTCGGTGGCGTCCACCCTAACCCTCTGCACATTGGGTTAGGCTCCCCACTCAACCACCACTTAAGCCTCTATTAATCTGACAACTTTATGGCCGAGTAGCAGGGTTCTTCCCTGGGCCCACCGCTTCTTTCACTGCACTAGATTATCGACTTATCGATATCGACCCTCTCCACACAAATTCCTTTGTTAACAATTCCAAGGGTCTAGTGGTCCAATGGAAAGGATATGATGGGTTGGGTTCAACCATTGGATTGAACCTCCTATTCCTCCATGCATATGTAGTAACTTACAGTTTGGGTTGATAGGCCCATGGGCGTGGCCATCATGGGGACCACCCAATATGGTTTTTTCAAGGCAAGGTTCAACCTTAGGTCCCTAGGCGTCAAAATTTTTACATACACTTATGTATTGAGCCATGTCACTATGTCAATATTAAGGATTTATCTAAAAGCTAAGTTGGGGGTGTTCACAAAAGGATGAGGGGAAACTACCCTATGCCCATTTTCTATGTATTGAGGTACACAACCCCGAGGTCACGAGGCATAAAAAATTGTTTAAGGCATATAAAAAATGGGAAACTACCCCAAGTTCCATTTTCCTATGTGTTATGGAACAACGACTTGAGGCCCTAAAGCCTCTAGTTTTGTGTGATCACCACCAACATGGAATTTGACTTCCCTCTATTTATAAGAGGGAAACCAAGTCAAATTTCCTTTAATTTACAATCAAAATCCATAAAAATTTACTTTAAGTGTTCAATGAGGCTAAAAAATCACAAGCCAACCTAAAGATAACTTCACATAATGATAAAACACAATAAAATGAAATCCTTTCTCCAAACGTGTAGGATAAAAATGCCTCCAACATGACATCATCATCATCTAATGAGAATCTCCATCAAGAAAAGTGGAAAAATTGGTCAAAGAGTGCTCCTCACTCCAAGAAATATCATCAAAGTGAATAGGAGCACCTCCAAGCCTCTACCTCTCATCCAATATGCCATCATCAAGAAGCCATGCGTCATGATCTTAATGTTTGCATGGGTGACATGGAAACCCTAGAGAATCACATCATTATCAATAAAATGTGTGCTAGCACTCCTGAAGTGTTTCATGTGATCATTATCCTCATCTAGGATTTGGAACAAGGCAACACCCATCAAATAGATACAAGGTAATTATGGGTGCATCCTAGGTCCTCTAGGGTACATCATGAATCTTTCAAATTACTTGACTTCTCAACTCAATGTTTCATCATCTGAAGTTGTGAAAGGGGCCATACACCCATGTGTGGGCTCCTTAAGGCCAAAAAATCATCGATTGGGTGGGGGAAACATTGAGGCTACAAGGTTACAAGTGCTCTCATGTTGGGATAGAGATCCTCTTTATTATGCTACAAAAAGGCCATGTCATCCCTTAAAGGACATCTAATGCATTTGTGAGAAACCACCTAAAGCATACGCTCAAGATCAAGTGCGATAAATTTTATTAGGTAAAGAAACCATAAGTATCATAGTGGACCATATTCAATACTAGGGGCACAAAAATACTTTGCACAAGCCTTACCTTCAAATGTTTTTCTAGTTGATGATTTCTAAGTAAGTTACCACACTTATGTTAGGGACAATTATACAATTAGCCATATTAGGTTCTTCCAACCCCAAGGGAAAGGAAAGCTCAAAGGTAGGGACATCAATCCATAGGCACATGTGATAAATGTGTACATGGAATTATAAAAACTTCAAGGGAGATGCCACTACCTTGGTGTCCATTGAAATAGGTCCAACATATTGAGTGTAATGATTATAAGAGGTAATACTCATCGAGGCCTAGGTTACTCCTTTCCTCGGCCTATTTTTATCACCCCTTTAGTGTGTATTTTACCTCATTAATCCTTCTTATGTTTCTTACATAGCTTCGGTGACTAACTTGCTTAATATTTTTTTAATACCCCTTCAAGATGTAGCATTTTATTGCTTTAGGGTTGAGACATATATGAGTTCCTTTGATTTGGATAGAGCATGATATGCTTAGGAACTGGGTGATTCTTAATGAGGGGGTAGAGCTCAGGCTAGATTATTTCCCACGTGCTTATTATTAGTCCTGACCATATTTTGCATTTTTTTATTTTTCTTTCATTTGTGGTTGTATATGTTTTATCTTTTTTCAATGAAATCAACCTCTTAGGCAAAAGTTCCAAAACTTGACTTAGAGATGTGGCTAAAGGATGCCAGTGTAGGTTACAAATGATAATCAACCCAAAGAGTATGGAAATTGGATATTACAGATTCATGGAAAGTGACAAGAATGGATTACCTTGGGTAGTTTATATCAATCAGTGCCTCTAAATCATTCCTTTCCTGGAAAGTGGAAAAAAAGGCCTTTGGGTAGGTTATGTTGGACTAGGGAAAGGATAACCTCCCAGGGGAAGTGTGAGAATGAAGATAAAATTAAGAGCATTCAATCATCCAACTCAACGTTTAATCTACATTAGAATATTGGCCTTAACATTAATTGAAAGCACCGTATTAAAAAAATAATTAGTATACATTTTGAAAGATGACCCACCTTCCTTCAAGAAGTATGTTATATAGGAGAGAGCACTTAATAGATCATAAGTGGAGATCTTTGAAGGAAATGTATCTATAGATTATAATAGGGCTTCAAGTTGGTTGGATGACCAAAGAGGAGAATATTTTATATTATGGGTTACCCACATGGGTGGGTAACAAGGCCCACATGGGAATTTCTTCATATTTATGTGACCAATTCACTAATTCAAAGAAATGGGAGCCCCTCCTAGGCCTTACATAATTCATTTAAACCATTGTATACAAGAAAATGTCACAAACATTTTGGAACCCACAAAAATGAGAATAATGTTTTTTACAATGTAATTTTTATCTAAAGAATAGGGCCTCACTTTTGGGTGGGGGGGGGAGGGGGGACATCATGCATACGATCTATGTTTTTAACCTTAATGTGGAAATAGGGGCAAACCTCATTGATCCCACAGTTTTTATGTAATACATCCAACTAAAATAAATGGATAAATGAGAGTTAGTTTTAGGGCATATAAGGGTGCACATTCAAGTGGGCCTAGCTACTAAAATATGCAGGGCCACCCTTCTCCATGAAAATAGTTGTTACAAGTCACCGTTGGGGACGAAAATTGGGTGTATTTGTTTACCTTCCCTCGCCATTATATGGGTTTTTTTTATCTCTTTTCCTTTTAGGGAAAAAAGGTCAACCTCCTAGGGCCTATTTTCATATTTCCTCTATTTTTTATAGAGGCCTTACTCCTTTATTGATCACACTCTGATATGCATATCACTTGAATATTAAGCATTCAACACATGCACTTGTGAGTGTAAAATTTTTTTTTCAAAGTAAAATGAAATAATAGCAAAAAAGATTATTGACTTACAATTCCATTCCACATCATCACATATAAACATATATGAAGAAACATATTTGAAGCAAATTTAGATAGATGGAAATAGAAAGTATTGGTCCATAAACTTAGAGAACTATAAAATGATATCGCACATTTAATGTCATAATAGCATGGGAAAAAATTCGCGAGACTCCTACTTCTTATTTGAAAATTGAAGTTTCAGAGTCACAAATGACATGTCTTCCCAAAATAAGCTCTCTGCAAGAGTCAAAGAATAATTTATGGACCTAAAGTTTTAGAATAAAGGCAAGTTCCTAAAGCACAATATTAAAATCTAATTACTTAAACATAAAATAAAATGTGTGCCTCTCTAAGGAACTAGGATTGGGCTCCTAAGGACCAAATAGTAATGATAAAGGTACTTGGAAGGAATAGAGAAAACACAGTTAGGGATTGGATTTAGAAAACAAGCAACCGTTCAATAAATTTGGATTAATCGAAGATTGAGAAGAGAGTAGGGAATTTATTTAAAGGGGAATAAACACTCATAAAATTGTAGAAGGATCACCAGTGGAATGAGTGCCCTCTCTCGTGTAGTTGTTGTAGAAGAAGTTATATATAATTGGCTTCACAACTATTCTTTATCCATTTTTTTCAGGAAATTATTATGGATTAATGAATACATTCAAGAGCTTCTTGAGCCATTCTTCAATGTAGTCTTTCATGGGTGGGACAATTATGTATTTCTTCACTCTAAAAGTAAATATTTCATCTTCTATTTATTTAAAATTTGAATGTATTTGTGCAATATTAGTCATTTGGTTGGTATTGTCATTAATGAACGTGACCAACCACTTCTTGATTTTAATTTCAAGAAAATTGGCTAGATTTTTGAAGTCAACCTCCAATGATAATTTGATAGTGTCTTATTTTTATTTTAAAACATATTTAGGGATCACCATGGATTCCTTAATCATTTGAGGGTCTTAATTATCTTTAATAATTTTAATGGCTTTAAAGAAATCAATGCTTTTTCGGTCATCAATTCTTGAACATTCAACAAGGGCATATTTGAACATTTTAATCCTATTAGACCATCCTATTTTGATTCGTTTAATTATTTTTGGGCTAGGCATACCTAGCTGGTATCTTTGAATTTCACCGAGAGAATTGATTTTATTCACACTTTTTTTAAAATTATTTTCAACAAATTGTTGATAATTTTCTAGGTTCCTTCATATATATTCAGATAAATATTTACTTCTTTGAGATAAAATTCTCAAGTGTAGAGAAATTTCCCATGCTTCCTCTATGATTTCAAGTCACTTATTAATATTCATTGTGACTTATGTCCTGATTTTTTTCAACAATTATATCACTTTTTTTATCGTCTAGGGTGTGACAAGTGTCATTGTTACTTCAGGTTCCTTAATATATAATGGAATCATGAATAAGGGTGTTGTACTAAGAGCTTCTTCAAGATCATGTGTTATTTTCTTCAATATTAAAATTTTAACTTCTTTTTTTGTGACAAAATGAGAAAGGGAATCCCATGTAGTTTGATGTAGTTTTAGGAGTCCAGAAGGTGTGTCTCCTAAAACATTTATTTCACTCTTCATTTGTCTTATTTTTTTCTTATTTTTTATTTGCATCTTTTCAAATTGAAACTTCTTATGGGACTTCTCATAATGGGTTTCTTGCATGGTAGGATATTTTTCTTCAAATGAGGGAGGCTCTTTAGTAGCCAATTCTTAAAAAAAAATTGGGCTTCAACCATTCAAGTCATTGCCCATTCTGGAACTACATTATTGTTCTCTTCCATATCCATGATTCCTTTTACATTCAGTGGTTTATTTTTAATTGAAAATTTTCTTTTATATTATGAGGTTGGATGTGATTTTTCAAGATAAATAATCCATAAATTACTGTGGACATTCCACTGGATAGTTTTCCACAATAGATCTAATAAAATAATGCTTAAAAAATGAAATCTACACTATGAGGGTTTATTTCTCCTTAGATTCCTAGATTTGTTAATTATTTTTTTATTCTTATGCATGCAATAGATACAATATGTAAAATTTAGAGAACAACGAAAGAAAACTCATAAACCATAATTGACACAAGATATCACTTGGGAAACCCTTTTGGAGAAAACCTAACTAGAAAGCGAGGTCACTTTACTCCCATTCTTTGAATGGAAAATGGATGCAAGTAGAAAGAAGTGATGCATGTAGTCTGTGGGATGCTACCCCATGGCTCATGGGCTAATACAGTGGACACATATTCTTTGTATGCTCTCTCCCTATACACTCTTATCTACTTTTCTCTATTTGAAACAAAATGCACTCAAATAAAATGAAACCCCTTTTCCTCCTAACAGTCTGGTTATAACACAACTAAATAGCCTATTAGTGGTTAGGTTTGGCTCCTTAAACTCTTAACTAGAGTTATAATATGGATCATTCTAGAGTCGTATTCATCATGATCATGTGTTTAGGCCCTTTTCCATGAATAATGGTGGTTGACGTGGCATCCTCTCAAATTATGGTGGTCAAAACAGGAAGGTCAACTTCCAAATAACATAACTTTTGCATATGATATTTGATTGAGGTGATTCTTATGTTGTTGGAAAGGTATGTGTGTTTACACTAGCACAAAAAAGTGTTACACTTAAGAAAAAAATCGTTACCCTCAAAAAATTCCATTTAATGTCAAAATACTTCAGAAGGTTTCAGACCCTAATTTTCCAAATTGGGTCCTACTAGTAAAAATGGTCTTGTGGGATGATTCCTCCACTTTTTCCACTCTAAAAGCTTCAATCTGGATGAAAAAATAATATAATGATCCAATTTGGATCACACTTCTCCACCTTGGGAGGATTATGGTCTCTGAAATATTCTACTAAATGAGGTGAGGAAAATTTTCATCTACTTTCTCTCAGGTGTACCACTTAGCCTTGCCTAGAAATTGTCCTTTTAACCCAATCTTCCAAAGGTCATGTTGCCCATGTATTGGTGTTATGGACCTCTTCTGCAAAATTGTATCCTCTATCAACTTTTCATGAACGTCTAGTACCAAATCCTCCATAAAAGGTATGACTTCTTCCTCCTCCTAATCTAGCATGGAAGGCTCATATAATTTCAAATTATATGCATTCATCACTAAATAAATGTGCACGTATGGGGGTAGAAAGGGTCTATATGTGTTATCTCCCACCTTTTCCAGGGGACCATATCACAGATCCTTGATTTTCTTACCAATACCCTATATTCTTTCCTTGTTCAACTATAACCATACTTTGTATCACACCTTGAACGATCTCTTTGTTCTGTGTTAATCATGTTTAGCCTTATATTTGTACTGTGAATTTTTAGTGTCATATTTATCTATATATATATCTTCCAGATCTTCTCAACATTTTTTTCTACCCTTAAAGCATCCATGCAAGATCCTCCCTCTCTCCTCTTATATGCACATCATGAGGGCTTCACTAGGGGAGCAATACCATACAACATGCATTCATATTGGGGGATATATATTGAGGAAAAAATGACATAATATATTGAGCATATATTAGGGGGTAAATGTTTTTTTATATTGGTAGGTATAAAAAAGGGAGCTCAAAGTTAATGAAAATATATAAAGGGGTATACAAAATGTTAATATAAAAATGGATACTACTACAATATCTAGTGAAAGTAGGATATTTTTAATTGGGAAGGTTTATTGGGTTTGTAGTGGTAGGGGGTTAAATAATGTGATTTTTAGAGTAATTTTCCAATATGTAGTGAAATTAGGGGTATTAGTATGCCACAAATGCATGTGATATGTCAGAGGTTCATTGAGTGAAGCCCCTGTGTTGCACATATGCAATATCCAAAGTTGAAGGTGGAAAATATCCAAAACAAGTTTCAAATGGGGAATTAAAAGGAGGATTATGGACTAATATAATATAATATTGTTGTATATGCCACTTTTTTTTCTCAGGTCTTCGGATTAGTTTTATTGTAATCCCTTGAAAGTTGCACCGAATTTCTATCAACTACATCTATCTGTCCATTTATATGAAGATGGAATGTTGTAGACCTCTTCAACTTCATTTCCATATTCTTCCACAATGTAGTCCAAAACACATTAAGAAATCTTGTGTCCCTATCTAAAATGATGCTCCTTAGTATCCTAAATTGAAGCCAGAACTCTTTAAAGAAAAAGTATGTTTCTTATGCCCATTAGTTGTATTTTTACAAGGCATCATCTTGCTAAACTTATCAACTACCATGAACATGTAGTCATGTCCCTTCTTGGTTGCTGGTAAACCTCCCAAAAATTCCATGGAAATCTTTTCCCAAGGATGAGAGGGTACAATGAAGGATGATATAGACCCTATTTCATGTTACTATGCTTGTTGGTACAACAAAGAATGCATCATCTTATGAACCTAGTTACCCATTCTTGATTCTTGGGATAATACACATACCTTTGCAAGTTATCCATTGTATTCCATACACCAAAGTGCCCCACAACCTTGGAGGTATGAGCCTCTCTAATCAGTTTCAATCACTCACCTTTAAGAACACATCTTTTTTCTAAACTGTAGAGGAACTTGTCCTAGAGATGGTATTCAACTATGTTTTCACCATCATGCACATGATTTTATATTTTCAACTGTTGAAAAACCTCCTTAAAGTCACCATCCTTTGAATATGCCTCTTTTTATGCATTATGGGTGTATGGCTCCATGTGCATCATATTTCCCAAAGCTATGATATTTGTTGTGGGTGACCTTGAAAGCATGTCATCCAACTTGTTTTCTTACCCTTCTTTTACTTTACCACTAAATGAAACTATTGTAAAAACTCCATCCACTTGTAATGTTTGGATTTTTGTAGCTTAATATGTGCCTACATGTTTTGTATTAGCTAGTGATCTATGTGGATCATTTTCTCCTTTCCTATCAGATAGTATTTCCACTTCTTCACATATTGCACTAGAGCACAAAGGTCCTTATTATAGGTATGGTAGTTAAGAATTGCCCCAAAAAATACTTCAAATGGTAGCATACAATCCTTTCTCCTGGCATCAAAATCACTCCCATAACAAACCCACTCACATATGTCTCCACTTCGAAAGTTTGCTACAAATTCGGTAATGCTAGAATTGGTGTAATATTTTTCATTATCTCCTCAAAGGCCTTTTGTTGACCCTTTCCCCACTTGAAACTATTACCAATTGATGCTATGGCATGGAGTGGTGCCAGTACTGCTGAAAATGAGATTATGAATGTCCTCAGGTATTGTTCTTCCCAAAAAAACTCCTAACCTTAGAAACATTAATAGGCACCAACTACTTCATGATGGCTTGCATCTTGGCAAGATTTATCTTCAACTCTCTTATACCTATCACATACCCTAGATACACCAAATAATGTTAAGTAAAATCACACTTTTTGAGATTTTCCAGTAGGTAGTGCTTCTTTAATGTCTCTAGCACTTGCATGAAATGTGAGATGTGCTCCTCCTAGGTAGCATTGTATATCGGTATATCATCCAAATAGACAACAACAAATGGATTTATAAAAGGGCACAATCTATCATTTATGGTGCATTTGAACTTGTTGATATCTCGACTTTAAGTCTAGTTTGGTGAAGCATTTGGTTTCTTTCAACTAATCCAACAAATCATCTATCCTAAGTAGGGGATACTTTTATTTTAGCATAATTTTGTTTAATGCTCTGAAGTCAATACATATATGCCAAATCCTATCCTTCTTCATCACAATTATTATGGGCGATCCAGATGGTGAGGTACTTGGTCGAATGACACCTTATTTCAATAGTTGTTGCAATTGATTCTTCACTTCACTAGCTTCTATAATGGACTCTCAATACAACCCAATATTTGGCAATGCAGAGTCTGACAATAGCTAGATCTTGTGCTCTACTTCCCTCTTGGATGGTAACCCTTTAGGATTCTAGAACACATCAATGTATGTATGTAATAAACTCTTCGAGGTGTTATCTTTGTTTCTTAGTGCACCACTCCAGGGATGACTTTGCTCTCACTGACTCTTCTACACATTGATTGTATCCTAAAAATAGTAAAACATACTTCTTATTATAATTGATTAGTTTCTTAGCTTTGTTGGCACTTACCAAAAAAAAATTGGACTTTCCTTTGTGTAAGTTTATGCTGAAGGATTTTCCATCCTTGATGAGGAAGTACCGGTGGGTTCTCCACATGAATATTGCATCCTACATGCATATATAGGGATTTTCAAACACCGTTCCACATACATCAAGTGGAACTACATCTAGTTCTACTTCATCAATAAAATCGACAGTGATAGCAAACATAATTTTGCATTGTTTGGTTACCTTTATTTTTTCATCCTTATTTACCCATATTAATGGATAGTGGGCTTGGATGATCACAAATTTTGAATCCAAATTTTTTAACTAGCTCTACTACAATGATATTTTCTTGTGATCCTAAGTTGAAAAGAGCATCAAAATTTGTCTTTTTGACCTGTATATTTATATGGAAAAGTATGGTCCTTTTGTTTTATTCATGTTGTTGAAGGCTAATCAAATTCACCTCCTTCTGCACTTGTGTGAAAATGATATTCTCTTCTACATCCAAGTTTATTTCAACCTAATTTATTGAATTAGTGGCCATGAAGTTCTTCTTTTATGAATCTTTCTTTTTGTTGTTTGGGTTAAGTTCTGGATGTAACTTCCAACTCTTCTCCTCCATATGAATTTCAACAATGGTCGTAGTGGTTGCTAAGGTTTTTGTATTGATATGTTGTGATTATTGTCTTCTTATATTTTCCCCATTTGCACTTCTTCTTCCCCTCATTAGAAGCGTCCCATTGCTCCTTCAACTTTGACCCACTTTATTTCCCTATCTTATGTTCTATGTTCTCCAGGTAATCTTCCTGTACACAAGCCTCATCCACCGAACTGAGGCTGAACAACATCACTTGCTTGCATAGATAACTATGTAGAACCCCTGGATACTTGAAAATTACATTTCCATTCTTTGGGGTGATACCCAATAATATGTTCATATTTATAAGCTATGTACTACACTCATTTACACTCTGCCCCTGCTTCTACCTAAAGTAATGCCACCGGATCCACTAGTCCTCTACATACTCAATATGGTAAAAAGTGACTTTATGAAGGTTTTGAAATCCTCCCACTGAGTCACTAGAGGATATACCTCCAACCTCAAGGTCTCTATGCATATTTCCTACAAGGTTAGGGCATGGATTTCTAATTTCAGTGGAGAAAACAAAAAAAATTGTTTTTCCTCTATGTGATGAACATTAAAATAAACCTCTAATTGTGGCAACTAGTGATTTATATTCAAAGCATCAATCCCACTTTTATATGGCTTGGTATTGACCTTCACTTCCATTTTGAATAGCGACTATGAATAGTTCACAAAACTTGAATAGTGTTGATCCTTTTTGGATCCTTTATTAGTCTCCCTCTCTTGTCCTTCTCGATCTTTCTGTTGGAAAAAATGCAATATGGAAACTATTAATTCAAATTTTCCTTTACCTTAATAATTTCTTGTGAAATTTATTTCTCTTCTTGTATTTTCTTTGTTAGATCTTATTCATCAAATAATTATCAAGAGAAAAATAGTAAATACAATGAACATAGAAATTAGGCTCCAATCTAGGGAAAACCCCTCCAAGGGGAAAACCTAGTAAAACATATTTTCTTATAGAATCTACTTTAAATGAGACAATCAAGACCCAAACCCTAGACCAAGTCCTCATCCAAGTACCAATTTAGTATTTCAAGAAGTCCTTTCAATAGGATCAGATCAACAAGGCACTAGAGGAAATTTCATCCTAAAAGTGTCCATGAAATTTTCACATAATTTCTATGTCATAATATGTTAACCAATCAAAATAATTTAAATTTAAAAAGAGGTACATGTAAATATTTTGGAGGGAAAATAATAAAAACTACATTTTTTAATTGTATTTTTGGTTTATCTCTGATCCGAATGGAAAGTGGCCTACACCCATGGTATTGTAAGTGACATCTATCCATGGTATTCATTCACCCACGATATGTATCAACCCATGGTATTCATCCACACATGGAATTTACCCATGGTATTGTAAATGGAATCCACCCATGGTATTCATCACCCTTGGTATTTATTCACCCATGGTATTGTAAGTGACATTTTCCCATGATATTCATTCACCCATAGTATTCATTCACCCATGGTATTTACCCACCCATGGAATTTTCCTATGGTATTGTAACTAAAAAATGCTTTAAGTAACAAGTCACATATTGTAAAAGGACATATTGTCCACCACAATGTAGCCTCTGCAGTTATTCTCTATTTTAATAAAAAAATTATTTGTGGTTTTATTTACTATGTGCTCTCTCCTTTTTCTGGCATTATAATTTTGCAAATCTTTCCAGATCCATCTCAATTTTTTATATCTTGGGGGCCTACCCCCTAATATCCAGATCAATCTCCTTATAGGTTTACTCAAATTTCAAGTGTAGACATTTGTTGGATGTAGAATTAAATTTCACATCCAACGAGCACCCACTATGCATAATTTTGACAAGACTCACATTGATAAAAATTGAAGATACATTAAAAGGTGTGTTGAACACACTTTTTTAATGTATCTTCATTTTGAACACACTTTTTTAATGTATCTTCATTTTTTTATCAATGTGGGTCTCCTCAAAAGTATGCATAATGGGTACTCATTGGATGTGGAAATTAATTTTGCATCCAACAAGCATCTACACTTGAAATTTGAGTAAAATTATAAGGAGATAAGCCAAAAATACAATTAAAAGAAATTAGTGTTATTATTTTACCTCCAAAATTCATAACTCTTATTTTATTATTTTAACTATTATTTTATTATTTTTCCTTAGGATGCCACTTTTAGGCTGAAATTTCCTCTAATTCTCAATCCCGCTTCAACTAGCTTCAACTTCAATCCCTAGCTTCAACCCTACAACTTCAATTTGCAACTTCAGTCCTATAGCTATTGTAGAAACCCTAGGAAAAATCTCCAAGAGATCTTCCTTTGAGCAAGACAATGTTTCTCGAAGTTAATCAGGTCAAATAAGAATATTCTCTCTTCCAACAACTCGATCCTGTAACTTGTTCTTTTGTAGTTGAGACCTACAATTTTGGCTCTCCTTGAAGCTGAAAAAACCTTAATTCTTTGCACATGTGAGAGAGATAGAGCCCAAAAACAAATCTCTAATTTTTATTCTTGCTTCCTTGATCTTTGCTCTAGCCTTCTTAGTCTTTCCATCTTCAAATCAAACTTTCCTTGAGAGATCGAACTTGATGAGTGAGTGTGTGAAATGAGGTCAAAGCTGCTTCGATTTATAGGCTTTGTAAGGGGTCGAATTCCCTTCTCTAGGCCAACTTGTAGCTGCCAGGGACAACTTGTACTTTGGAGGTTTCCAGGATTATCTATACTCAATAAAATCTTTTACAAGGTACATCCTTCCCTGAAGGGCCTTATAATCATGATGTTGACTCTCTTGACACATAACAATAAATCCTATGACCTAAAAAACCCTAGAACCATGAAGAGCATGGTTTTACCTAAAATTCAATCAATAAGAAGCATTAAATCCATACTTTAAAATAATAATTTTTCTTTCTTATTTTGTTTGTTTCAAAATACGTACATATTAAAATGAGTATAATAACAATTATGAAGACTGACATTAGTTACATTTCCAACACTCCCTCTTAACCATGGAAATATTTAGAATTGTACAATCAATACAACATCATTCTCAAAATGAAGAGTTCTCATAAGAAGAGCCAAATTAATAAACCAACTGTAAGCATCAACATTATAACCAACAATGTATTTGAGGCATAACTAGACAAGCTAAACTTCATTCGAGAGCATTTGATGGGAGGTTTTTTGTGATATACCACACTACCTCTAAGGCACATACCCCATCTTGGATACCTGTTCACTCGGTATGTCCTTAACACTCAAAGAATATTGGTCCTTGTTGACCACTCTCATCTTGGATACCTGTTCTATCCTAAAAGAGTGTTATCACCTTTCCTTTATTGGATTATCTATCCTCAACGAAACCAAAAAATCTTATCCAATATTTCACCATTCTCTCTTCATTGCCTTCCCTTAGACTTATAATTGTTAGTCATGGTCAAGTGCATGACACATGAAAAAGAGAATACAAATGTGATGTTCATCATCGCTCCCTCTTAATCAGAGAGGGTATCCCTATTCCATCTTGATTAGGGAATATTATCTTGCCCATGTTCAATGAGACTCCTTAACTCCTTCATAAATATAGAGGATATTCCCGACTTCCTTTTCAATTTGAGAAGTCATAACCCCAATCTTTCTAGCTTGTTTCCATATGAATATCAACTACCTATTATTTATGGAGATATTTGCATAGCTCCCTCTTTCCTTCACATCTCATTGTTATCATGGAGCTATCTTCTTCCTTCAATGTTGTGTCAAGGTCAATATTTCACATCACTTTCATCTTGTCATTATCAATGAAGGAATTATATTGAGCCTTACCAAACTTCAATTTAATCATAAATTCCTCATGAAAGTGATATTTAGGTTATCTTCTCACAATACTACGTTTTAATATCAAGATGAAAACATCTTGACTTTATGATTTCCAAAATCATATGTTGGACTTGCCTCAACATTCATCATATATTCCTGTAATATTATTCTAGGTAGTAAAACAATATGCTAACTAGATAAACAATAAAAAAATATTAGACTTACATCATCATGATTTCCTTCTCATCAAAACATCAACATCCTTACGGTCCATATTCACAAGAATATTTCTTCATGCATCAGAGTGCCCAAGGATCAAACTTAATTACCAAGTTACATTTTTTCTTCCAAAGAATATAATAGATGTTGATCTATATTCTATATAATATAGTGATAAAGTCTTAATCTTTTATTCATTCTAGAGTAAAACAATATTCATCGTTTAGGCATCATATAACCAAATGGAATATTTACCCAAAACATTTTATGACTAACTTATTTTATAATATTTTTTACATATGAATCTTACCCAAGGGAAGAGTTACTTAAAATATGTGTTCCTATGCTTCCATACAATCATCTAGCTATATGTCCTTAAATGAGTTTACATCTTAAAAAGACTACAACTTGGCCAACTGCATTCCTTCACTCCTTCAAGAGTATTGTTTCCATACTATATGGAATATATAATAATATTTTCATAATGATCCTTCTAAGAACCTTCTAATATGATGGTCATCACGATGTTCCACCTTAGCAAAATGACTATCTCTAACATAATGTTAGAAAATGCCTAGATGAACTATAATATGAAAAAAGTTTCAATCTTCTCATTCTTGAAAGACTAGATGATTCCTACAAAGCAACTCAATCAAGTAGACTCTAAATATTTTACTATCACATCCTACGATGCCATGCTTTTACAAAAAAAACTCTTCTATAGTAAAATACAATGCATGCCATTCTAAATGAAGGAAATAAAAATTGCATAAAGAACTTGACAGAGAGGATGTATTCTTTAATAGTAAAGATATTTGATATCTTCTCTCCTTGACTTCTTCTTACATTGTCCCTTCTCTACGGTTGCGTGAGCTTCACTTCTTTCCTTTATTTTGTTGTTTTTATTACTTGGACAATCCTTTTAAAGTGTTCCTATTCATTGCATCCAAAGCATTAAACATTTTACATATATAGATTCTTCTTGGAATTTCCAAACTTTCCCTTCTTCAACATATTAGTTCTTGCAATAAAGGTTTGAGATTGTTCATTTGATTAAGTGTCATCCTTTGCCTTGGTGCTAGTTTCCTCCAAGATGCATTGAGCCCACAACTCATCAAAAGGAGTAGTATCTTTCTTAGAGTAGATGTTAGTTGCAAAAATACTCCATTTTTGTCACAAAACATTCAGTACACAGATGATCATTTCAAAATAAAAAATTGTATCTCCAACCACATGTAACATATCTCTTATTTGTGAAATATTCATCAGATAAGAGGCCATGTCTTCATCCTTCAATTTCCTTATTCTATATAGTTGGTTTCTCAAGGAAATATTTTTCCCCAATGTACTTATAGAGTACAAGTTTACTAACTCATCATACATGGCCTTGGATGTTTTCAAATCAATAATAAAGGGTACAATGTGATATTTGATAAATTTAACAATGAATCTTTGTGCCCTTACTTCACCTTTCTTGTATTTTGCCAGCTCTTGAGTCTTGTCTTTGCTAGGTTCAACAACTTCAACAAGGAAATATTCTACTACTTCATGTTCTATAAGTGCAAGGTCAATCCTTTGCTTCAATGATAGGAAATTTGTCGAGCCAATGAGCTTATTTCTTTCCTTGCAGAAAGAACCCATATGACCTGTATATTTAGACACATAGTAACAAAATGATACATACTTTTCAATCAAGAGTATTCTCTGCTTTGATGATATCTCCAACAATCTTGATGCTTTCAATATCTTCGAAGAGACTTCAATGATGTCCTAGAAAAATGTTTTCTAGGACACATTTCACAAATTCAAAGAGTGATGAATGATACCAAGACTCCTTGAGTCTTCCTTCAAATATGTCTTCCAATGAGCCTTTAAATATATCTCCTTTTCAAGAGAGAGATAAAAAAATATTTTTGTAATATTCCTTCTCAAGCCTTCCTTTGATGAGACCTTATGTAGACTTATTTATGTCTTCAATGATTCTTCTACAAGTGATTCCCCTTGACAAGAAAAAAATTCTTTGTGTCCTTCCGGATGCCTTCTCTTGTTCACCTTAGCTCTAATACCATGTTGGAAAAAATTAAATATGGCAGTTATTAATTCAAATTTTCCTTTACCTTAATAATTTCTTGTGAACTTTATTTCTCTTCTTGTGTTTTCTTTGTTATATATTCTTCATCAAGAAATTATCAAGAGAAAAATAACAAAGGCAATGAACACAAAAATTAGGCTCCAAGCCAGGGAAAAACCCCTACAAGAGGAAAACACAGAAAAATCTCTTCTCTTCTTATAGAATTTGTTTAAAATGAGACAATCAAGACCCAAACCCTAAACCAAGTCTTCCTCCAAGTACCAAGTCATCCCTTCAAGAATTCCTTTTAATAGGATTAGATCAATAAGGGTCAATCCTGCTTCAACCAACTTCCAAATTCAACTTTGACCCTGTAGTTGTTGTAGAAACCATAGGACAATTCTTCAAGAAATATTCCTTTGAGAAAGACAATGTTTCTTGAATTCAATGAGGTCAAATTAGAATATTCTCTCTTCCAAAAACTTAATCCTGCAACTTGTTCTTCTACAATTCATACCTACAATTTCAACCTTCCTTAAAGTTGCAGAAACCCTAATTATTCGCATGTGTGAGAGAGATAGACCCCAAAAAAAAATCTCTAATAATTCTTCTTGCTTCTTTGATCTTTGCTCTAGCCTTCTTAGTCTTTCTAACTTCGAATCGAAATTTTCTCTATAGATAGAAATTGATGAGTGAGTGTGACAAATGAGGTCAAATTTTCTTCTATTTATAGGCTTTCTAAGGGGGCGAATTCCCTTCTTTAGGCCAAATTGTAGCTTCCAGGGCTGACTTGTACTTTGGAGGTTTCCAAGATTTTATAGACTCAAAATAAATTCTTTTATAAGGTACATCTTGTCCTAAAGGGTCTTATAATCATGGTTTTGACTCTCTTGACTCATGCCAATAAATCATATGACCTAACAAACCCTAGAAGCATGAAGAACATGCTTTTACCTAGAATACCATCAATAAGAAGCATGAAACCCATGCTTTAAAATAATAACTTTTATTTCTTATTTTGTTTGTTTCGTAAGCTATACATATAGAAATGAGTATAATAATAATTATGAAGACCAAAACTATTTACATTTGCAACACTCCCTCTTAACTAGGGAGGTATGTATTCATAATTGTACAATAAGTAAAAAATCATTCTCAAAGTGAAGAGTTCTCATAAGAAGAGTCAGATTGATAATCTAACTATAAGCATAAAAATTATAACCAACACTATATTTGAGGCCTAACTAGACAAGCTCAACTTCATTCGAGAGAATTATGCTGGGAATCTTTATGTGAGATACCACACTACCTCTACGGCACATACCCCATCCAGATGTTTACTAGGCATGTCCTTTTAGGACTATTCTTATCTTGGATTTTTAATCCTTAATCCTCAAATAATATTGGCCCTCTTTAACCACTCTTATCTTGGATACATGTCTTGTCCTCAAAGAGTGTCAATACCTTTCCTTTCTTAGATTATCTATCCTCAAGGAAACCACAAATGCTTATCCAATCTTTCACCACTCTCTCTCCATGGCCTTCACTTAGACTTACAAATGTTAGTCTTGGTAAAATGCATGACACATGAAGAATATAATACAAATTTGATGTTCATCATCACTCCCTCTTAATCAAAGAGGATATCCCTATTCCCTCTTGATTAGGGAATATACTCTTGCTCTTGTTCAAGGAGACTCCTTTACTCCTTCTCAAATTTAGAAGAGATTCCTGACTTCCTTTTTAATTTGAGAAGTCATAACCACAAGATTTCTAGCTTGTTTCCATAAGAGTATCAACTACTTGTTCTTTATGTATTTAGTTTCATGTCTCCCTCTTTCCTTCATACCTCATGGGTATCATGGAGCCATCTGCTTCCTTCAATCTTATGACAGGGTCAATATTGCACATCAATTTCATCTTGTCATTATAAATGAAGGCATTATATTGATCCTTATAGAACTTCAAGTTAATCATAACTTCCTCATGAAAGTGATCTTTAGGTTATCTTCTCACATTGCTACCTTTTAATCTCAAGATGAAAACATCTTGACTTCAAGATTTCCAAAATCATATGTGGGGCACTGGGGCTTCACTACGGGAGAAAGAACATAGCACGTGGGTTCATATTGGGGGATATATAATGAGGGGAAAATTTCATAATATATTAGGGGATATATTGGGGGTAAAGGGTTTTTATATTGGAATGTATAAAAATGGAGCTCAAAGATAATGAAAAAATATAAAGGGGTATAAAAAATGTTAGCGAAAAAATGGATACCTACAATATATAGTGAAAGTAGGGGCTTTTTAAATTAGGAAGGTGTATGGGGTTTATATTGGTAGGGGGTTAAATAATTTTATTTTTAGAGGTATTTTCCAATATGTACTCAAATTAAGGGTATTTTTCAATATGCTATGATCACATGTGATATGTTAGAGGTTCATTGAGTGAAGCCCCTGTGATGTTGGGCTTGCCTCAACATTCATCATATATTCCTACAATATTCTTCAAGGTAGAAAAACAATATGTTAACAAGGTAACCAATAAAAAAATATTAGACTTACCTCATCATGTTGGTCTTCTCATCAAAACATCAACATCCTTATGGTCCATCTTCACAAGAATCTTCCTTCATGCATCAGAGTGCCCAAAGATTGAACTTGATTACCAAGTTACATTTTTTCTTCCAAAGACTACTATATGTTGATAAATATTATATATAATCTAGTGAGAAGGACTTAATCTTTTGTTCATTCTATAGTAAGTCAAAACCATTTTTTAGGCATCATATAACCAAATGGAAGATTTACCCAACATATTTTATGTCTAACTTATTTTATAAGATTTTGTACATATGAATATTACCCAAGAGAAGAGTTACTTCAAATATGCATTCCTATGCTTCCATACAAATATCTAGCTATTTGTCCTTAAATGATTTTGCATCTTAAAAAGACTGCAACTTGACCAACTGCATTCCTTCATTCTTCAAGGGTATTGTTTCCACACTATATGGAATATATGCTAATCTTGTCATAATGCTTCTTCTAAGAACCTTCCAAGATGATGGTTCTTATGGGATCATGATGAAAAATGTAAATTTCAAACGGGAACTATAAACTCAAAATGAAAACTCTAGCCAAAAAACCCCCAAAAAACATGAAAAACAAACCAAAAATGAAAAGTATGTATTCCAGAACGATGTTTTTTAAGGGTAAATTTTCAACATTTTTTTAGATGGCAGTAAAAACCAATTTTTTGTGCAGAAAAGATGAAAAAAACACATTGAAAATGAAAAGTGTTAATGTTAGAATAAAAAAAAAAATTCGGGGTGCAATTTCAACAATTTTTAGAAATGGCGTTGAAGATAAAATAATGGGACCCAAAAAACCTTAAAATTCCAACAATTTTCATCCATGTCATTAAAGATAAAATATCATGACTTTAAAAAACCCTAAAATTCTGATTGTTTTCAACTATAACATTAAAGATAAAATATCATAACTCAAAAAAAACTTTAAATTTTTGACAATTTTTCAACCATGTAATTAAAAAACCTTAAGTTTTCAACATATTTCAACCATGGCATTATGAAAAAATTATATGACTAAAAAAAACATAAAAAATGAACACTTGAATGAAACAATCATTATTCCAAGAGTAATTTTTATTTTAAATGGCTAAAAGTATAGTTTTTTTCAAATCTTAGCCTAAGACAACTTATCCCATTGCAACAAAAACATAAAAATCAACCATCAAAATGAAGTATCCCCTTTTAACGAGGCATTAAAATTGCAACATTTTTTAAAATATGGTATATGAAATGGTAACATTAAAAAATATCATGTCAATATCACTGTATAATTTAAAAATTCAACATTAATTTCTAATATTTTTTTACTTTTAATCAAAATATCAATACTTGTAGATTGAATGAAACATAAATTATTTCTCTAATTTATTGTTGCATTGTAGATATTCTAAACAAATGAATTCATCATAATTAAAACATATAATCCAACAAAAATAGAAATGACTCATAACTTCATGAAATATCATATGGAAGTTAACATATTTATTTCAAATTTCTATGCAAACATCATTTATATAAAATGTCCTAGACAATTATTCAAAATCAGTTATTTGTTATGGTACTCCATCAAAATTTACAACATTTTCAGATATCTTCAGATGAATGACTGGATGTAGATGAATATGACCCATATTCTTCTCTATCATCAACTAGTGCCTCATCTGAGTCAACATGCATGCCCACCATTTCAGGTTTCAAAAGTATTCTAGATCTACGACTGGGTTCAACGAACTCCCATCTCAACATTGTTTCTTCTAGTAGCAACTTCTTCAGAATATCTGTTTTCCTGAAGTGAATAGTTCCTCTGTTTCTTAAATTGAAGTTATAAACAAGTATGTCAACATCCTCAAAGTTTAAGAGGTATGTACGGTGACGATTTATATTTGTACCCTTTATTTTTCTCTCTCTACCATTTTTTTATAAACTACAATTTATGGCTTGTACACACCATTGAATGGGTGTGTATTTGTGGCATACCAATGTACTTCAACACTTGCAACATCTTCATTTTATTTAATGACCTTTATAACCATGGAAACCCAAAATGGATAGCCATGTGTATCTCTATATGCTAACATTGCGATCGTGCAACCCTCCTTAACATCCTGTACAAAACCCCTGTAAAGGTCTTCCATGGCTTCATGTTGTGCACGAGATCTCATGGAACCAATATACATTTCTCTTTCCTCTACCTGTGAAGAATTAATAATACCTTGAGATTGTTGTTGTTCAACAATGTTTCTTTGCTCATGTTCGTTTGACACATTTTGTGGCCAAATAAATGAAGTCTTCAAAATTATATCTTCATTATTTTTATCTTGATATGATATAACTTTGATTATTGAAAAAATTCACCCACCAAACAAAATCAGTGACATGAAAGTACTCATATGTATATATAATATATTTTTTAATTTCTTCTAGGCATTCAAAATAATTTATATCTCTCTTTTGCCTTCGCGTATTATGAATTCTAGCAACTGATTGTAATAATAATATGTTTGATGCAAATATTGGATGATATGGAATTAACTTCAAAAATGACAAACCTGATGACGACCCCCACTCTGCAATAGTTGAATACTTCTTTCCCCATATAAGTGTTTTCCCGTCAATTTTTTTGATACGAAATTGATGTTGGAAGCTATTGTCATTAAGTTGTTCATTGCATTTCTCCTCACCGTGTGATCCTAGAATAAACCTTCGCATGTCAATAGTTTCTTTAAACACATGAAAAATAGGCTCTGGAATGTATGATTTCTTGATAGATTCAATTAATAATGGTGGGTTCCCAACATCCTTCCTCCTCATTGTTATTGAAAAAATACTGAACATATGATCAATATGTTCATGAGTGTGCCCAAAAAGAAATAAACCAACCTTTACCTTCTAAAAAATTATCAATTCAACAAGCATGTTTAGATATCCAAAAGCAATCTGATTTTTGTTTTCACGACAAGTGTTGTCCAATTGCAGATACAAAACTTTAGGAATATTACCATACCAATGAGAAAGCACATCATGAATTATGGTTATTGTCAGATTTTCATCATTATGAATATTTGGAGTTGTGAAATAAACCCTTGGAGAAATTTTCCCATCAAATACCATACAACCAACTAAGTGAAACTGAATAAAATTTTCCTCCTGTAAATTTGTTAGTGTGTGGAAAAAATGTGGTAGAAGTGTTTTCTTCTAGCCCATACCATCAACTATAAAACCCAAATATTTATTTGGATTATTATAACACTTCTTTTGATGCTTGTACAACTTTTTCCTTTCTCTTTTTTGTTGATCGCAATGCTCTTGAAGTGCTTTGACAATGGAATCTCGACATAACATAAAAGCAACCTATTAATAAATACATTTTCATAGTTGAAAACTATACAATTTTTAAAAATAATGTTATGAACGCTTACCTCTTTCTTCCCATTGACATTTATCCCTTTTTTATTTAAGAGAAGCACATGTACTACAAACCCTCATCCTTGTCTTCTTAGGAATACTGACATTGTTGAATTCTTTCCTCCATATATTCACAAAATATTGATATGTAATAAAATTATCACCTCCTTCGACACCTTCTGCATACTCTTTCTATAATTTGTAGATTTATCATCTTGAGAAATTATCTGGAATATGTATTGTGTGTCTATTTGGAATACACTCTCCATGCTTTGAAAATAAATCTTGCACCCATGACATTGCAGTACTTGCTAATGGCCCAAACTCTCATCTATGACGTACTTCTGGATAAAATTTGGGATCTTTTTCCAATTTTTATTGGATTCTTGGCAAATAAAAATTACCAATTGAATGAAACATTTTGAAAGCCTTTCTACAGTGAAATAGAGACCCAATATGATAATCATAACCTAACATTGTAGATTTCATGCACCCCACTAAATATGATTTTTTCTTGTTTTTATTCATTGAAAAATATCTCTTCCTTTTCTCCAATGCAAACTTGAAATCCATATGTTTCAACCAATTCTTTTGACAATTTTCACTTTAAATCATATCACTGATAAAACTTCTTCTCATGAGATATTTTTCCCTGCCCCTTGTATAACTGTAATATATTGAATTGATCCGAAATTTTCTACTCCTACTCCTAGATTCAATATTTGTTGGCAATGTCTCCATCATTTCATCATCCTCTCTATAAGAATTTTCATCATCATTAGGAGGAATATATCCTCACTATGATCATTCTAAACATAGTTAGGAAATTCATCACCATCATTTCTTGGAAAATATTCATTACCATCCTTACCTGCATGAAATTCTTCACTACCATCATCTGTGCTTTTGAAATACTTACTTAGAGGATATTCTTCATTATTTGAATCCTTCCCTTCCTCATTGTTTCCCTCATAGTCCTTATAATTAGGACTAAGTGGAAAATTTGACTCTCTATTTACTGGAAATTCTTCAGCCTATACTTATTAAGTGTTGCTCTCACATTTCTTAGGATTAGGACTAAGTGGAAAATGTGACTCTCTGTTTATTACAAATTATTCATCCTGCCCTTCATGAGTGCTTCTCTTATAGTCCCCAGGATTAGGACTAAGTGGAAAAATTAACTCTCTATTCACTGGAAATTTTTCATCCTGCCCTTTTTCAGTGCTTCTCTTATAGTCCTTAGGATTAGGACTAAGTGGAAAATATGACTCTCTGTTTACTAGAAATTATTCATCCTGCCATTCGTTAGTGCTACTCTCATATTCCTTATGATTAGGACTAAGTGGAAAATATGACTCTCTATTTACTGGAATCTTCATCCCGCCCTTCGTCAATGTTGCTCTCATAGTCCTTAGGATTAGGACTAAGTGGAAAATGTGACTCTCTATTTACTTGAAATTCTTCGTCTTGCCCTTCGTCAATGCTACTCTCATAGTCTTTGAATTAGGACCAAGTGTAAAATGTGACTCTCCATTTACTGGAAGTTCTTCATCCTACCCTTCGTCAATGTTTCTCTCATAGTTCTTAGGATTAGGACTAAGTGGAAAATGTGACTCTCTATTTACTAGAAATTATTCATCCTACCCTTCGTCAGAGCTACTCTCATAGTCCTTAGGATTAGGTCTAAGTGGAAAATTTGACTCTCTATTCATAGTGAAATAATTCTTGTTATATTCATCAATATGAATAGAGTTGTTACGTTACGAAGATGTCGATGATTCAAAATAATCCACTATCACTATCAGAATAATGCATGACTTTCAAATAGAAGATGTTGAATAATTAAAATTCACTCTCTTCCAATGACAATTTATAGCTTAAATAATGAAAATTTCCCTCCAAAGATTCCCTCCAAAAAAATTCTCCGAAAAATTTCCCTCCAAAAACTTCGTGTGAAATATTTCCCTTAAAAATTTCCTTCTAAAATTTATTTGAAAACATTCTACTTAAATTTTGTCTTTAAAATTTTAACCCTACTTTCCACCCAAATTTTCCTTTAATACATTCTTTCAAAATTAAAATAAATCTTTTACTTAAATTATTTAACATTTACTAGCTAATTAAGTTATTTTTTATCCCACATTTAACAAAAGTTAGTGTATCATCATAATATTAATGATATATTAATTTTTTTTATTTTAATTTTAACCTCACATTCAATAAGCGATAAAGTAATCCCATAATCTTCATTATATAATAACTTTCATTATTACTATTCCTTATATCACATCAAGTGTTATGGAGGTTTCGTTAAAAAATTTGGAGCGATTTTGATGTGGTTTTATGCAAGAACGCAACAGAATACACATATAACCATAAATAAAAAGATGCAATGGAAATAACACTTCATTTCATTAATATCAAAGAACTGAAATTTGCTTACAGATAGAATAGAAATAAACTAGCTAGGGTGTTGGTATCTTATCTCTAAGAAAAGATGTGGTGGCTACATGCCTCTGAACTGAGTTACATTGAGGCTCGAGGGCCTATTTATTATTGAGAAACAATGGAAAACCCTAAACTTCCAAAAACCTAACCCTAGGAGATGAAGCACCATAACTATGGGCCCCGTTTGGGTAAATTGGTATATCAACTTCTCGGAGACATAAATTTGGCATACGATCTCCGTTTGACGCGCACCATACCTCGTTAGAAAGATCTATATGAGGACTACAAATTTTGAGGAAAAAAAATTAGTCCAAGGACCCATGTTACTCCCTTTTTTTCCAAAAAAACGTCTTTTAGGGCCTCAAAACGGCTCCAGTAATTCAAGACCCGAAAAACGGCTAAAAATAGTAAAATGTGATATAATTAAGGAAACTGAAAAACTGAAAGAGACAATGGTGGGGCCCAAAGTGGAATAGGCGGGTGGCCACCAATATCCACCTGGATCATTCCTCTCCTTGGTGAACCAACCTTGGTGCAGGAGTTGGCCAGATTTGACAACCCAATACAGCTGGATCTTCTGTTGGCGAGTGTTCTTGAATTGTATGTCCATGATACAATCTGTGGTGGCCTGTTCCATGCAGTCTGGGTTTAACTCTATTGGTGTGAGTTTTTCTGCAATGTCAGAGGTGTCTAGTAGAGGTGGGAAGTAGGGCCGAAGGTGGTCCACATTGAATACTGAGTGGAAACCAAGGAATGGTGGAATACTGAGCTCAAATGCATTGTTCCTATAGCCTTGGTGATGGTGTACGACCCATATCGGAGAGAGGGAAGCTTGCAGTGGGGTCCAATGAGGTGCTCCTTCTGCATATGTAGCTGCACTTTGTCGCCCACCTGGAAGTTGTGTGGCACCCGATGTTGATCATGTCGTTTCTTGTACTTAGCATTGGTTCTATCCAATATGTCATGAACCTGTTGGTGGATGTGTTGAATGCGCTCGATGAAGCTATTCGCTTTGTCAGCTTTAGACTGGACATGAGCCGAATCAGCCTGAGTAGTCGCAAATGGCATGGCTACGTCAATGAGACATAGTGGTTGGAATCCCAAGCCCACCTAAACGGGGTTGTGGTTGGTTGGGATGTGGAGATAATGGTTATAACTTTGTTGTACATAGGGGAGGCTCTCATCCCATGTGTTTGGATGCTTTGAATTTTACATGCACAGAATGTGTACAATCATCTTGTTGACGACCTTTGTTTGGTCATCAGTTTTGGGATGGAAAGTTGTGGACTTGGTGAGCTTGGTGTCCAGCATTGACTAGAGGCTGGACCAAAATGTGCTTACGAACCTGCTGTCCGGATCTAAGATGATAGACTGTTGGATCCCAAAGTGCACCCACACTTGTTCAAAGAAGTGTTTAGCAGTGGCTTCTACTGTGATATTCTTCTTGTAGGCCACCATAATGGCCATCTTTGAGAATATGTCGACGATCATGAAAACACAGTCATTTCCATGCTTAGTAGAAGGAAGTTTTGACATGTAATACATGGAGATGGATTCCCAAGGTCAAATAGGGGTAGGTAGCGGAGTATAGAGGCCTTGCTTCTTGATGGTTGGTTTGGAAATGGCGCAAGCAGTGCATGATCTGATGTAATTCTCGACATCCAGTCGAAGGTTTGGCCAATAGAAATAATTCTGCAGTACTGCCACTGTTTTCTCAACCCTGAAATTCCCAATGACTCGACTATAGTGTGCTTCCCAAATCATCTTGCCACGCTTTCTTGAAGGAACACAAAGGTGTCCCAAGTGACATAGCAGTGCATCTTGGAGGTGAAAATTTGGAACTTGCATGCCCTCCAAGTGTGTCTTGTATGTGTGGCTGAATTCTGGATCACTCTTGTAGAGAAGTAGCCAATCAAAATTCTGGTGCCCACAAGAGTTGAGAATGGTGGTTAGTGCCACGATCGATGGTTGGTTGAGGTACTCTGCAACATTATGGGTGCTACCCTTCTTATACTTGATGTTCAAATGAAATTGTTGTAGATATGTGGACCACTTCTGATGGTGATTGTTCTACAACTTCCCTTGTGT
The DNA here is from genome assembly GCA_034641835.2 of Pinus albicaulis. Taxonomy (NCBI): domain Eukaryota; kingdom Viridiplantae; phylum Streptophyta; class Pinopsida; order Pinales; family Pinaceae; genus Pinus; species Pinus albicaulis. Next base: position 1,512,201,575 of record CM076582.1, on the reverse strand, counting down.
CTGTATGAACTATATGGGTCGATGGTCTGTGTGGATGATTGTTTCCTTCCCAAAAATGTAAAGCTTCCATTGTCGGCAAGCCTGCACAATGGAATACATTTCTTTGTCATAAGTGGGATACTTGCGGATTGTGTCGGACAATGTATCATTGTGATATGCCACTGGATGCCCCTGTTCAGTAAGAATTTCCCCAATAGCATAGTCAGAGGCATATGTATCGACCTCAAATGGTTGTTGCAAGTCTCATAATGTGAGCACTGGGGCAGAACAGAGGTGATGTTTCAATTCTATGAATGCCTTCTGTTGAGATTCTGACAAAAATAATTTTTGTTTTTCTCCTCCCTTGGTGACTTGACTCAAGGCCCATGTGATATGAGAACATCCCAACATGAACCTGTGGTAGAAAATAGCAAGAACCATAAAAATACGAAGCTATGTTAGAGTGGTTGGGGCTAGCCAATCCTGAATGACTTGGATCTTGGTTGGATCCACATGCACCCTCCTTTCATCAATAATGTATCCCAGATACTGAGCCTGGTACATGCCAAAAGTGTACTTCTCCAAATTTCCACACAACTTGTGTTGTTGCAGTATATGGAGGACTTGTCGGATGTGGTGGAGGTGCTCTTCCCAAGTATGGTTGGAGATCAGAATTTCATCCAAGTACACCACTGCAAATGAGTTTGTGAATGGCCGCAAGATGTCGTCCATCAACCCGAAAGGCATGACCAACCATTCGAATAGGCCCTCCTTGGCTTTGAAGGAAATCTTCCACACATCGGAGGGTTCGATTGGTACCTGGTGATACCCAGACTTCAAGTCAATATTTCTAAAATATTTCACCCCTTTGAGTTGGTCCAAAAGGTCATCAATCTGTCGGATCAGGTACTTATTCCGGACAATGATCTTGTTCAACTCTCGATAGTCAATACAGAGTCTCCAAGTCCCATCCTTCTTCTGTACCAACATGATTGGGCTACCACATGCGATGAAATAGGCCAGATGTGACCTTTCTGTAGCATCTAATGAATCTGCCTCTTGATTTCATTGTTCTCTAGAACAGAGCACCGATAGATCAGTCCATTTGGTAGCGACGCACCTGGGGTCAGATCAATGGGGTGCTTGACTTAATAGTGCAGAGGCACCCTTGTGGGCGAGGTGAATATTTCCCTGTACTCCTCCATGACCTTGTCCATTTGTTGTTGTCATCTCGAGAAGCCCTGTCTGGAGGTCGTGGTGACAGTTAATCAAAAAATCTTTTGCTTGAGATGTGTTAAAGAATTAACATGTAAAATTACAACTTAACCATGAAACTTTAAAGGCATAAACATAAGAAGAGAGAAGCACATAAAACATGCAAGAAGACACAGAATTGATATCAAAGTTCATCTAGGAGGGACTATGTCTCTGAGCCCTGCTCAATCAATGGGGAGACCCTCTTTCTTTAAGTGGCAATAAAAATGAAAGTACAAGCATTATATGAAAAATTACATCCTTATACCTCCATAGTTGAAAGTGCCCATAAATTGGAGACCTATGATGGCGAACTGGACAACACTATTGGACGTGGCACCAAGAGGTGCAGAATCCATATAAAATTTTCCTGATTCTGACAAAGTGAAAATCTGGACCCTTTAGAAAATGGCTCAGATCATGGTTCCGCCGCCCTCCTGCAAAGCGCTCATGCTTCCACCCTGTCTCGTACTCCGTTCCACTCTTGGCTTGCCTGGGTGCACTTATGAAATGAATAGTTTATATATTGGGAGGTTGGGTAGACTCCCCAAGGGAGCCGCTAGCCATAACGTTTGAGATCCTGAATTGGAGAGAGGGGGTCGGGTGGTCAAACCCCGCCCCCTCCTTTATAATTTGGAAACTATTTTAATGTAGCTGTGGCCTTCTTTTTAAACCCGTTGTAATAAATTTAGTACCAAGTGGTACGTTGGGGGGTTGGGCCCACATGGGGCAGCCAGCACTGCCACTTTCACTGGCACCGTATAGTTGTGGGGTGAGGGTTGAGTTGGCGGTGGGGTTGACAACCCCCACCACCCATATTTAAATATGGTTGACATATAGTGTGGGTGGGGTCCGATGGGGTCATGGTCATCGACCCTATTTTAATTACATTTTTTGTTATGTGGTTAGGATTTGTTGGGTAGGGCGGAGGTCATGGCCCGCCCTGCCCTTTTTAATATATATTTTTTCGATTTTAAAAACAAACTTTTTATTTTTGAAAATCAAGAATTTGACCGAAGGAGTCAAATTAAGGGACCCACAATTTCGCCCGAAATCCGACCGAAGCTGGACGGAATCTAGTGGTCAAGTTTCCGCAAATTTGTCACCTCCTTAAGCTGCCACATCACCAAGTCAACCCTCAAACTTTGACTGCTCCTAACTCCTTCATACTAACTCAGAATTGAGTGTCGTTTGTGCCATTGGAATTAGAAAGATGAGATATTAAACTTGACACTAAGTTTTCCACATTTCTAACACTTTTTTTTTTAGCCTTTGTACTTAAGCCACTTGTACTTGGACATGTTCAATCCACCTGGATCAAAAGTCTTCTTCTTTCCCTGGGGGCAGATCATTAGGAAAACAAATTTCCTGGTTTTGGAAATGAGCTTACTGGATTATTTTGCAGTAGCCAAAGAGATAGCAGCATGCTGTGGTACCTCTGGTATCCTGTACAACTTATTGACCAATGTAATAATAACAACACAGGGTCGGGACTCATAGACATCATGTTGATTCCACAAGTATGGTTGGCCTAATAATATATCACAAACATCAAGAGGAGCAATGTCACATAATGCCTCATCCGTGAAGGGATTGATGCTATAGGGAAGGTAGCACTGCTGGCTGACGAGGAGACCCCGTCCTTGGTGAAGCCACCCGATGGTGTATGGATATGGCTGTGTTGTGATCGACAAGCCCAACTCCTTCATGACCTATACTAAAATGAGGCTCTTTTGGCTCTCACTTTCGACAATGAACTGTAGTGGGGAACCCTTTACCAACATCTGGGAGTGGAATAGATGCTCCTCCTCCTCTAGATCTTTCGGTTCCTCCTTTTGGATCTTCGTTGTGGCAATGGTGGCGTTGGGCTCCGCATCAATAATCTACTTCCCTTTTTCATTCCCCTTATCAGTTTCTAATTTATATTCGTGGCATGCATTTGATTCACAAGCCCTCATCTCGGCCACCAACGACTGTTTGGTCCGACACTCACTTGTGTGTTGAGTGGAGCTCTTATGGAACTTACACCACTTTCCCGTGTCCTTCTTTGGCTTCATAGTGTTGTTATTTTCTTGCGGATTTGGAAGGTTGTCTTGGGCCTCCATGCCTTGGCTTTGTCCTTTTTCTGTGGTTTGGGGTCACCTTTCCCTTGCTTTTGATTCGCAAATCCAAAGTCTCACTTCTTCTGTTTGAATCTATGCTCAATCTTGCCAGCATATCGGTATTTCATACCAAGCGAGGAGATGTTGAGGAACTCCATTTCCTCTTGAATGTATCTTTGTAGACAACTGTGATACTTTAGCACCAAATTTGTCTCTGAATCTTTGATACCCAACTTTGTGCGCAGGGTATGGAACAGATTTGTCAGCTCATGCACATCTTGATCCCTTTGTTGCCGCAACATGGTCCATTGTATGTACTTGTCCTCATAGCTCCCCACAAGATAGTATTTTTCCTTAATAGCATCTAGGAAATAAGTGGGTATGGTCGAGAACAAAGATGGTTTCTTCTCATCCTTTTTCTCACATTAGGTTTCCCACCGTCCTTGACATGGGGGGTTGCTTTGAGGAGTGCAAAAATAATCTTCTCCCAATTGGAAAAGTCATGAACCGAGAAATATCCTAATAGATTCAACCATCTATCTATGACATCTACATCTATTTGGCCCTCAAATATGGGAATGTCAAATTTTACTTGTGCCTTAAAGGGATTCACGCCTCCAGACTGGCTATTGGATGCAGATGTGTCATTGATGGGCAATTATTAAAGGATTTGGGAAAAGTTATCCATCATCATGTTCCTTTGTTTTTCAAGGGCCTCTTCGACCAATATTTTTATAGGATCTCCTACCCCCTAATATTAATATTCATCCCCCATGGGCGGTCATTGGGGTTTGCGAGGATGGTCTTGCAAAGGTTCAACCAAATCGAGCCCTAACTCCTTATACCCCGACCTCGTTGGGGACATGCAAAGAAGGATCGAGAAAAATCAGACCGCTCTGATACCACTGATCTGGATTTATGCAGGAAAGCAATAGAATACACATATAACCATAAATAAAAATATGAAGCGGAAATAACACTTCATTTCATTAATATCAAAGAACTGAAATTTTCTTACAGACCGAATAGAAATAAACTAACTAGGTCATTGGTAGCTTATCTCTAAGAAGAGATGTGGTGCCTAAAATCCTATGAATTGTGTTACAATGAGGCTCGAGGGACTATTTATTATTGAGAAACAATGGTAAACCCTAAACATCCAAAAACCTAACCCTAGGAGATGAAGTGCCAAAACTATGGGCCCCGTTTGGATAAATTGGTACATCAAGTTCCCGAGGATGTAACTTTGGCATACGATCTCCATTTGACGCACACCATACCTCGTAAGAAAGATATATCCAAGGACTAAAAATTTTGAGTGATAAATATTAATCCATGGACCCATGTTGCTCCCAGTTTTTCCAAAAAATGTCTTTTAGGGCGTCAAAACGATTCTGGAAGTTCAAGACCCGAAAAAATACTAAAAATAGTAAACTATGCTATAATTAGGAAACTGAAAAACTGAAAGAGACAATGGTGGGGCCCCAAGTGGAATAGGTGGGTTGCCACCAATATCCACCTGGATCATTCCTCCCCCCTTAGGAAGCAATGGTCACCATTGCATTGAGTTCCTCCATGAGATGAGGAAACTTCTTTTGAACTTGGTCCTTGGTGAACCACTTGCCTTAGTGTAGGAGTTGGCCAACTTTGACAACATGGTATAGCTGGATCTTATGCTGGCGAGTGTTATTGATTTTCTTGTCCATGATAAAATCTGTGGTGGCCTGTTCCATGCAATATGGGTTTAACTCTGTTGGTGTGAGTTGTTCTACAATTTCGGAAGTGTCTAGTAGAGGTGAGATGTAGGGTCGAAGGCAGTCCACATTAAATATTGGGTGGAGACCAAGGAATGGTGGAATACTAAGCTCAAAGGCATTATTCCCTACAATATTTGTGATGGTGTATGACCCATATCGGAGAGGGTGAATCTTGCAGTGGGGTCTAGTGAGGGGATCCTTTTGCAAATGTAGCCACACTTTGTTGCTCACCTGGAAGTTGTGTGGCACCCGATGTTGTAGTATCCCAAAATAGGGAATGCTCAACCATGCATGCATAAAAAACACATTTTTAGAAATATATGCTATAAATAATGAAATAAAATCTTGGATCCTTTAGATAAGACAATATACAACCTAAATCCAATAATAGAGTTTAAACAAATCAAACTAGCAGGGTTAAACAGACCTCCCACACCTAGGATTGCTAAAAAAGGCTAAAACCCCAAACACTGTAACACAGGAATTTCTACATAAAAATGACTGCGCAGTATAATGAGGGTTTGTACACATAAATTGTAGAGAAAAAAATATCTAATATTTATTAAACAATATGGCTCAGAAAAATGAGATCTAGTCTCCTTTATACAAAATTCTAGAGAACCCGGAAAGGGTTTCTAAGAATACACCCTGAATACAAATGGTGATCTTCAGCAATAGGAATAAATAATCACTGAAAACTGAAGCATAATAGTATACAAGGCTGTAATAATTTAGATATAATTCATATCTAATCAAATTTCTTCCCCCATTGAAGAATCAACCCTCCAATCACAGGAAAACTCCCCGAAAGAGCCACAAAAGACTCTGCTGAAACTGCCCTCTAGAAATAACGTTATTCCTGAATGGAATAACGTTGTAGGTGATGAAAATTCGTTGGCCTGCTGCCAAAAATATGATATCAGCCCAATAACCCTCCAAACTGTTCCTCCAATAAAAGGAAATCTCCCTCCTATGCAAAACCAACTCAAAAAGTGGGTTTCTCAACCCTCCACTGCAACACCCCGCAACTCAACACAACCTCCTGCAGAAACTACACTAAAACTGAAAACTGAAGCTTGGAACCAATGCCAGATGTGATTAATGATAGATCAGATCTCTCCCAAGAGCTACTCAAAGGTAAGAGAATGAATTCCTTAACATGAATACCTTAGTGCTAAACAGCACCGAAAATCTTAGCTAAACAACTAAAGAGAGTAAAAGTCTAAGTAGACATCAAAATACAATTCATAAGCTAACCCCAAATGGTCACCATCCTCTTCCTTATAAACTAAGTGAGCCTTCTCACCTTGGGTCCCACTCAATAGGGTTTCCACCATCACACAAACAATCTCCCTCCAAAACTGCGTTGTCCCTTCATTAGAGCCACTCCTCTAAACTGCGCTGTTTGATTTGGTCAAGGTTGACCTCTTCAACCTACTTCAGCCATTTTCACATCTACGGGTCTCCAATCCAGCTCACATATAGCTATATATGCTGAATCTCATTCACATTGAGCTATTTTATTTGTAGATCCACTCCTCCTACATTTGTGTTGTTGACTTGGTCAAACTTGACTTTGCCCACCTGCAAAATGTCCCTGTTCACACATGAGAGTGTAAAATATAGCTGGAATTATGATCCCCTTTCATATTATGAGGGATTTCATCCTTATTTCTGAAATATATGGGCCTCCTTACCCATTTATTCATCTCCTAAGTGACATCAGAAAATTTAATATTCCAATTTGCTGCATGCAAATTTTGGAATATTACAATCCTCCCCTCCCAAATGTTGCTTGTCCTCAAGAAACTGCAGGAATAGAATTTAAGAGCATCCTCTTCTCCCCCTGTAGCACCCTCATAAGATAAAATCCTCCAAGGATCAAGGTGTTGTCGCATCAATATATCTCCAAGTTTCCTCTCCCAAGTAAGCAAGCTAGATTTTGGTGAACATCCCAAATAGCTATCATCATATGAAAGTAAAGTATCAATGGAGGCAACAATGGGTGGTCTAAAGGCCTTCTTGAGGCATGAGGTCTGATATATATTGGGATCTACCATCCCCATATGAATCTCCCATCCCCAAGCTATCATCCATACAAAATGAGTTACCTCCCAACATGGCAACTCCTGAAAATCCTCCTCCACCTTGAGCTCCTGCAAAGTAGGTGGGCTGAAATTATGAACATGGTAGAGAAAGTAGCCTACCCCACGTTGTCCTCCTCTCCACTTAAGATAAGTGCAGAGAATTTTCTGATCTTGGGCTGCAATAATGTTTCCCTCAAGTGGCAAGAAGGAAACTAGATCTCCAAAGATCCCTTTTCCCAATGTTGTGAATCAAGCCGGCCCAAACCATCTTATACATGATGGATAAGAAATCACCACCATATGGCATCCCATCCATCTCATGGACCTCCTCATAAAGAAACAAATATTTTTTTGTGGTGGCCATATCTCCTCCCATGCTCCCCTAAGAACATGTAATGCAGAAAGTGTGGGAATCCTCCTTCCCAAAGAACACATCCACCCAATGTGTTTCTCCCCGAATTATGCTCCCCATAAAGGCAAGAACAACATCAACAAATGGGATCATGATTAGCATCAAAATGAAAGAAATACTGAAGGTTTCATGCGGTGCTGGAAGGTACCAACATAGTCCCAAGTGTTCACAGCGCAGTCTTCCCCACTGCAGCTTCAGAAAATAGCATGGCAAGTTGTTTATTGACAAATGGCTAGTTGTGTAAGTCATCACATATACTAGAAAATAGTAAATGTTTGAATGTATCAAATGAGAATACAAGAATTAACCAAACACTTTCCCAAATTCATACAATATATGGTTGTCTCCATCATAATAGCTAGCCAAAAATGGTCCATGGAGCCCAAAGAAAAGCTTGCCCCTTTGTGGAGCAATGCACTGCAAAGAAATGGTAAGAACATGAAAATATTGTGTTGGACAATCAATAAATGAAAAAACAGAATTCTTACCATGTAATGAAAGTAAGATGATGATAGGATCCATAAATAAGTCCTCCATAGTGGTATGACATACTCCTATGAAGAGGAATGAACCATATGCTGCATGAAGATCCTCCTTCTTATTCTTGGAAATCCAATTCAAGAAGAACATATCACAGTAATAGATGAATCCATCCACTACTCCATAATTCTCACCTCCTCCTTGTCCATCAAGTGCATCAAATTTGAAGTGATCCTGGGGACACTCCATCAATAATTCCATGCTCCAAAGTGACAACGCTGTTGGCCTATGCAAATAGGCTCCTGCCAACTCATAACTCCATTCTTTGACATGCTCAATGTGAAAGGTTCCTCCCATAATGATACCACATACAAGAAGTTTCTTCCAAAGTGGAAGTACTTCCAGATCATCTAAGGCTAAGGAGTAGCCCCCTTGCACCATGATAGTGCCATCTCCTACTCCTGCAACATCATGCAAAGTGTGAGAGAAAATCTTCCCTTACTCTCTCAAAATACTCCAAAGAAACACAAGTTTTTTCTGCCTCCTCGTACCTCCATCATACAAATCATGTGGTGAAAACATAATGATCATATCATCATAATGCATCCACACTCCTTGTTTCCCCATGATGCAAGTATCCTGCCAGGTTCCTTCCACCCACATACCCTTGGAAATAGGATATGTCCCATGATGGCCAAACTCCTTCAAGAGCAGCCAACGTAGCCAAGCCTCCTGCTGCCCGGTGTCATATATTTGCAAGTAGCTTACTAGCTTATTGCTCTCCATCCACTCCCATTCATCCCAATGTGGGTGCCTCCCATCATGATCAACCTTGGCACCCTTCCAAAGAAGACTACCCTTCTCCAAAATCAGATTTTTCTTCTTGCATTCCATGGGATGTTGGAATACAATTCCTTGGAGATCTCCTAGAAAATATCTCACACCAATGACCATCTTGAATCCATAAGGATCCAAGTGAGCTGAAGGGAAAACCTCCTCACTGCTACCTCTTGACAGCGCTTTAAATCTCCTCCATGGTTTTTTGGCTGTCTCATGTCCCAACTCAAGGATGACCATATGGTTTTGCATAAATTTGTTTGGGACAAAGTTCATCCCATCCTCCAAGAATTCACACCCCAACCTCACATGTGGTGTGCAGCCCAATAGTGGCCCATTAGGATGATGTTTCATCCATTCCTTGATCAAATCAAGGTCGCACAATGCAGTGCCATTATGTTGTTCCAAAAGAGCAGTATGCAATGGTATACAATCCTCCATATGATTTGTTGAAACAATAGGAGATGAAAATTTTGGCATACCTTAATGAAATTTGGAATTCTCTTGTATGGTTGTAAGGGCTTCTTCCTCCAATGAGTTGGCTCCTCCAACTGAAGATGTTGAGGGCTGCTCCCCCATAGTTTTGACAGTGCTGGTACAAGTCTCCTCCAATGGTGGTGAGGGCTTCTTCTCCTCTGATTTTTCTTCACCAAATTTCCCAATCAACCTTTGAGTAAACGCAGCATTAAAAGAAAACACTCTTGCATGACTCAAATGGCTAAACCACCAAATATTTTCTTCACCCTCTAGGTGCAATGTTGCAATCTCTACAGCCTCCCTTTCTACCACCGGATGTAGTAGGAAGAATGCATCTAGTTTCCTTGCCCAAACCCTTGCTGCAAATGACCCATCAAAAGTAGACAATATAAACCTATTTCCCTTGATCCTTCCTTGGCCACAAGGTCTTATTTTTTCCTCCAAATGAATGAACTGAGGGAAAGCTAGAGTCTCCTTGAAGGCTCTAGGTTGAGATTTGTACTCAACAAGGTATTCACTTAGAATCATGTGATCCAAGTGTCCTCCATCTTCCGGAAATTTTTCCTCCCTCTCGAAAGGAAAGGATATGTTCCAATTATTTGGAGCTCTCTGCAACACTGGTCTCCTCTTCTGATCATAGGAAGTGCATGGCTCTTCCTCCTCTTGAAACTCTCTAGAAGTTTCACTGCTCCTTTTCTCTTATTCTTGTTTAACCTCCTTGGAGAGGTTCTTCCTGGATCTAAAAAGTGATGAGAGAAAACTCATCCTTTCCATAAATATGACATTTCTCTTTCTCTTATAGCATTTTGGCTTGAAGCCCGCAGGCTGAGCCAAATATCTTGCTCTGATACCACTGTAGTATCCCAAAATAGGGACTGCTCAACCATGCATGCATAAAAAATGAATTTTCAGAAATATATGCTATAAATAAAGAAATAAAATCTTGCATCCTTTAGATCAAACAATATACAACCTAAATCCAATAATAGAGTTGAAACAAATCAAACTAGGTGGGTTAAACAGACCTCCCACACCTAGGATTGCTAAAAAAGGCTAAAACCCCAAACACTGCAACAAAGGAATTTCTGCATAAAAGTGTCTGCACAGTATAATGAAGGTTTGTGCACATAAATTGTAGAGACAAATATATCTGATATTTATTAAAAAATATGTCTCAGAAAAATGAGATCTAGTCTCCTTTACACAAAATTCTAGAGAACCCAGAAAGGGTTTCTAGGAATACACCCTGAATACAAATGGTGATCTTCAGCAATAGGACTGAATAATAATTGAAAACTAAAGCATAGGAGTATATAAGGCTGTAATAATGTATATCTAATGCATATCTGATCAAAGGTCTTCCCCCATGGAAGAATCAACCCTCGAATCACAGGAAAACTCCCCGAAAGAGCCACAAAAGACACTGCTGAAACTGCCCTCCAGAAATAACGCAATTCCTGAATGGAATAATGTTGTAGGTGATTAAAATGTGTTGGCCTACTGCCAAAGATCTTATATCAGCCCAATAACCCTCCAAATTGATCCTCCAATAGAAGGAAATCTCCCTCCTATGCAAAACCAACTCAGAAAGTGGGTTTCTCAACCCTCCACTGTAACACCCTACAACTCAACACAAACTCCTGCAGAAACTGCGTTGAAACTGAAGACTGGAGCTTGGAACCAATGCCAGATGTGAGGAATGATAGATCAGGTCTCTCCCAAGAGCTACTCAAAGGGAAGAGAATGAATTCCTGAACAGGAATACCTTAGTGCTAAACAGCACCGACAATCTTAGCTAAACAGCTAAAGAGAGAAAAATTCTAAGAAGATATCAAAATAAAATTCATAAGCTAACCCCAAATGGCTGCCATCTTATTCCTTATAAACTAAATAAGACTTCTCACCTTGGGTCCCACTCAATAGGGTTTCCACCATCACACAAACAATCTTCCTCCAAAACTGCGTTGTGCCGTCATTAGAGTCACTCCTCTAAAATGCGTTGTTTGATTTAGTCAAGGTTGACCTCTTCAACCTGCTTTAGCCCTTTTCACACCTAAGGGTCTTCAATATAGCTCACATATAGCTATCTAGGCTGAACCTCATTCACATTGAGCTATTTTATTTGCTGATCCACTATGTTGACTTGGTCAAACTTGACTTTGTCCACATGCAAAATGTCCCTGTTCACACATGAGAGTGTAAAATCCAGCTGGCATTATGATCCCCTTTCAAACTATGAGGGATTTCATCCTTATTTCTGAAATATATGGGCCTCCTTACCCATTTATTCATCTCCTAAGTGACATTATAAAAATTTAATATTCCAATTTGCTACATGCAAATTTTGGAATATTACATATGTTGATCGTGTTGTTGCTTGTACTTAGCATTGGCTCTGTCTAATATTTCATGAACCTATTAGCGGATGTGTTGAATGCACTCGATGAAGCTATTCAATTTGTCAGTTTCAGACTGGACATGAGCCTAATTGGTCTGAGTAGTCACAAACGGCATGGCTACGTCAATGGGACATAGTGGTTGGAATCCCAAGCCCCCCTGAAAGGGGCTGTGCATGGTTGAGATGTGGAGATCCCAACTATAATTGTGTTGTACATAGGGGAGGCTGTCATCCCATGTGCACGGATGATTTGAATTGTACATACGCAGAATGTGTACAATCATCTCGTTGACTATCTCTGTTTGCCCATCAGTTTTGGGATGGAAAGTTGTAGACTTGGTGAGCTTAGTGTCTAGCATTGACCAGAGGCTGGACCAAAATGTGCGGAGAAAACTACTATGCTTATCTGCGATGATAGACCGTGGGATCCCAAATTACACCCACACTCATTCAAATAAGAGTTTAACTGTGACTTCTACTGTGATATTCTTCTTGCAGGCCGCCATAATGGCCATCTTCGAGAATCTGTCAACGATCATGAAAACACAGTCGTTTCCATTCTTAATAGAAGTAAGGCCCGACATGTAATCCATCGAGATGGATTCCCAAGGTCGACTAGGGATAGGTAGCAGAGTATAGAGGCCTTGCTTCTTGATGGTCGGTTTGGCAGTGGCGCAAGCATTGCAGGATATGATGTACTTCCTGACATCATGTCAAAGATTCGACCAATAGAAATACTTTTGTAGTACTGCCACTATTTTCTCGACCCCGAAATTCCCAGTGACTCGACTGTAGTGTGCTTCCCAAATCATCTTGGCACGCTCGCTTGAAGGAACACAAAGGTGTCCCGGGTGACATAGCAATGCATCTTGGAGGTGAAAATTTGGAACTTGCGTGCCCTCCAAGAGTGTCTTGTATGTGTGGCTGAATTCTGGATTGCTCTTGTAGAGAAGCATCCAATCAAAAGTCTCGTGCCCACAAGAGTTGAGAAAGGTGGTTAGCACCACGATCAATGGTCGGCTGAGGCAGTCTGCAACATTATTGGTGCTACCCTTCTTGTACTTGATGTTCAAAAAAAATTGTTGCATATATTTGGACCACTTTCGATGACGATCATTCTGCAACTTCCTTTGTGTCTGTCTGAACTGTAGGGGTCAGTGGTCTGTGTGGATGATTTTTTCCTTCCCTAAAATGTAATTCTTTGATTATCGACAATCTTGCACAATGGAATACATTTTTTTGTCATAAGCGGGATACTTCCGGACTGTTTTGAACAATGTATCACTGTGATATGCCACTGGATTCCCCTGTTGAGTAAGAACTACCCCAATAGCATAGTCAAAGGCATTTGTCTCAATCTCAAATGGTTGCTGCACATCTGGTAATGTAAGCACTGGGGAAGAACATAGGTGATGTTTCAATTCTACGAATTCCTTCTGTTTAGATTCCGATGAAAAGAAATTTTCTTTCGCTCCTCCCTTGGTGACTTGACTCAAGGGCCAAGTGATCTGAGAGAATTCCAACATGAATCTGCAGTAGAAATTATAGAAAACTGTGAAGCACTGTTAGAGTTGTTGGGGCTGGCCAATCCTGAATGACTTGGATCTTGGTTGGATCCACATGCACCCCCCTTTCATCAATAATGTATCCCTGATCCTAAACCTAGGTAATTCCAAAAGTTCACTTCTCCAAATTGGCACACAACTTGTGTTGCCGCAGTGTTTGGAGGACCTGTCGGATGTGGTTGAGGTTCTTTTCCCAAGCCTGGCTGAAGATCATAATGTCATCCAAGTACACCACTACAAATGAGTTGGTGAATGGCCACAAGATGTCGTCCATCAAACTCATGAAGTTTGCGGGAGCATTCGTCAACTCGAAAGGCATGACCATCCATTCAAAAAGGTCGTATGTGGCTTTGAAGGAAGTCTTCCACACATCAGAGGGTTCTATTGGTACCTATTGATACCCAAACTTCAAGTTGATCTTGCTAAAATATTTCACCCCTTTGATTTGGTCCAAAAGGTCATCAATCCATGGGATCGGGTACCTATTCTAGATACTGATCGTGTTTAGCGCCCGATAGTCAATATAGAGTCTCCAAGTCCCATCCTTCTTCTATACCAACATGATCGGGCTCCCACAGGGCAATGAAATCAACCAGATGTGGCTTTTCTGCAGTAGCTCCTGAATCGGCCTCTTGATTTCATCATTCTCTAGAACAGAGCGCTGATAGATCGGTCCATTGGGTAGCGACGCACTTGGGGTCAGATCAATGGGGTGATTGACCTGACAGTGCAGAGGCACCCTTGTGGATGAGGTGAAGATGTCCCTGTACTCCTCCACGACCTTGTTCATTTTTTTTTCTCGTGTGGAGAAGCCCTTTCTTGAGGTCATGGCGACAGTTGATCCAAAAATATTTTTCTTGATATGTGTTAAAGAATTAACATGTAAAATTTCATCTGAACCATGAAACTCTAAAGGCACAAACATAAGAAGAGAGAAGCACATAAAATCATGCAAGAAGACACATAATATATATCAGAGTTCTTCTAGGAGGGACTACATCTCTGGGCCCTGCTCAATCAATGGCGAGGCCATCTTTCATTAAGTCACAATAAAAATTAAAGTACAAGCATTAAATCCAAAATTACACCCATATACCTCCATAGTTGAAAGTGCCCAAAACTTGGACCTATGATGAATAAATGGACAACATTTTTGGATTCGTGGCGCCAAGAGGTGCAAAATCCATATAAAATTTTCCTGATTCTAACAAATTGAAAATCTGGACCCTCTGGAAAAGGGCTCAGATCATGGATCTACCCCCCTCTTGCAAAGCGCTCATGGTTCCACCCTCTCTCGTACTTAGTGTCGCTCCTGCCCTACCTGGGCGCACTTTTGAAATGAATAGTTTATATATTGGGAGGCTGGGTGAACTCCCCAATGGAGCCACTAGTTGAAACGGTTGAAATCCTGAATTGGAGGGAGGGGGTCACGTGGTCAAACTCCCGCCCCCTCCTTTATAAGTTGGAAATTGTTTTAATGTAACCGCGATGCTCTTTTTTTTTTAAACCCGCCATAATAAATTTAGTACCAAGTGGTATGTTGGGGGGTTGGACCCGCATTGGGCGGCCCAACCCACCACTTCCACCGGCACCGTATAGTCGTGGCATGAGGGTTGGGTTGGCGGTGGGGTTAACAACCCCCGCTAGCCATATTTAAATATGGTTGTTGTATAGTGTGGGCGGGGTCTAGTAGGTTCATGGCTGCCGACCCCATTTTAATTACATTTTTTGTCATGTGGTTAGGATTTTTTAGGCAGGGAGGGGGTCATGGCTTGCCCTACCCTTTTTAATATATATTTTTTTTATTTTAAAAACAAACTTGTTCTTTTTGAAAAATCTGGAATTTGACCAATGGATTCAAATTAAGGGACCCAAAATTTCTCCTGGAATTCAGCCGGAGTTGGCCGGAATCTAGTGGTTGGGTTTCTGCAAATTTTTCGCCTCCTTAAGCTACCACATTACCAAGTCAAACCTCAAACTTTGACTGCCCCTAACTCCTTCATACAGACTCGGAACTGACTGTTGTCTGTGCCATTAGAATCAGAAAGACGAGATCTTAAACTTGACACTAAGTTTTCCACATTTTTGACACTTTAATTTTTGAGCCTTTGTACTTCATCCACTTGTACTTGGACTTGTTCGATCCACCTGGATCAAAAATTTTCTTCTTGTCCTAGGGGCTAACCACCAGGAAAACAACTTTCCCATTTTTGGAAATGAGCTTACTGCATTGTTTTGCAGTAACCAAAGAGATAACAGCAAGCGGTGGTACCTATGGTATCATGTACAACTTATTGCCCAAAGTAACAATAAGAGCATGAGGTCGGGAGTCATACACATCATGTCGCTTCCACAAGTATGTTTGGCCTAATAATACATCACAAACATCAAGAGGATCAATGTCACATAATACCTCATCCGTGAAGGGCTTGATGCTATAGGGAAGGCGACACTGCTGGCTGATGCGGAGATCTCTTCCTTGGTGAAGCCACTCGATGGTGTATGGTTGTGTGTGTGTTGTGGTCGGCAAGCCCAACCGCTTCACGACCTCTCCTGAAATGAGGTTATTTTGGCTCCCACTATCGAAAATGAACTGTAGCGGGGAACCCTTTACCCACACCTGGGAGTGGATGAGATGCTTCTCCTCCTTTGGATCTTCCGGTTCCTCCTTCTCGATCTTCACAGTGGAAACTGTGGCGTTGGGCTCCGCATCAATAATTTTCTTCCCTTTTTCATTCCCCTTGTCGGGTTCTAATTCAAAGTCGGAGCAGGCATTTGATTCACAAGCCCTCATCTCGGCCACCAGTGATTTCTTGGCCCAACACTCACTTGTGTTGTGAGTGGAGCTCTTATGGAACTCACACCACTTTCTTGTGTCATTCTTTGGCTTCGCAATGTTTTTCTTTACTTGTGGCTTTGGTAGGTTGTCTTGGGCCACCATGCCTTGGATTTGTCCTTTTTTACGTGGTTTGGGGGCACCTTTCTCTTGCTTTTGATTCGCAGATCCAAAGTATCACTTCTTCTGTTTGAATTTCTGATCAATCTTTCCAGCATACCGATATGTCATACCAAGCGAGGAGATGTCGAGGAACTCCATTTCCTCTTGAATGTATCTGTGTAGACAACTGTGATACTTTAGCACCAAATGTTTCTATGAATATTTGATACCCAAATTTGTGATTAGGGTATGGAAAAAAATCATCAGCCCATGCACATCTTGATCCCTTTGCTACCACAGTGTGGTCCATTGTATGTACTTGTCCTCATAGCTCCCCACGAGATCATATTTCTCCTTGATGGCATCCTGGAAAGAATTCCAAGTGGGTACGGTTGAGAACAGAGAGAGTTTCGTCTCGTCCTTTTCCTTGCAGTAGGTTTCCCACCAATCCTTGACATGGGGGGTAGTTTTGAGGAGTGAAAAAATAATCTTCTCCTGGTCGGAAAAGTCATGAACTGATAAATTCCCTTCTAATAGATTCAAACATCGATCTACAACATTTCCATCTAATTGGCACTCAAATATGGGAATGTCAAAGTTTACTTGTACCTTAAAGGGAGTTGTGCCTCGAGAGTGTTTGTTGGATGCAGATGTGCCGCCAGTGGGTAGTCGTTGAAGGATCTGGGAAAATTTATCGATCTTCACGTTCCTTTGTTTTTCGAGGGCTTCCTCAAGCAATATTTTGATAGGATCTCTTGCTCCCTCATCTTTCTTTTCTTCACCATGGGCGGTATTTTTGGTTTGCAAGGTTGATCTTACAAAGGCTCAACTAGATCGAGCCCTAACTCCTTATACCTCGACCTCGTTGGGGACATGCAGAGAAGGATCGAGAAAAAGAAGACCAATTTGATACCACTGATCCGGATTTATGAAAGAGCGCAACAGAATACACATATAACCATAAATACAAAGATGCAGCGAAAATAACACATCATTTCATTAATATCGAAGAACTGAAATTTGCTTACAGATAGAACGAAAATAAACTAGCCAGGGCGCTGATAGCTTATCTCTGAGAAGAGATGTGGTGGCTATAGGCCTTTGAACTGTGTTAAAATGAGGCTCAAGGGCCTATTTATTATCGAGAAACAATGAAAAATCCTAAAAATCCAAAAACCTAACCCTAGGAGATAAAACTCCAAAAATATGGGCCCCGTTTGGGTAAATTGGTACATCAACTTCCCGGGGACGTAACTTTGGCATACGATCTCTGTTTGACGCGAACCATACCTCATTAGAAATATCTATCTGAGGACTACACATTCTAAGTGAGCAACATTGATTCATAAACCCATGTTGTTACTGGTTTTTCCGAAAAACGTCATTTAAGGCCTCAAAACGGCTCCAGAAGTTTAGGACCCGAAAAACTGCTAAAAATAGTAAATTGTGATATAATTAAGGAAACTGAAAAACTAAAAATACAATGGTGGAGCCCCAAGTGGAAAAGGCGGGTGGCCACCAATATCCACCTAGATCAGATTTTGTGGGGGAGCTACATTTTCATCGATAATACATTCAATGAGAGATTTTCACATTTCAAAGGTTAGTTTCTCTTCTATTTTGACCATTTAAAGAGGAATTTGAGGAAAATAGGTTTTTTTGTGCTCACAGTTCATTTTTTTAATGGATTTTATTCTTCTTGGAGGGAATCTCAAATTATTAATTCAAAATTTAGTAAATCATTGGAACAAGGAAGACCTAGGTTCAAATCACATTGGGGATAGGTCATCAACCCCAGAGTTTTACTAGCAATTACGTGTTAGGAGGGCTACTATATTCCTTCAGGATATAAAAAAAAAAAATATTCCATCAATTTTTTTTTTTTACATTTATTAAAAGAAAAAAAAAAATTGCACCGGGGCTAGGCTCGTCCACCCCACCTAGGCCCGCGACCCTGGGGTCTTAGGGACACAGGGTTGATTTCGAGAATCAGCCCTGGGACGTGGTCCTAGGCGTGGGAGGGCTAGGTGTCCCTGCTCAGGCATGTGGCATAGGGGCCCTTGATTTTGTGGGACCCTCAATCGGGTGCATGGGCGCATGCAAGCGAGCCCAAGAAAAGCCTATCGAGTGGTTTTTGGGTATTCTGAACTCAATGGTAGTATAATTTTTGCAAATTTAGCTATGTAAACTGATTTAATTTCAAATTTGATCATATAATTTAAAGGCCCAACATTGGAAGTTATGGCACATGAAGAAGGACATGAGATGATTCTTGAGGATGAGAGAGCTTTCAAAAAGGCTTTCTATGACATGTTTGAAATGGTGAAATTTTTGTATGAAGAGAGGACAACAAGGTTGCAAGGAGAGAGTTCAACTCATCCAAAAGATAATGGTGGTGATGGGAGCAAACATCCACCACCACCTCCTCCTTCACCTCCATCTTCACCTCCATCCTCGCCTCCTTCACCTCCTTCAACACCTACACATTCTCCTCCTAGATCTCCAAAAGGACATGCTAAGTCTCCTTTGCTTAAACTTAATGTTAAGTTTGAATTTCCTATGTACAATGGGGAAGTAAATGTTGAAATTTTGGATAACTGGGTTCATCAATTTGAAGTCTATTGCAAGATTCAAAGGATTAAGGGTGGTGAGACCAAGATCTAGCTTGCTTCTCTTCATTTAAAAAGTGCAACTCTCATCTGGTGGGAGGCCATAACTCAAAAATAATTGAAGAGAAGTGGTAAAATAATCTCTTCTTGGAATGATTTTATAGTTGCATTAAGAAGACAATTTATCCATTAATTTATATGACAAAAAAAATATGGATTGGAAAATTTTTAGAAGCTAAAGGTTAGAGTGTTCAAATTTACACACAAGAATTTAAAAGAAGGGCTTTAATCTTGGGTGTAGATTTTTCTTCACAAGAAACTCTCCTTAAATACATAGGTGGATTACATATTTATTTGAAGCATACACTTCTTTTGTTTAATCCCACCAATATAAATGAAGTATGTGTTTAGGAAACTCATTTAGAAGCAAGAGGGAAGAATGTACTTCAAGAGACTAGCAAGAAGCCATTCAAATTTGGAGACAAACGAAAGAGAAAGTTTAAAGGCAAAGGAAAAAGTAATGTTGCAGTCAAGAAAGAGGGAAAGAAACTTACCTATAAACATTGCTTTAAATAAGGCTATTATGAAGACCATCTTTGGAAACTACATCCAGAAATGAGACCAAAGAAGTTCAATAACATGGGGAAACAAAATACTGTTGCAACAACTCAACAAGATCTACGATCTGATTTAGGCGATGAAACCAAAATCACTACCATGAGCTTAAAAGGTAAAACTTCTATTGAAAGTATTAGTTATTTTAGTAAGCATATTGAGTCTCAAAATGATAAAGAAAGAAATGAGATTTTTCATATCAGGGTCATTACAAAACATACCAAAGTTGATACCTTGTTTGATAGTGGATCCCACGTCAATTTGATTTATGAAGCTATTATCAAGAAACTAAACTTAGAAAATACACCTCATCCTAAACCTTACCCTTTGGGTTGGGTATGTGAAAATTCCAAATTGCAAGTGACAATAAAGTGTAAACTAAAATTCACCAACACTACAAACTTTACTAATGAGGTAGAACTTGATGTTGTGCAACTTGACATATGCAGGATTGTTTTAGGGAGTCCATACTTGTATGGTCGAAAATCCATGTTTTATCATCATGAGAACAAATATAAAATTTTTAAATATGGGGTTGAACATATTTTAAAAAAACATCGCAAGAAAATGAACTTATCTATTGTAAGTTTTGGTCAAATGAAAAGGCTTGTTAATGCTAGTAAGAATTTTGTATTGTCGATGATCAAACCCAAAGATATTATTGAATTTGAAGCTTTCGAGGATGTGATTCAAAACTCAAGCATTATTTGGTTGAAGTTGTTAACACATATGATAATATGTTTTAATAACATGCAAGGTTTCCTCCTAAAAGAGGAATCCAACATGAGATTCAATTGCAGCATGATGCACCTCTGCCAAACATTGGCATGTACAAAATGTCATTTTTAGAGAATGTGGAAATCAAGAAGAAAAAATATATATATATTGATTGATCTAGGTGGATATTGGTGGCCACCCACCTATTCCACTTGGATCCCCACCATTGTTTCTTTCATTTTTTTAGTTTCCTTAATTGTAGCACAATTTACTATTTTTGGCAGTTTTTTCGGGTCCTTAACAACTAGAGCCGTTTTGAGGCCCTAAACGATGTTTTTTTGGAAAATCACATTTGGAAAATGTGACTCTTTCATTTAACACTTGTTGTAAATAGTTTTATTCCTCAGATATATCTTTCTAATGAGGTATCATGTGCATAAAACAGAGATTGTATGCCAAAGTTACAACCCTAGGAAATTGAAGTACCAATTTACCCCAACGAGGACCATAGTTTGGTGTTTCATCTCTTAGGGTTAGGTTTTTGGATTTTAGGGTTTTCCATTGTTTCTCAATAATAAATAGGCCTTCAAGCCTCATTGTAACACATTTCATAGACATGTAGCCGCCACATCTCTTCTCAGAGATAAGCTACCAACACCCTAGCTAGTTTATTTCCATTTTGTCTGTAAGCATATTTCACTTATGCGATATTAATGAAATGAAGTCTTATTTATGTTGCATATTTGTGTTTATGTGTATTTCTATATTTAATTTCATTCTTCCATAAGTCCGGATCAATTATATCAGAGCAGTCTTCTCTTTCTCAATCCTTCTTTGCATGTCCCCAACGAGGTCGAGGTATGAGGAGTTAGGGCTCGATCTGGTTGAACCTTTGCAAGATCAACCTCGCAAACCCTGACGGGCACCCATGGGGACGAAAAGAAATATAAGGGAGCAGGAGATCCTATCAAAATATTGCTCGAGTAGGCCCTTGAGAAACAAAGGAACACAATGATGGAAAACGTTTCCCTGATCCTTCAACAACTACCCAACGGGCGCGCATCTGCATCCAGCAGCCACTATGGAGGCACAAATCCTTTTAAGGTAAAATGAAAGTTTGACATTCCCATATTTGAGGGCCAAATAGATGCATACATCATAGATAGATGGTTCAATATGTTAGAAGGGTATTTCTTGGTTCATGAATTTTCCAACAGGGAAAATATTACTTTTGCACTCCTCAAAGTCACCGCCCATGTCAAGGACTAGTGAGAAAACTACTGTGAGCAAAAGGACGAGAGGGAACCCTCTCTATTTACAATTGCACCCACTTGAAATTATTTCCAAGATGCCATCAAGGAACAATATTATCCCGTGGGGAGCTACGAGGACAAGTACATACAATGGACTACATTGCGACGACAAAGGGATCAAGATGTGCATAAGTTAACGAATATGTTCCATACTCTGCACACAAAATTGGGTATCAAAGATTCAGAGAAAAATTTGGTGTTGAAGTACTGTAGTTTTCTGCACAAATATATTCAGGAGGAAATGGAGTTTCTTGACATCTCCTCGCTTGGTGTAGCATACCGGTATGCTACCAAGATTGAGTAGAAGTTCAAACAGAAGAAACGAGACTTTGGATATACGAATCATAAGCAAGGGAAAGGTGCCCCCAAACCGTAGAAAAAAGGACAAATCCAAGGTGGGGCATCCCAAGATAACCCGCCAAAGCTGGAATAAAATAAAAACACCGTGAAGCCAAAGAAGGACACGAGAAAGTGGTGTGAGTTCCATAAGAGCTCCACTCACAACACAAGTGAGTGTCGGGCCTAGCAGTCACTAGTGGACGAGATGAAGGCTTATGAATCAAATGCATGCTTCGAATTTGAATCAGACCTTGACAATTGGAATGAAAAATGGGAGCAGATTATCGATACGGAGCCCAACGCCACCATTGCCACCACAAATATCCAGAAGGGGGAACCGGAAGATACAAAGGAAGGGAGCACCTCTTCCATTCCCAGATGTGCGTAAAGGGTTAACCATTGTAGTTCATTATCGACAGCAGGAACCAAAAGAACCTCATTTCAATAGAGTTCGTGAAGCAACTGGGCTTGCCGACCACAACACACCCACAACTGTACACCATCGGGTGGCTTCACTAAGGACGGGATCTCCGCGTTAGCCAACATTGTCGCCTTCCCTACAACATCAAGCCCTTCACGGATGAGGTATTATGTGACATTTCTCCTATTGATGTTTATGATGTATTATTAGGCCAACCATACTTGTGGAAGCGTCATGTTGTGTATGAGTCCTGGCCTCGCGTTGTTAATGTTACTTTGGGAAATAAGTTGTACAGGATACTGGAGGTAGCACTGCCTGCCGTTATCTCTTTGTTTACTGCAAAAAATGCAGTAAACTCATTTCCAAAATCGAGAAATTTTTTTTCTTGATGATCCTCCCTCAGGGCAAGAAAAATATTGTGGCCACGACCTCCAAACAAGGCTCCTTTGCATGACAAAAAAAAATGGACAAGTTCGTGGAGGAGTACGTGGACATCTTCACCTCACCCGTAGGGGTGCCTCTGCACTGTGAGGTCAAGCACCTGATCGATCTGACCCCAGGCGTACCACTGCCCAATGGACCAATCTATTCGTGCTATATTATGGAGAACGACAAAATCAAGAGGTAGATTCAGGATTTTATGTAGAAAGTTCACACCCATCCGAGTTCGTCACCCTGTGGGAGCCAAATTGTGTTGGTGCACAAGAAGGATGGGACTTGGAGACTCTGTATTGACTATCGAGCGCTGAAAAAGATAAATGTTCGAAATAGGTACCCAATCCCATAGATTGATGTCCTTTTGGACTAGGGAGGCCCCTAATATCTAAAAAATTGAAATGCCAACAGCATGAGAGAACCCACAGTAAATAAAACCACAAAGAATTTTTTTATTAAAACAAAGAATAAATGTAGCAGCTACATTGTGGTGGACAGTTCAGATTCTTGTAGCCGCCACATCTCTTCTTAGAGATAAGCTACCAGTGCCCTAGCTATTTTATTTACATTATGTCTATAAGCATATTTCAGTTATGTGATATTAATGAAATGACGTCTTATTTCTATTGCATCTCTGCTTTTATGTGTATTTATGTATTTTATTGCATTTCTACATAAGTCCAGATCAATTTGGAAAATCGCATTCAGCTGATGTGAGTCTTTGACTTTACATTCATTGTTGTTAGTTATAGTCCTCGAATAGATCTTTCTAACGAGGTATCATGTGCGTCAAATGGAGATCGTTTTCCAAAGTTACGACCCCGGGAAATTCATGTACCAGTTTACCCCAACAAGGCCCATAGTTTGGCATTTCATCTCCTAGGGTTATGTTTTTGTATGTTTAAATTTTTCATTGTTTCTCAATAATAAATAGGCCTTCGAGCCTCATTGTAACACAATTCATAGGCCTGTAACTACTACATCTCTTCTTAGAGATAAGCTACCAGTGCCCTAGCTAGTTTATTTCCATTATGTCTGTAAGCATATTTCAGTTATGTGATATTAATGAAATGAATTCTTATTTCTATTGCATCTTTGCATTTATGTGTATTTATTTATTTTATTGTGTTCCTACATAAGTCCGGATCATTGAAAAATGGGTCATCATTCCTAGCACATCTCCTTGTGGATCGCCTATCGTCTTGGTTCCAAAGAAGGATGGTAGATGGCACATGTGTGTGGATTTTAGAGCTTTGAGAAAAAACATGGTAAATAAATTTTATCCTCTTCCTAGTATTAATGATTTCTAGATCATTTAAAGGATGGTTTCTATTTCACTAAGTTGGATTTGAAAAGCGGTTATCACCAGATAACGATTTTTGAAGGTGATATTTGGAAGATTTCTTTCAAGACAAAACAAGGTTTGTTTGAATGGTTAGTTATGTCGTTTGGGCTTTGCAATGCACCTGCAACATTCATGAGTTATGAATGATGTGTTGATACCATTCCTTGATGATTTTTTCATATTCTACTTAGATGATATTCTAATTTTTAGTAAGACTCGAGAAGAGCATGTCAAGCATGTGAAACAAGTTTTACATGTCTTAATGAACGAGGAATCGTATTTGAATATGTCTAAGTGTGAATTTTGGAAAACCTCTTTGGTTTATTTGGGTCATATTGTAGGAGGGGGTGAATTGAAAATTAATCCCTCAAAAGTTGAAGTCATTGTGAATTTTCCTAAACCCAACAATGTAACACAAATTAGGAGCTTTTTGGGAGCAAAACAATATTGGAGAAAATTTATAGCTCACTTCTCACTCATTGCAACACCATTACATGAATTGGAAAGTGTGATGCAGGTATTTCAGTGGGGAGGCAAGGAGAAGAAAACCTTTGATACATTGAAAGAGAAAATCAGTACAACACCAGTTCTAGCACTTCCAAATCTTGATCAACCATTTGAGATTCAAACCGATGCAAGTGATTATGCCATGGGAGAATTTTTTATGCAACATGGTAAGCCTATTTTTTATCATTATGAAAAATTTACCAATGCAATAATTAACTATCCAACTTATGATAAAGAGTTGTATGATTTGGTATGTCAAAGCGTGAAGAAATGGAAGCACTATTTTATGGGTACGGAAACAATTATTCATACTGACCTTTAACCTTTTCAATATTTACAATTTCAAAACAAGCTACAACAAGATAGACATTTCAGGTGGATGGGATGGCTACATCAGTTCTATTTGGTAATCATGTACAAGAAAGGTATATACAAAAAAGTTGATGATATGTTATTAAGGCCTATTGTTAATGCATCTGCCATTATTAGGCATAACTCAATCATGCATGAAAATTATATTGAACATTATGCTCAAGATGAAAAATTAAAATATGTTTATACAAATTTGATTCAATGAAATAATGTCGAAGATTTGGATTATCATGTTCATAAAAATTTGTTGTACCATCTTGGAAAGCTATGTGTTCCACGGGGTGAAAGAGTCAATTTCATAAGGGAAGCATGTAATATTCCTACCTAGCCTAAGCTAAAAGGAATATGCAATTTTGTCTCATATTCTATTGCATGAATAATTGAATAAAGGAGGACATGTAAAACTCCTAAAAGAATGAATAAATCAATGCCCATATGAACATGGATAAATCTGGGCCATGTAAATAAATCATTGGCAGGTGTGAAATGGGTTTGAGCTATGAGAATGGGTCAACCTTGACCAAATCTACAACATTGTCTAGAGTCAATGTACCTCATGAAAGGACATTGCAGTTCTAGAAGGAGGCCCCTGATGTGAAAAGAGCTAACTCATCAAGGTGGATTAGGGTTTGCAAAGGCTTTCATCTTATAAAAGGAAGGGGAAGGTAGCAAGAGAAGGTTGTTGATTGTCTATATTTCTGAGTATCTTGTCTATTTAGACAAATACTATTCTCTGTTGTTTAGTGGATAATTGTGTTGCTTAGCACTTGGAGTTCCTATGCAGGGATTTCACCTCTTCCATTGAGGATTCTTGGAGGATTTTTTGCTAATTTGATCCACTATCAGGCTTTGGGCCAAGTTCTACTTCCAAATGCAACACAAATCCAATGAGGGTTTTTTTTCTTTTGTAGGCTGCAGCAAGTGGAACTCTAGATCTGCAAAGATCTAGCTTGTATTGGAGCCTCTTCTCAGTGAGTGTGTCTTTTAACCTCCTCGAAGAGTGCATCCACTGTTTGAGCTTCAGATTTTTATCTTGGCATCAGGCCATCACTGTTATTCAAGATACAACGCAGTTTTCCTTGAGGGACTACGTTATTTTTAGTAGAGGGTTTGTAAGGTGTTTTTACCCCATTTTTTATGAGAGATCTCTGGTGTTGGGCTTTGCCTTTCACTTTGGTGATCCATGGATTAGCTTGTTGATCCATGTTTTGTTTAGATCTGATCTGTTTCAATGTAAATTCATCTTCAGAAATTCCTGAATAATATTGCAGATCTATAACTTAAAACTCAGATCTATTCTTTTTATTGCATGATTTGGTCAAAACCCCAAGGGGATCTTGTAATAGTGCCTCTCTAGTTTACAGATCTGAAATGATCTAATTTTTTGTCCAAAGATTTGTCCTAGATCTGATATGTAATTTTCAGCTACTAAAACTCCATAAAATAACGTTGTTGAGCCATTTTGCAGTTTATACATGTGTTGCAGCCTTCTTTTCTGAATATTTCTTGCTCTCTTGTCTGTTGTATTCTACTGTATATTGAAAGAGCTTCATTGTAATTCTGATTTGTTGTTGTATGTTCATAATTTGATCTTATTTGATGGCCTCATACTCATGCTTACCAATATTTCATTATTTCTGTAGCAGTTTGTTGTGCATAGCTACAGCCCCTCTTGTAGGGTGTTTTTCAGCTAGACTAGGTGGTGGGAGATCTGTTTACCACACCTAGTTTGATTTTTTTTTGCTCACCTTTTGAATCTAGACTCCAAATCTGCTGATCTAAGGGACCCAAGGGCTTTAAATGCATTTCTATGCATCAATATTCCAGGAGTGCGTTATTTCAGCAGGCTTGTTGTGACATTCCAATTTTGGAATATTACAGTGGTATCAGAGCTCCTTTCTTGGCACAGCCTGTGATTTCATTAGAGAACCAGAATCATGTTGCATTTAGAAGAAGATGAACCTCTTAATGAGAGGGAGAAGAGGTATCATAACAAAAGTCACAAGAAGTTTGAGTACACTACTGATGATCAAGACAAGAGTAAAGCCCCTGAAACTGCAAGTGATAAAGAAGGAGAAGATTTTGCAAGAACTCTTTTGGTGGCCATGCAATATCTTGCTAGAGATATCAAAGAAATGAGGATGGACAGAATGAGGGAATCTCATGGGAGATTTCATCCTGGGGAGAGCTCAGACATGTCTCACCACTGGACTGGTCAACCAGTGAACCAGCCACAAGCCCCACAAGCTCCACAATGCTCCACTATGCCTGCCTTCTTGGCTATGGAGAATGAAGGACCACAAGAGTAAGCATCCCTTGAAGACTATTTTGTGGAATATGAATCTCAGAATCAGAGATTCAGAGACCACTTGAGTTTCCAATAGTTTTTTCACCTCAAGGACAAAAGAAGACCAAGGCAGCAGTATAGAGATGGCGGGTTCTTTCATAATCATGATAGACACCACTCTATGGGTAGATTCTTTTTGCCCAAGTTTGATGGGTCATCCACTAGTTTTTCCAAGGCATGGGTAGAAAAATGGACATCTACTTTCAGTTGAACAAATTCCCTGAGATTGAAGCCATCAAGATTGCAGCGCTGCACTTTGAAGTTGAAGCACACAATTGGTGGTTCCATGGGTTGTCTACATTGGGCCATGCCAATTTGACTGCCTACTCTGAATTCACTAGAATACTAGTGGAGAGGTTTGACAGAAAGGATCCAGAAGCACCTTTCATGACCCTTGCAATTTTAAAGCAATCGGAAAATGCATAAACTTATATCTCTGAGTTTCTGAGATTATCAGTTATGGTTCCTGATCTGTCTGCAGCAAGGAGGGTGTACATGTTCATTGATGGCTTGGATGAACCTTTGCATCGGTTGGTTAAATCTACCAAGCCCATCACTTTGCATGATGCCATTGAGAGGGCTAGAGACCTCCAAGATGCCTTGCCAAAAGCAAAGGCAACTTTCCAGAGCAAGGCCTCTCACCTTTCTAAAGGGAAGGAAGAGAAAGCTTCTCCTTCCAAGGAGAGCTCATTGAAGAAGCCGCTTGATATTGAACTTAGGAGGGAGCTGAGAAAGAATAGACTATGTTTCACCTGCCAAGAGTTATAGGCACCTGGACAGAGATGTGCTACTGGGAGATCACACTACATAGAAGTATTCTCAGATTCTGAGGAGGAAGATGAAGATGATGAACCAAGGAGGGGTCATAGCACTGACAATGTTGAGGGTGATCCAACACCATTTGGAGATGGGGATGGAGCCTTTGTTCCAATAGGTGGAACTCTTGCATATTTGAGAGGAGTGCCTAAGTACTTGACCCTAAGAGTACAAGGTTCAATTATGAATCAGAGGGTATATATGTTGATTAACAGTGGGGCAACCCACAACTTTATTGATGCTCATCTTGTGCAGAGGAGAGCAATCCCCACTGATACTTTTGTGGGATTCTCTGTTTTGGTCCCAGGAGATAGGACAATGTAATGCATGCAATATGTCCCATCACTCTCAGTCACCATGGGGTCTTACACTTTGGTGGATCGCTTTTTTGTAGTTGACATACTAGACACCACTATCATTTTGGGTGTCCAATGGTTAATTACATTAGGGAAAGTCACCACTGATTGGAAATATTTGTAGATGGAGTGGGTGGACATGAAGAGTGGTAAATCCAAAATGATCCAAGGCATGCATACTTATCCCTCACCTAGCACTTCCACACAAACAACAGAGATGGATTTTCACAGTGGAAGTAAGGATCTCACAGTCCCTTATCTTTTGTTCATGAGAATTCTGCAAGGGACATTCCTATCTAGTGGCAAACCACCTAGGAGGCCACCAGATTTAGATCTTGTGGGGGAGGCCTCACAAAGTGATGCTCCAAATCTAGATCCAAAAGGGATTGGAGTAATGGGAGACCAAGCTACAACGCTGGAGAGCTTGGAACAGCTCAAGAGTGAGAGGAATATTCCTCCCGCATCACTATCACCCTCTCTCTTCCCTAGATCTGCGCTGTGGGAGGAGAAGAATGGGAGAAACATCCTTCCAACACATAACTTTGGCATGAGAGATGTCAAAGGAGAGATCAGCAACATTACAAACACTTCCATGGATGTATCATCAGCGCTGTCATTGTTGAACAGTGTGGATCTGTATTGGAAATCTCAGCTACTTGTAGAGTATTCCAAAGATCTCCACACAGGTATGATACTAGATGACATGCAGCAAGAAGAGGGCTACTTAGTCCAAGGGGAAGTCATCTATCATCATGGTAAGGTCTTCTTGGCTAGAGCTTCCAATCTCAAGAAGAAGATATTACAAGGGGCACATAAAGAGTTCTTTCTCAGCCATATGCATTCAATAAAGATCTATATCCTGATTATGAGGAGCTTTGATTGGGAAGGCTTGAGAGAGGAACTACATCAGCACTTTCAAGAGTACATTAGCTATAAGTAATTGGGGCAGCCAATGGAATCTTTGCAAGAGTAATTTCAGCCAGTTCTTGCTTCTTTTGAGAGGAGGGAAATACCCATGCACAACTCCATGTTTATGGAGGACTATGATGGTAAAGGATCTGATCATGCAAGGCAAGTTTTATTTTCTGATTTATCACATTATTTTACCATGTTTTTGTAGGCTATGACTACTAAAGGGAGTGAGGGATCATGTGGATCTCATGTCTTTTGGAGGGCCAATAGAAATTCTGAACTTGGCCACTCCCTTATTATGCAAAAGGAGATTCCTTTTCATGATGGGTGCTTCCCAAAGGCACAAAACATATCTGATATCTTCAGCTATGTTGAGATGAATTATGCAGAAAATGTGTGGTGGGAATGCCACTTACCACACCTTGATATAATGCAGGCAAGAGATGCACTGCGCTGGCATCACATGTGGGATTTTGACCCACCTCCTCAAGCTCAGATTTTTGTTTTCATATATTTAGTCTTTCTTCCATACTTGGATGATATAGTTGTATTGTTTATGGGATTGTATGGAGGGAGGATGGGCAGTTTGTATGTACCACATGGATTGGAACTTCTCCCTGTACCTCATGCTACATGTTTTAGATGGAACATTGCTCCAACCATGTTAATTTCTGTTGAATTTTTCACTCCTGGTGGGATGGACTATGCACATCTTATGTTGACCTTGGAGGAATAATTCTTGATGTATTGGCTTGACGAGCACTTGGCTTATGATGAGGACTTGATCATTGATGATGTCATAAATGGAGGAGGGGAAGTACTACAGCTCTCACCCTATCAATTTCTTGAGGACAAGCAACATTTTGGAGGGGAGGACTGTAATGTTCCTACTTAGCTTAAGCTAAGAGGAATATGCAATTTTGTCTCATTTTTTGTTGCATGAATAATTGAATAAAGTAGGACATGTAAAACTCCTAAAAGAATGAATAAATCAATGCCCATATGAACATGGATAAATGTGGGCCATGTAAATAAATCATTTTCAGGTGTGAAAGGGGTTTGAGCTATGAGACTGGCTCAACCTTGACCAAATATACAACACTGTCTAGATTCAATGTACCTCATGAAAGGGCAACGCACTTCTAGAAGGAGGCCCCTCATGTGAAAAGAGATAACTCATCAAGGTGGTTTAGGGTTTGCAAAGGCTTTCATCTTATAAAAGGAAGGGGAAGGCATCAAGATAAGGTTGTTGACTGTCTATATTTCTGAGTATCTTTTATGTTTAGACAAATACTATTCTCTGTTGTTTAGTGGAGAATTGTGCTACTTAGCACTTGGAGTTCCTATGCAGGGATTTCACCTCTTCCATTGAGGATTCTTGGAGGAGTTTTTGCTGATTTGATCCACTATCAGGCTTTGGTCCAAGCTCTACTTCCAACTGCAACACAGATCCAATGAGGTTTTGTTTTCTTTTGTAGGTTGCAACAAGTGGAACTCTAGATCTGCAAAGATCTAGCTTGTATTGGAGCCTCTTCTCAGTGAGTGTGTCTTTTAACCTCCTCGAAGAGTGCATCCACTGTTTGAGCTTTAGATTTGTATCTTGGCATCATGCCATCACTGTTATTCAAGCTATAGTGCAATTTTCCTTGAGGGACTGCGTTATTTTCAGTAGAGGGTTTGCATGGTGTTTTGACCCCATTTTTTATGAGAGATCTCTGGTGCTGGGCTTTGCCTTTCACTTTGGTGATCCATGGATTAGCTTGTTGATCCATGTTCTGTTTAGATCTGATCTCTTTCAATGTAAATTCATCTTCAAAAATTTCTGAATAATATTGCAAATCTGCAACTTAAAACTCAGATCTACTCTTTGTATTGCATGATTTGGTCAAAACCCCAAGGGGATCTTGTAATAGTGCCTCTCTAGTTTAAAGATCTGAAATGGATCTGATGTTTTTTCCACAGATATTTCCTAGATCTGAGATTTAATTTTCAGCTGTTGCAGCTCCATAAAATAACATTATTGAGCCATTTTGCAGTTTATACATGTGTTGCAGCCTTCTTTTCTGAATATTTATTACTCTCTTATCTCATGTATTCTACTGTATATTGAAAGAGCTTCATTGTAATTATGATTTTCTGCTATATGTTCATAATTTGATCTTATTTGATGGCCTCATGCTTATTCTTTCCAAGACTTCGTTATTTTTGAAGCAGTTTGTTGTGCATAGCTACAGCCCCTCTTGTAGGGTGTTTTTTAGCTAGACTAGGTGGTGGGAGATCTATTTACCACACCTAGTTTGATTTGTTTTTTCTCCCCTTTTGGATCTAGACTCTAGATCTGCTTATCTAAGGGATCCAAGGGATATAAACTCATTTATGTGCATCAATCTCCTAGGAGTGCGTTATTTCAGCAGGCTTTCTGTGACATTCCAATTTTGGAATATTACAAAGCACGAACTTCTCTTATTGTTGGTCACTTTAGTGTAGGAAAAATAGTTGCAAAAATTCATAGGTATTATTATTGGCCTCCCATGAATGAAAGTATTTCAAGATATGTAAGAGGATGTTCCATGTGTGCTACTAGAAAGCCTAGCAATAGGAAATTGGGTTTGGAAATTCCACTTCCTATTCCTTCTTGTCCTTGGAAAATTATTTCTATGGATTTTGTAGGAGGACTATCAATTTCAAAGAAATTTCATGATTATATTTCTGTTGTTGTGGATAGTTTCAGTAAAATATGTGAGTTGATGCCATGCAAGAAACATGTTACAACTGAAAAAAATTGCAAAGGTGTTCTTCCAAAATGTATGGGTACACTTTGGGTTGCCTACTTCTATTATCTATGATCGAGATTATCTATTTGTAGGGAAGTTTTGGTCAAGTTTATGGGAACTCATGGACACCAAGTTGAATAAAAGCACACCATTTCTAGAAAGAAGTGGTAAATATAACCGCAGTGCATCTGCCTTATGGATATCGTGGTAAGCATCCTAAACTTTGGGATGAACATTTGCATTACATCCCACATGCCTACAAAGCATTCATCTACACAAGTATCTACATTTGAAGCTTTTTTGGCTTATTTACCACAATATCCTTTAAATTTTTTATTTGGTAAATATATTTCAATATATGGGCATAATGATGTGGCAAGGCCAAGCATTTTATTGAACAAATCCAGCTAGTGCATCAAAGTGTACAAGAGAAACTTGAGAAAATCAGAGCCAAGTACAAAGCAAGAAATGAGAAGCATCGGGTTGATCATGATTTCCAAGTGGGAGATCAAGTTTGGTTATATATCAGAAAGGAAATACTTCAGGGTGAAGGTAAAAATCTCAAGCCAATCAGATATGGTCCTTTCAAAATTTTGGAGAAGATTGGTAACAATGATTTCCAATTAGATTTTCCACCTTACATGCAAATTTATTCTGTTGTGAATGTGGAAAAATTGAGATTATACGAGCCTCCTTTGATTGATGATAAAGGAGAGAATTTCCAGATTTCATCTGTAAAATATTTTTCTTTTGAATATTTATAATAATTGAAACAAGATACTATTCATGACAGGATGATAAGGATTTCACGCAGAGGCAATGTGGAGTATCTTCGAGTGGGGCTAAAAGGTACTAATCCATGTAAATCAAGGTGGATAGAGATCAGAAAAGTTAGGGATTTCACGCAGAGGCAATGTGGAGTATCTTCGAGTGGGGCTCAAATGTACTAATCCATGTAAATCAAGGTGGATAGAGATCAAAAAATTCAGGGATATGTACCCTCACTTACTCGTTGAATAGAAACAGACTTTAGTGAATTTAAAAACTTCTAGTTTAGACGGAGGAAAGTATGATCTAGGGGATAAAAAGTATGCCAAAAACAAAAGGTGCTCAAAATTGCACGAAACTAAATCCAAATCATAGTGCTAGTCATCCTGATTCCAACGCCACTTGAATCACCTCAATCCGACGTCATATGAGGAAGTTATAATGTTTTGAAGTTTTTGGGAAAAAGCTAAAAGTTAATTGCAGGGTTCATTGGGCTACTAACTGGGCAAACCGTACATATGACTGGGCAGGCAAAGGGGGAAGTACAGATCAATATGGGAGTGACATGTGGCATGGTCGTGTTAACACTCATTAATTTCTCAAGGTTA
Organism: Pinus albicaulis; assembly: GCA_034641835.2. NCBI lineage: Eukaryota > Viridiplantae > Streptophyta > Pinopsida > Pinales > Pinaceae > Pinus > Pinus albicaulis. Next base: position 1,512,168,035 of record CM076582.1, on the reverse strand, counting down.
AAGAAAGAACTCACCAAGGTAACCACAAACCTACTTTTGAGATCAAGAACTAGCCTTCCTAATACTTAGATAGGGCTCTCTCTTTATGATTTAACCTTTTTGTTTTTAGTTGATTTTAGGCTAGTTATATAAGATTGATTAGGTTTTTTATTTTGGTTTGGTTTGGTGGTGGAATTACTAATTAAGATGGATAGAAGATTGTTTATTTACCATTGGGCTATGGAGTCAAAGTGTAAAGAAAACATGACTGAGTCAAGCTCTAAAGGAAGTGTTCACAGGTCAAGGTAGCTGAGTAATTTCAAATCTTTTAGGCTGGGTGGTGAAGTGATTTCAATCGGGATTAAGGAGAAGTTAAGGATTCCTCAAACCGGATAATGAAGGAAGTGAAAGAGGTAAATAGAAACTAAGGAGAAATGAAGAATTCCCTAATCTAGATATCAGAAGAAAACATCAAAATGAATAACAGTTCATAATAGAGTGTACTTAAACAATTTCTGAAATAATATTCCTGTTATATCATTTAACTTGGAAAACATACAATTATGTGAAATACTAAAGAAAGTAATAGTTTAACAACAGAAAGATACTTCATTGAAGTGGCCCAACACATGAATCCTATAATGCAATGCCTTTATTCCTTAGTCCAGTCTGTTGACTTGAAAATGTTACAATAAACCCTCGGGTTTCAGATCAATACAACTATAGAAATGTTCAGAAAATCCACACACACATTAATACTTCGAATTATTGAAGTAATTGTACAAAAACTAATATAAATATCCTAAACTGATTTAGGATTTATTCTAGGAAATAAAATATCTGGATGCTAAAAGGTAGTGACACCTTTCAAGTGATTGAAATTTGTCCCTATTTTACTTGATTTTTGTTATCTGTTGGTTTCTGTCATGTTAGCTTGTCTCTTACGATGTCTTCTTCCTCTGTCTTTCATCTGATTTATCTTATAACTCTGATTTTGATCTTTAAACTCTCTCTTTGCTGTCATTGTGAATTATTCTTTTATTTTACTGCTTGCTTGTTTACTCTTAGTCTGACTATTCTTTTACCTACCACAGTAAACTTCATCCTCTAAATATTTATTTTATCATTTTGTTTGTAAATTTCATCTTTAAGTAAAATTTCGTTGTTGCTGGTGAAAGTGTTTTTATCTTTGTTTAATCATTTACTGTGTAAATTGTATCTCTCTCTGTTGTATTGTTGGTTAACTTGTTTTCCCTTCTTTACATGAAACTTCTGCTTAAATCTCGAGAATCTAGATTAAACAATTTTGAACTAGTATCAACTGTTTATCAGATTTCTTAGTATGCTGATATACCTGCAGAACAAAACCAATTATTAATAAAAACCAGATCTACAGGGGGGGAAATGGCTTTAGGGAATCGGGAAAATCGTGGAAGGAGTCTGAACTTGCAGTGGGGCTTAAATTCAGGTTGGCAATGGATTTTCACTTTCGCAATTCAAACAGAGATAGGAAATTGAATGTAATAGTCGAGAGTTTATTGCATGCAGGGTTCACAGGCAATGCATTGCACAGTGGATGAGTGGATAGGTGGCATGATGGTTTAACACAGCACGGGGTCGATAGGTAAGTGGTTTATCGCACTGTAAAAAGTGGTCGGATGGTTTTCGGGATGAGGGTGCGATAGAACGAATGATTGCCGCATGGCAAAGGGAGGAGGTTGCAAAACCATCCATTTCGCAACCCTCCCATCATTTTAAACATTGGGCCGTTGGGTGTGTGAAAGGATGTGGGGGGCGTCTGATTAGCTAGTGATAATCGGACGGTGGATAAATGAAGGGGTTTCAAAAAGGTGGGACCCAAAGATTATTTTTGCCGAGGGGTATCATATATATGCGAAAATTAACTATAAAGTGGGTTGGGGAAACATGTGAATGAGTTAGGAAATATATCAAATGGGAGCTTTATAATGTAAGAAATAAGTTAAAAAGTTAGCAGGAGGTGATTTAAAACTATATAAACTATATGTTAAATACAATTTAATGGGGTCGGGATAATAATATATATGGGGAACTATACTCAATGGGGATTAATATAATATGGGAATTTAAAATAAACCATGGGAAAAAATGATAAAGGGTTTCGGGAAATATGGTAGCAGGGTGTTAGAAACACATTAGGTGGAGGGTTTAAAAAATAATATTTGGGAAGGGTAAATGAAATGGTGCCTGATGATATTTCAAAAGATATGCAAAAGTGGGTTTTTGCATGTTTTTAATGAATAGGTGAATTAGTAAAATGGAATGGATATTAGTAATGGAATTAGGTGTTTAGTTAGGGAAAGGGGTTTTAAGCTAGGGAATTATTTTCAAAATGGAAAAAGGGATATTTAGCAAGGGGAATGTGTTTTTACAAGGGAAAAATGATTAGAATGATGTTAGTAATATGAGATGAACCAAAAGTGCTTTCCATGAATTTCAAAAAGCTCTTCTGCCTACCCTTCTTTTATCCTAACATTTTTATTTCCTTTGTTGGGTGCATTTGAGCTTGTTGACCCTATTATTTTGTTTTAATAAGCAAACTACCTACTTCTAACCTTATAATTTCCAAAGGCTCGGATTAAACTGATGAGTTCTTTTATTCTCTACGTAACTAATGATCTGCCAAGATTAGATTGTTTGGCCAGATCTTTATTCACTAACTATCCACATGAAATTAAAAGCATGAATAATCAAGATTAAGTTGTATGATTATCATGAATTGTGGCATTTTGGACAAGCTGCACATGATTTTATTTTCATAAAGTAAACTAATAGTAGTGGAATTTGAATGTGCAACACTTTCATGATCTTATTTTTATCTATTTTTGTGGGGTTCATACTTGATATTCTTATTTGTTCTTGTTTCTTTTGGTCCTTTGATTTTTATTTTAGGACATACCCTCTTTTTCATTTTTAATATGGGAAAAAAATTTGCAGAAAGAAAAGGTATGTAAAATATTACAAGGTTTACAATAGTCAATTCAAAATTATGAATCCTATTATTATAGGACCCTAATAGTGGCTTCACTTGGGGATGGCATCTCCTTGTGAGATGTCAAGAACACCGTCGACTAGTAGCCTGATCGATTGGGCCTATCCCAAGACTACTCGTGCTTTTGTTATATAATCTATGTGATTTAAAATATTGAACGGAAATCACACCCTTTTCTGCAAACTGAAATCTAATCCGAAACTAAAATGTGTTGCAACCTTCAAACCAAACAACTAGATCATCAAGACCTTAGGGCCTTCTTCTCGGCTTTAAATCTTAATGAATATTTCAACACTTGTTGAAAACTAAAAATTGAATTTAATCAAACTAAAATCCTACCTACTTACTCTAATCAGTTGTCCAACTGCTGGTTAGGTAAAATGAAACAGCCAATGCAACCATTCAAGCGTTATATGCATTGACGTATTTTGTTGCATTTTCTTATTTATGATCAAAACCAAAGTTCTGCATCCCAATAGAAACTTATCAACAAATATAGATTTGATAAGGAAATAATCAATTTCCTTTGTTGGCTCTAGAAACTGTTCAAAAGGATCTTCCACGGTATATGCACAAATGTTAAATTGATCCAAACAACTATACATCTTTTCTAGATGGCCTTCATGCCATGAAACTAAACTGTTATTTCCCTGCAAAATTAATTTCTGATTTTCAAATAAGGTTTGTGATGTCTGTATGATGAAACCTTTATCATCTATATTCTAAAGCTCACAGTTAGTTAAAGGAGAAAAGTTTTGATTGCATTCATCATCTAACACATCAGTTATTAGATCATGAAAAACTTGTAAGGATGACTGCAGTCTATTGGATATGGATTTCAATGGGACTTCATAGATTTCTGCTGGCTACCCATCCTTTGCTTTATAAAAAATTTCCTTTAAAAGTTGAAATGCTTCAAAACATAGTGGTAAAGAACTTTCCTGTGTCAACTGATTAGGTAATTCAATGGAATTTGATAACTGTAATTGTGAAATTGAAGAATCATGGTCAAGGGTTTCATTTTCTTCTTTGTTGTCAATAATAATACTTGAAGACTGTTGAATTTGGATTGCTTTAAAGTTTTTTTTTATAAACTGAATGAAGAAAAATAAAGAGGCAAATAATCTTCACTTATTTCCGAATTTTCTACATTTTCTTCTTCATTCTCATAGCTGATATGTATAGGTTGATCACTGTATTCAAGCTACTAAAACTGAATGTCCTCCTTCCACAAACTAGCTACTAATTTCTTTATAAAATTAGCTTGAGTTTGGAGAATATAATTATAATCATACTGATCATACTTTGGCAAATCATTAAAATAAGGAATGTCATCAAACATACACATTAGATCATTAGATTTCTCTTCCACATATTGATCTATAAATCTATTTTCTGATCTATGGTGGTTGTGATTAACAAGAGTTTATGATCAACAACCTCTTATTTTTTTGCAATAAGTGGGTCATGGTGATTTTGAACAAAAAATCCATCTTTCATGGTGATATTTTGTATCATTTCTTCTATTTTACTTACCAAAATGTCGAGTTTTACATCTAAAGATGTCAAGTGCTCTGCAATGTTGTTCTTCTTTTCTTCTACTTTCAAATTTTCCCTTCTAATTAGCAGATTAAATTCTACATCTACTGCAATGTCCTGCATATGTTCAAGTGTTGGAGGGTTTCTTTCTCTTAGCTGAAATTCTATTTCTGGATCAAATGCTTTTGGATAATGCAAGAGAGATGAATAAGGAGGAGGTCTGATATTTGATGGCATTGAATAAAAAACTTGGTTAAATCTGTCAGAAATTTGTTGTATTGTCTCGTTTGGATGTGTCTTCAATTGATTATATTCTTCTATGATCACAAAAAGTTTGACTTTGATTATCCATCTATCAAGGAAAATTTTGACAAACTGTTGAAAATTTGAGATGCTTGCAATAGGTAGATTCTTGAACCAACTCTTTACTCTACTTTGCAAATAAAGAGGAAAAATCCTGATTCTAAAATTATCTTCATCAATCTCAAATAATTCCATATAATTCTCAAAACCTTGAATATGTTTTTCGGCAGTCATAATACCATTCTCTCCATCAAACTTATGAAGATTTTTATAATAGTTATCAGGGAAATCATGAAATATAGGAGGTAATATGAGGGGCTTATATCTATCAGGAACTTTACAAGGTACATGAATATGTACAGGGATTATAAGATTAGTCTTGTTTAATTGAGGCTTATTAATTGGAAAATGATCATCATAAATTTAAAAAGAAAGCTGCTCAAATGGATAAGGAGATTTTATATTTACAATTTTCAAAGGAAAATAATCAAATATTATTTAAGATCTTCTCTAAAATACAATATACATTGAAAAATTTTCTTGATGAAAAAGAACATGATGTCTTGGATTGTAATCCAAGTTAAAAGCTAGATCTTTCCATATTTTTATTTCAGGTTCATTCCTCTAGTGGAGTCTTGACTTTGAAATTGATTTGGAGTCACCACGTGAATGATTTTAACCTTTATGTGTCTAATCATTGTCCACCATCTTAGATCATATCTTATTATTCTATAATTTTTTTGAAGGAATAGATTGATATGTCAATATTTCCCCATCGGAGTCGCCAATATGTTAATATTTCCCCGGTGGAGTCGCCAATATGTTAACACTCAGTAATTTCTCAAGGTTAAAGAAAGAACTCACTAAGGTAACCACAAACCTACTTTTGAGATCAAGATCTAGCTTTCCTAATACTCATAGAGGGCTCTCTCTTTATCATTTAACTTTGTTGTTTTTAGTTGATTTTAGGCTAGTTATATAAGATTGATTATGTTTTTTTATTTCGATTTGTTTTGGTGGTGGAATTATTGATTCAGATGGATAGAAGACTTTCTATTTACCATTGGGATATGGAGTCAAAGTGTCAAGAAAACAGGATTGAATCAAGGTCTAAAGGAAGTGTTCACAGGGCAAGGTAGTTGAGTAATTTCAGATCTTTTAGGCTGGATGGTGAAGTAATTTAAATTGGGATTAAGGATTGGTTAAGGATTCCTCAAACCGGATAATGAAGGGATGAAAGAGGTCACTCGAAACTACGGAGCAATGAAGAATTCCCTAATTTGGATATCAGAAAAAAACATCAAAATGAATAATAGTTCATAACAAAGTGTACTTGAACAATTTCTGAAATAATATTCCTGTTATATCATTTAACTTGGAAAACATACAAGTATGTGAAATACTTAAGAAAGTAACAATTTAACAATAGAAAGATACTTCACTGAAGTGGCTCAACACATGAATCCGCTAATGCAATGCCTTTATTCCTTAGTCCAATTTGCTGACTTGAAAATGTTACAATAAACCCTCAGGTTTCAAATCAATACAACTATAGAAATGTTCAGAAATTCACACACACATTAATACTTCGAATGACTAAAGTATTTATACAAAAACTAATATAAAATATCTTAAAATAATTTAGGATTTATTCTGGGAAATAAAATATATGATGCTAAAAGGTAGTGACACCTTTCAACTAACTGAAAGTTGTCCCTATTTTACTTGATTGTTGTTATCTGTGTTGATCAGAAGTTGCCATTGATGTCAACCCAAGGAGCACCGGGGGCTACCCCAATATTGCATGGAAATTTTTACCTACCAAATTACTATATTCTGGGTCAAGAATTATTTTGATGGTTTCTACTTTTCGAGATGTTTCCATTGATAAATGGCATGCCACGTAATTCTTCACGGTTTGAGAGATATTCATGTTTGAAGTTTGTAACCCCAGTTAGTGGGCTAAAACCCCATGGGGTTGTGGCATGGGTCATTGAAAAGTCAATAATTAATAATTTTTAAGCTCCTAAAATCCCTCCCATGTTCACTTATTGAAGCCCCTCTCAACCTAAGCATTTATATAAATTGTGATCCTCATATCCTCCTTATGTAAGGATTTCGCTACCTGAAACAGGTCATTGTGGAATTTTTGCTCTAAATTTTTTTCTACGAAGTTTTAGAAGCTGAAATTTGTATGAGGCGAAGCCAAATCTTGAGGAAGCTCCTGTAAAAATTTCAGATCCGAATGCCAAATATTTTCGGAGATATGATCTATGGAAGTCAGTGTTTTGCAGGCTCTTGAACTTCATCTCAAAGAAGTGACCTTGGGAAAATCGTCATAACTCTCTCTCTGAGTATCGGATTGGAATTTTGTAAAAAGTGGAAAATAATGCACAAACTGTAGCTTTCTTTGTATCAATTTCAAATCCAAATGAAGAAACAGTGACACGTGGCATGCCATACAAGTTCGCTCTACTGAAACAGTCTATAATTAGGTCATTGTGAGAGATTGGGCATAACTCTCTCTTGAATAATCAAAATTGGATCAGACCTGTGGCATTGGAAAGAAGACTCAGAGTACTACTAAAAACTTGAAAATCATAGATTGGGGAGCTGAAATAACAGGGATAAACCAAATTCAATATCGAGAACCTAGAAGGCAAGAAAAATCTAGATCATGTGTTGTCAAGGGTTGCAAAGGACTAGAATTTTTAGGGCATCAAGGCAAAGCAAGGTGCAGCAGAGGGTAGCATGACAAGAGCAGCAATCAAGGTGTAGAAAATCATCAAGAATTTTAGCACATGAAGTCTTCAAGTGGGCAGCACTGCATACAGTCATTGTAAAGGTATCATTGTACTAAGTCATTGTAAAACTTGTACAAGTGTCTATCTGCCAAGAGTTGAAGAGGCGATGTCAGGAGGTCTAGGATCATCATTAGGTGGTTGTGTCATAGTTGGGGTTATGGTCTAGTGTGTCTTCTTCTTCTACGTCATTCTATATCATTGTAAAGTGGACCATTTTCCCTGGTACGGGAGTCCATTCTTATTTTATTCTTGTATAGGGTGGTAGGGTGGTGCTAGGCTGGTGCATGAAGTCACCAAAAGGTTCAATCTTGTGACAACTTTAAGGTGGTAGGGTGGCACTATGGTGAGTTTTAGCTCATTGGGTGTTGGGGCAATTGTTCAGTTGACTACTTGAAGAATCTCGGGCGTTGGAGCGTCCATCCAGCGGGAGATGGAGAAGAATGATTTCTAGATTCTAGGAATTTGGAGCTTTATTTTCAATTGGAGTTGAATATTAAAGAATTATTAGAAAATAATTCAAGTGGTTTTTGTCCCGGAGAGGGTTTCCACCTTAAAAACTATGTGCATTTGTGTTCCTTTTTTTTTACTACTATCGTTGTACAAATACTGATAATAATTGAAGAGTAACTAATGCTCTAATTAAAAGGAATACTGATTCACCCCCCCTCTCAATATTTCCAACAATTGGTATCGGAGCTTGGTTCCCTCAATAGTAGTTTAACAGTTGGAAGGAGGTCATGGAGCATACCAAGAATGGTGTACCTCTGTTCAATGAAAATAATTATGCACTCTGGAAAGGAAGAATGGAAGTATATCTCTTGGCGCAAGGTTACGAAGTATGGGACACTGTTCAAAATGGATTTACATCAACCGCAGATGAACAAGGTAAGAAGAATTTGGTAAATGATGCAAAATCAAAGAATATTATTATCAGTGGACTTATTGAATCTGCTTATAATAAGTTTTTGGGTTGTAAAACCACCAAAAATGTATGGGACACGCTTGAGAATATATATGCAGGTGACTCAAATTTCAAAGAAGAAAAGCTTCAAATCTATAGAGAAAATTTTGAGCAACTCAGAATGAAAGAAGATGGAAACATTGCTCCATACTTCCAATACATTGATGAAATAACCAATACTCCGGAAGGATTGGGAGAGCTAGTGGACGAGAAGACTATTATACGAAATATTCTTAGAACGTTACCAGGGAGATTCAACCCAAAGGTATCCGTCTTAGAATATAGTGAAAATCTAGACAAACTCAGCAAAGAGGAATTACATGGAGTTCTCATAGCATATGAAATGATACTTTATGAAGAAGAGGGTACTTCGCATCTAGAAATTGCGTTCGTTGCATCTAAGAAAACCAATAAGGAAAAACAAGCTTCAATTGAAAAGACATGCACCTGCAAGTGTGAAGAAAAGGGAGATGATGAAGAAGGCCTTTCAGATGAGGAATATGCTTACTTTACGAGAAAACTAAAAATTGGTAAGGAGAAATTCAAAGTTAAACTTCCATTGATATGTTTCGGTTGTGGTGAGGTTGGGCATTTCGCAGCAAAATGTCTGAACATAAGTGATGGCAACTCAAAAGGAAAGAAAGGCTTTAAGAAATTCAACAAGCAACAAAAAAAGAAAGGATCCGAAGGAGACTTTCTCTCTAAAGAAGATAGCTCATCATCCGATGAAGACAGTGACAGCAAAGAAGAAGCCAATGACAGAGTATTGTTTATGGACAAGCACAAAAAACAAGAGGTATCAAACAACGAAGAAGAAGGGTTGACCATAGATGAATTTTCTAAGGAGGCAATCAGGCTTATAAAAGAGCTCAAGGCTGAGAAGATTTGTTCTAATACTCTTGAAGAACAAGTTCAAGGTCTCAAAATTGAAGTTGAAGAACACAAATGTATTGAAGAGTCACCTCAAAAGAAGTTGGAAGAAAGCAACCAAGAAAGTGAAGCATGACAAGCCAAAGCAGTCTCGCTGTGTAAGGAAGTGAAGATTCCAAAACTATGCCAACAGCTCAAGGGCATTGGAATAACTCATCAACAATGAACGATCTTACAATGACAGAATTGGCCTCGGTTACAAAGAAGAAGAAGCATGACCTTCTACAACAAAATACAATGAACCTATGAGATCTGACATGCATGTAGACTTCATTGGACAAGACTTGCAAGAACATCCTTGGAAGATGATTCCTAGACGAAGATTTCCATCCAGGTACCAACATATTTTTCATGGCTATTGTTATTCATGTGGAAAATTTGGTCATAAAGCTGTAGAATGTCGCACGTACCCTAGGAACCAATACAATTCCAAGAGATTCTTCAAATATGAACCTCCCAGGGCTCAATGAAACATCAATAGATTTGAAAATTTAAGAAATAATATGGAATGTTACAAATGTCAGAACTTTGGGCACATAGCCAGAGACTGCAGACTTGAAAATCCTCCAAAAGAATCTTCGAAGCCACAGAACGCACAAACATGGAAGAAGAAGAATATTGATAATTGTGCTCTACTCTCAAGGCTCAAACAACAAAGATGTGTGGTATGTTGATAGCGGTTGCTCAACGCATATGACTGGAGATAGAAGGAAATTTGTATCTCTGAAAGAGAAGAAGGATGGAAACATATCCTTTGGAAATGATGGATCTTCAAATGTTATAGGATCAGGTACCGTCACTCTTGGAAGCAAAGATGTTATAGCCAAGAATGTTCTATTGGTTGAAAACATGAATCACAATCTGCTCAGTGTTGGACAAATGTATGATCAAGGACACACAATGCTATTCAACTCCACAAAATGTGAAATCAAGAAAGGCAGGTATGGTAAAATTGTGGCTATAGCAATTCGAGCTCCAAACGACATATATGTTATGGATGAAGCAACTAAAGCATGTATACTAGCTAAAGAAGATGAAATTTGGTTATGGCACAAACGAATGGGTCACACAAACTTTGAAAATATTGTCGGGATAAGCAAAAATGAAGAAGTACGAGAAATGCAGAAAATCTCAAAACCTTCCAACACACTATGTGAGGCCTATCGGCACGACAAGTAGACAAAAGTTCAATTTAAAACAAAAGAACACTTTGCATCACATCCATTGGAATTGATACATACTGATCTATGTGGTCCTGTGAGAACAAAATGCTTACTGATGGAGAATTATATTTCATGTTAATGATAGATGACTATACCAGGATGACAGCTTTCAGTTTCCTAAAGAAAAATGCTGAAGCATTTGAGTGCTTTAAGATCTACAAGGAGTTGTTCGAAAATGAAACTGATTTGAAAATAAAGTGTCTAAGATCAAATAATGGCGGAGAATTCACTTCCAAATTATTTCAGCAATATTGTGATGAAAATGGAATAAAAAGACAATTTTCAACAATATGAACACCTCAGCAAAGTGGAGTTGTTGAAAGAAAGAACATAACCTTACAGGAAATGGGTAGAACAATGTTGAAGGACTCAAAATTGGAAGAAAAATTATGGGTTCAAGCAATTGATACGACAGTCTTCATTATCAATCAAAGTCTTCTCATAAATAATTGCAACAAGACCCCATATGAATTATGGAAAGGAAAACCAACTAATGTAAAATATTTCGGAATCTTCGGAAGCAAATGTTATATCAAAAGAGAAGATCAAAATTTGGGTAAGTTTGAATCACGTGTTGATCAAGGTATCTTTGTTGGTTACTCACGCAAAATAAAGGCCTATAAATATTATAATCTAAGACGAAAACAGATAGTGGAGAGCATAAATGCTACATTTTACGAAGATGGTGTTCTAACGAATAATTATGAGGATCTAGAATCTTTGAAACTTGAGACAGAGGCTTAAAAAGACACAAAGAAAATTCTAGAACAAGAAGCAATTATCAACTAGGAAGAAGTAAATAATGATAATCAAGATATACCAGAACAAAAACAAGAAGCTCCTCCAAAGAGAACTAAAGAATGGATTCAAAAGAACCATCCATCAAATCAAATCATTGGTGGCATAAATAAAGGTTGACAACTTCGTTCGGCACAACAAACTCACATTGCTTTTCTAGCAACCTCTGAGCCTAGTATTTTTGAGGAAGCCATCCAGAATGAACATTGGGTAGCATCTATGAATGAAGAATTGGATAAAATCGAGAAGAACAACACCTGGGAATTAGTTCCACAACCAAAAGATAAAAATATCATTGGGACTAAATGGTTGTTCAAGAACAAATTGAATGAAGATGAATAGGTTACCAGAAACAAAGCAAGATTGGTTTGCAAAGGCTATTCATAAGTGGAACGAATTGATTTCAATGAAACATTTGCACCAGTTTCCAGAATGGAAGCCATCCGAATGTTTCTTGCCTATGCATGTTCAAGAAAAATCAAAGTCTACCAAATGGATGTTAAGTCAACATTTCTAAATGGCGAATTAGAAGAAGAAGTTTACATCGAACAACCTGAAGGTTTTCTACTATCAGAAAAAGAAGACTATATTTGCAGGTTAAAGAAGGCTCTATATGGTCTCAAGCAGGCTCCCAGAGCATGGTATGCTCATCTTGATGGATATATATGTAAACAAGTGTTCAAGAAAGGTAATGTTGATAGCAATATTTATGTACAAATAGATAAAGATAATTTAACATCGTTGAGGTATATGTGGATGATATAATATTTGGTAGCAATGATGATCAACTAAGTAAGAACTTTTCTACAAATATGCAAAGTGAGTTCGAGATGTCTTTACTTGGTGAGTTGACATACTTCTTAGGGCTTCAAATATCTCAGCAAGAGAAAGGAATATTTATATGTCAAGCCAAGTACATCAAGGAAATGCTTAAGAAATTCAAAATGGAAGATTGAAAACCCGTCCTTACTCTGATGGTAACGGGTTGCAAATTGAGCATAGACGACTCATCTAAGGATGTGGATCAAAGGTTGTACAGATCTATGATTGGTATTCTTCTATATGTAACAGCCTCCCGGCCAGATGTTATGCAAACAGTTGGACAGGTGGCAAGATTCCAAGTAGCACCAAAAGAATCACATATTATTGCCGTCAAAAGAATTCTTTGATATTTAAAGGGCATAGAAGAATATGGCTTGTGGTATCCCAAGGGTAACAATATCATTATTCAAGCCTTTATAGATGCAGATTGGGAAGGAAGCATTGATGATCGTAAGAGTACTAGTGGAGCATCATTCTATCTAGGTGGTTGTCTTGTATCATGGTTGAGAAAAAAACAAACCTCAATCTCGTTATCTATAGCAGAAGCATAATACATTGCAGTATCATCATGTTGTACTCAAGTCCTTTGTATGAAACAAACTTTGCAAGATCTTCAAGTAAAATTTAGTGAGCCTATTCCCATATTCTATGACAACACTAGTGCCATTAGCATCTCCAATAACCTTGTCATGCATTCAAAAACAAAACACATTCCAATCAAATATCATTTTGTTAGAGAACAAGTCGCTGAAAAGAATATCAAACCTGAGTATGTTGGTACAAAAGAATAAATCGTTCATATCTTCACTAAACCTTTATCTCAGGAAGCATTTGAATATCTTCTCCAGAAGCTTGGGATTCTCCCAATTTCTCATTAGATTTTCCTTATTTAGAATATAAAGGGGGAGTGGAAGTGTGTACAGGTCTGCAAGATGGTTGTGTGTCAGGGGGAGTTACCCTTTTCCATTGATGTCAAAGGGGGAGAGAATGTTGTAGGAAGAGGTGCCATGATCGTAGGGGGAGTATTTGTGTTGCTGTCAATGCTAAAGGGGGAGATTATTAACCAGTGGTTGTCATTGATGTCAACCCAAGAAGCACCAGGGGCTACCCCGATCTTGCATGGGAATTTTGACCTACCAAATTACTATATTCTGGGTCAAGAATTTTTTTGATGGATTCTACTTGTTGATATGTTTCCGTTGATATATGGCACACCATGTAATTCTTCACGATTTGAGAGATATTCATGTTTGAAATTTGTAACCTCAGTTAGTGGGCTAAAACCCCATGGGGTTGTGGCATGGGTCATTGAAAATTCAATAATTAATAATTTTTAAGCTCATAAAATCCCTCCCACGTTCACTTGTTAAAGCTCTTCTCAACCTAAGCATTTATATAAATTGTGATCCTCATATCCTCCTTATGTAGGGATTTCGCTACCTGAAACAGGTCATTGTGGAATTTGCGCTCTAACTTTTTTTTTACGAATTTTCAGAAGCTGAATTTTTTTTGAGACGAAGCTGAAATCCTTAGGAAGCTCCTGTAAACATTTTAGATGAAGGTGCGCAAAATTTTCAGAGATATGATCTGTGGAATTTAGTGTTTTTGCAGGCTTCTGAATTTCATCTCAAAGAAGTGACCCTGGGAAAATCGTCATAACTCTCTCTCTGAGTATCGGATTGGAACTCTATAAAAAGTGGCAGATAGTGCATGGAATGTAGTGTTTTCTGTATCAATTTCAGATCTGAATGAAGAAACAGTGGCATGTGGTATGTCGTACTAGTTCGCTCTACTGAAATATTCCATAATTAGGTCATTGTGAGAGATTGGGAATAACTCTCTTTTGAAGAATCCAGATTGGATCAGACCTATGGAATTGGAAAGAAGACTCAGAGTACTACTACAGAACCGAATATCATAGATTGGGGATCTGAAATAACAGAGATACACTAGATTCAATATCAAGATCCTAGAAGGAAAGAAAAAGCTAGGTCATGTGTTGTCAAGGGTTGCAAAGGACCAAACTTTCTAGGGCAGCAAGGCAAAGCAAGGTGCAGCAGAGGGTAGCATGACAAGAGCAAAAATCAAGGTGTAGAAAAGCAGCAAGAAGTTTAGCACATGAATTCTTCAACTGGGCAACACTGCATACAGTCATTGTAAAGGTATCATTGTACTAAGTCATTGTAAAAATTGTACAAGTATCCACCTGCCAAGAGTTGAAGAGGCAGTGTCGGGAGGTCTAGGATCATCATTAGGTGGTTGTGTCATAGTTGGGGTTATGGTCTAGTTTTTATTCTTCTTCTACATCATTCTATATCATTGTAAAGTGGACCATTTTCCCTAGTATGAGAGTCCATTCTTGTTTTATTCTTGTATAGGGTGGTAGGCTCGTGGTAGGCTGGTGCATGAAGTCACCAACAGGTTCAAGCTTGTGAAAACATTAAGGTGGTAGGGTGGCACTAGGGTGAGTTGTAGCTCATTGGGTGTTGGGGAATCCATTTAGTTGACTACTGAATAATCTCGAGCATTGGAGCATCCATCCAGTGGGAGCTGGAGAATAATGCTTTTCTAGATTCTAGGAAGTTGGAGCCTTATTTTCAATTGGAGTTGAATATTAAATAATTATGAGAAAAGAATTCAAGTGGTTTTTGTCTCAGAGAGGGTTTCCACCTTAAAAATTGTGTGCATTTGTGTTCCTTTTGTTTACTGCTATCATTTTACAAACGCTGATAATAATTGAAGATTAACTAATGCTCTAATTGAAAGGAATATTGATTCACCCCCCCCCCCCCTCTCTCAGTATTTCCAACAATCTATTGGTCTCTCTCGTGTTGGATTGTCTCTTACATTGTCTTCTTCCTCTGTAATTCATCTTATTTATCTTTTAACTCTGCTTTTGATCTTTAACTCTATCCTTGTTGTCACTGTGAATTCTTCTTTTATTTTACTGCTTGCTCTGTTTACTCTTAGTCTAACTGTTATTTTACCTACCACAGTAAACTTCATCCTCTGAATCTTTATTTTTATCATGTTGTTTGTAAATTTCATCTTTAAGTAAACTTTCGATGTTGCTGGTGAAAGTGTTTTTATCTTTTTTTAATCATTTACTGTGTAAATTGTTTCTCTCTCTGTTGTATTGCTGGTTTAACTTGTTTTTCCTTCTGTACATGAAACTTCTGCTTAAATCCCGAGAATTTGGATTAAACAGTTTTGAACTAGTATCAAATATTTATCAGATTTCTTGGTATGATGATATACCTGCAAAATAAAACCAATTATTAATAAAACCCAAGTCTGCAGGGGGGAAAAAATGGCTTCAGGGAACAGGGAAAATCGTGGAAGGAGTCTGATCTTGCAGTGGGGCTTAAATTTGGGTTGGAAATGGATTTTAACTTTCGCAATTCAAATAGAGATAGGCATTTGAATGTAATAGTTGGGAGTTTATTACACGCAGGGTTGACAAGCAATGTATCGCACAGTGGATGAGCGGGCAGGTGCCATGATGGTTTAACATAGCGCGGGGTCGATAGGTAAGTGGTTGAGCGATTTTCGGGATGAGGGTGCAATAGAATGAATGATCGTCGCGTGGCAGGGGAGGAGGTTGTGAAACCATCCATTTCGCAACACTCCCATCATTTTAAACATTGGGCCGCCAGGTGTGCGAAAGGATGCGAGTGTCGTTCGATTAGTTGGCGATAATCAGACGGTGGATAAATGAAGGGGTTTCGAAAAGGTGGGACCCAGAGATTATTTCTGCAGAGGGGTATCATATATATGTGAAAATTAACTATAAAGTGGGTCAGGGAAACATGTGATTGAGTTAGGAAATATATCAAATGGGAGCTTTATAATGTAAGGGATAAGTTAACATGTTAGCAAGAGGTGATTTAAAACTATATAAACTATATGTTAAATAGTATATAAGGGGGTCGGGATAGTAATATATATGGGGAACTATACTCAATGGGGATTAATATAATATGGGAATTTAAAATAAACCGTGGGAAAAAATGATAAAGGGTTTCGGGAAATATGGTAGTAGGGTGTTAGAAATACATTAGGCAAGGGGTTTGAAAAATAATATTTGGGAAGGGTAAATGAAATGGGGCCTGATGATATTTCAAAAGCTACTCAAAAAGTGGGTTTTTGCATGTTTTTAATGAAAAGGTAAATTAGCAAATTGGAATGGATATTAGTAACGGAATTGGGTGTTTAGTTAGGGAAAGGGGTTTTAAGCTAGGGAATAATTTGCAAAATGGAAAAAAGGGATATTTAGCAAGGGGAATGTGTTTTTACAAGGGAAAAATGATTAGAAGGATGTTAGTAATATGAGATGAACCAAAAGTGCTTTCCATGAATTGAAAAAAGTGCTTCTGCCTACCCTTCTTTTATCCTAATATTTTATTTCCTTTATTGGGCGCATTTGAGCTTGCTGACCCTTTTATTTTGTTTTAATAAGCAAACTATCTACTTCTAACCTTATAATTTCCAAATGCTTGGATTAAACTGATGAGCTCTTTTATTCTCTATGTAACTACTGATCTGCCAAGATTAGATTGTTTGGCCAGATATTTATTCACTAACTATGAACATGAAATTCAAAGCATGAATAATCAAGATTAAACTGTATGATTATCATGAATTGTGGCATTTTGGACAAGTTGCACACAATTTTATTTGCATAAAGTAAACTAATAGTAGTGGCATTTGAATGTGCAACACTTCCATGATCTTATTTTTATCTATTTTTGTGGGGTTCATATTTGATATTCTTTTTTGTTCTTGTTTATTTTGGTCCTTTGAATTTTCTTTTAGGACATACCCTCTTTTTCATTTTTAATATGGGAAAACATTTTGTAGAAAGCAAAGGTATGTACAATATTATAAGGTTTACAATATTCAATTCAAAATTATGAATCCTATTATTATAGGACCCTAACAGGTCGTACAACTGGGTTGGAAATTTGTGATTGGTCTTTGTGTTTGAAGTGGCCCAATTACGAGGTTCCAAATGGCCCAATTAGAGGACAACACATGGCCCTTCGTTATTGGATTTTGTATAATGCCCAAGGACCTCGGAAATGTTCGACACCTAGACCTCTTCTAGGAAAATACCACCATTTACTATCTCGCCAAAGTATTAGTTCTTAACATATTAAGTTCCCCCGTTTCATTTGAAATGAAGTCGTTGGCGTGTTCATGGAAGGGGCGGGGAACTTGGCCCCAATCCCAGGTTATATGCAATGAGGTGACCGAGCACACGACGAAGTGGGATAGGGCAGGGTTAGCCCTACTCCTTGGTTACGTTGTATGGTACATGACCGACATGTAGTCGGAGGGGAGAGTGGGTAGCCCGACCCCGGTATTATCTACTACCATCTGACCCACAATAGAACAACGAGAGTTAATCCAGTGGGGGTAGGTGGTTAGCTCGGCCCCCAGCCATATTAACACAACATGACCTAGACCAGTGGATTGGAGGGGCCTATGTGGCATGTGACCACCCTTAAAGGCTAGAAAATCGGCACTAAGGCCATATTGGCTTGGTTAAGTAGGCGACATGTTGCACCAATTGCGGTGCGAATCCCATCGAACCGAGGCAAAATTGTTTCTTGGTGGCCAGCAAAGAGGTGGACTTCGTAGAAAAGTTAGTGAGTTTTGTAAATTTGCAGGACAAATAGCAGGGAAAGAGAGATTGAGGCCTAACTTGGTCAATTTTCGGTCTTTTTGAGCCCAGGAAAAGCCTACAGAGGGGTTTTTGGGTATTTTGAACTCAATCACAGTATCATTTTTTCAAATTGAGCTATGTAAACTAATGTAATTTCAAATTTTTGCATATAATTTAAAGGCCCAACATTGGAAGTTGGACACAGAGACATAGCCCATGAGGGGTGAAATCCGTAATCAAATTGTTATTTGTCTGATATTGTTCATGGTCTATTTTTCTCTATTTTATTTCTACAAAACTTAACTAAAAACACTAATTTTATGTGCTTTTACAAATTGATCCATTTCCCACAAGACATAAAATTGCTTGCAAAATTTTTATGAAACCTTGAAGTTTTTAATTTTAGATGATTCTACCTCTAACATAATGTTAGAATGTAATATTTATAAATTAGCACCCAGCTAATTGGAATATTAAATTTGATTTTGATCTTAGATAGAGGAATAAGAGGGTATGGAGACCCATAAATCTCCTTAGTAGGAATAAAAGACACTCCTAGTGTGAATGGATGTCATATAAAGCTAGATTGAAGACCCTTAGGTGTGGAAAGGCGCTGGAGCATGAATATTGGGTCAAATTTGACCAAATCAAACAACGTTGTTACGGAGGAGTGGAATTCATGGTGGGACAATGCAGTTTTTGAGGGGGATTGAATGCATGGAGGTAGTGACCTAATTGTGTGGGGCCAAGGGTGAGGTAGCTCATAACTTATATAAGGAAAAGGATCGCAGCCATATGGGGTTAGGTTTTGGATTATTATTTTGTATATGGTCTGTTTAGAATTGTTGCTCTCTTCAGTTGTTTAGCTAAGATTACAGTGTTATTTAGCACAGGGTGTTCCTGAGCGGGAATTGTTGGAACGAGGTTCCCTAAGATGCGTTTTTTATATAATTTTGCAATATTCAGCCTTGCATAGGGGTTTTGGGGAGGGTCAAAGACCCTAATGTTTTGTAATGGGTTAAAGGGTAACTCTAGGGTTTGTGGTTTGTGGACCATCGGATAGCAAAGGATACGATGTTATAAATAGATAGATAGTTGGGTCTAGTAGGAAAGTAAGACATAAGATTTATCCTACGTGAAAATTGCTAAGATTTGTTTGGGTTGTTTTGGGTAAGGACTCTTGTTGGCTGTGTGCACGGAGATCCTCAGTCCTACTATGTGCAGACCCCGCTAGGTTGTGTGCGCGGGCTATGTTTTGGATTGTAATTGGGTTTTGGATACTAATGAATGCGAAATATATTTGAAGTATTTTTATGATATCTGGAATAATTGTGCTCATTACCGAAGTGTATCTGTGTTATTTATTTAAGCTGCGAATATATCTGTAATCTGTAATTAGCTGTGATTATAATGTTCTGCAATGGTAATTGTTGATGCGCACTTGGATGCAAATGTATTGATCAGATATGTTAATGCTAGTATCTCTGTTATGATTACTTGCTGATTGTATTTTTAGCAGCCTGCGAATAGACTCGATCTGTGTGAACCTGTTAGTTGCAACACCGATCTGCCTTAATTACCTACTCTCTCCTAGGGTGTGGAAACATGGTTCCAGTACCCTCCCATACTACTTCAAGTGATACCTTGGCCTACGAAAGTAGGTCATTGCCGTAAGGGCCAGTAGTATTGGGGTTTTCTGGCAAACCTTAACCTCTGAACCTAGGTCAGGATCCCCCAAGCCAACAAATGGTTCTATTGCCAGGATTGGGAGAATTTTGAGAGAGAGATCGGGTAATGCCACGAGGACATTGGAGACTTGAGAAATCGAAATTTGAAGACTGGTTCGAAATATAGATTCAAGAATTGTCTGTAAAGGAGAATCGCAGCATGAAGTTGACAATTGAATAGTGCAAGAACAAATATATTTTCACCGAAGTATATGAAATTTTATTTGTAAATTTTACACATGAGCTCTAGGAGTGGGTAGCAAGGCTCATAGAATTCCAGACGTGTTGGAAGGACGATCAGGTTACGCAATGGACGCTGGAATTGATTCAACAGTTGGAGAAGAATGAAAACATGATCACCCATACGGTAGATCATTGGGTGGACAGGCGTGCTAGGAGGGTTTGTAACATAATTCACAGTCGATCAGTTCATATCCTATTCTGAGGCAGAGCAGAGGTTCTTCAAAGGTTTCTGAGATAATTTATTGCAAACATTTCTATTGCTAATTAAAATATTACAATGTAAAAAAGGTGTTATGTGAAGCCACACCGAATGAATGACCTCTTATCAGAGCGAAAGTATAACACGAAGTGGTAAGTACTATCGAAACAATCGAGAAGGGGATAGATCCATCTACAATCCACTAAGAGAGTCAGTTGCGCACATAGGAAATAGTCCTCCGGCTACACCTCCTTCGAGTCAGCATAAGGGCAAGAACTCCTCCACACCTTCGCCACCACCAGAAGAAGATATGGCCATGCACATGAAGCTACCCACCTTCAAGGGTGTAGGAGACAAAGATATGGACCGATTTTGGTTTGTAGCAGAATCAGTACGGACTGTGCAGAATGTGGCTAGCGATGATTTAAAGAGAGCGTAGCTATCCCTCGCCTTTGAGGGAAGGGCCCTGGACTAGTATATGGGATACTTAGGCCAACATGTGGATCCGTCTATTCAAGAGATTAAGAATGCTTTAAAACAACAGTTTCGGAAGCCTAAGTCCTACTCTCAGCTAGTAACTGACTTGAAAGATTTTAAATAAGGACCTATTGATTATGTATGGGAGGTTGACCAGCGGTTAAAGAAGGTTATCAAAGATGGGGAATTTCAATATGATGATAGACAGCACAAGGAATGGTTCATCGCCATGCTACTACCTCACCTGCACGGACCTATGGGTCAGAAAGAAATTGAGACACAAGAGAAAGAATTGGAAATTTCTATGAAGCTAGAAGTTGCACCAAGAGATGATGCCCAGTTTTGGGTACAACAGATCCAAGGACAGCTGGAGGTAATGCACCTCAAAATCCAGAATCTACAGAAAGAATGAGGAAAAGAAGCTAGCCCAGACATATGGTGCATAAGATGCAGGGTTTCCGGCCACACCAAGGATCAGTTCCCTCTGTTGGCGGACTACATGCAGGCTGGGGGACCTAGCCCATTGCACCCTAAAGAGGCTGCAAGGCCAAGTGGTCTAACGTTATGGTGCGCTGACTATCGCATTGTTGGACTACACGATACAAAGCACTGTCCCCATCTTGGTGCTTGTGTTCCAAAATTGAAGCAACAATGGTGTTTCTTCTGCTCATCTATGGCACATGACGAACATTACTCTCAGACATATGACTTAATGATAGACCAAGGAAACTTATACAAGGTGCAGGTTGACCCTTCTTCACCACTATACCCTTCAGGCATAGGAGGCTCCCCAGCAAGATGCAGGGGAGGGGGAAGGGGTGGAGGCACATGTCGGAGAAGAGGTAAATTGATCTGTTACAACTGTGGAGAAATATGGCACTTCGCAAGGGACTGTCTGAACCTTGCGTGACAATCTTACCGATATTTTCGACAATTGGACCATGTGATCGAAGACTGTCTAGTCCTGATAGCAAAAATGAAGGAAAAACATCAGACATCAATGCAGAATGTGTATAGGGTTAAGGCGGAACTGCGTAATGAAGGACCAAGTATTAATGTCATAACGCGCAATGGCATGGCTACTAGAGGAGCTGAGGAGAAAGTCGCGGCTGAACCTCTTATCCAGAAATATGCTATCAAACAAGAAAGCTTGGACCTACAGAAGGAGAAATAAACCTTCAACGCAACTCACAAAGACTTTACAAAGGATGATACATATACTTCCAAGGCTCCAACAAACCTAAGAATGGAAGAAGACGTTAGACCATTTCTACAGGCATGTATGAAGCTGCTATGCAACCAGAAGGCAGTAGAAAATATTCAAGCACTGATAGGCAGCTGCACAGAAAGAACTGACCCTCCCACGGAATTTAAGGATGGTCACAAACTATACAAGCATAAGAAGCGCACTGGTCAAGAAATGTGGCTAACGGCATAGATTGGCGATTATGAGATGGATCAGGTTATCCTGGTTTTGGTATTAGATGTGAACGTCCTACCCAAGAAAACATGGAAGCGGATGGGAGAACCTAAGCTGGAATGGTCCACTATACAGTTGCGTATCGCTAACCAACAGAAAATCATACCATTGGGAAGGTTGTCAAAGATTATGGTAGATATCACAGGACTTAAGGTACGTGCAGATTTTGACGTAATTCAGATGGTGGAAGATGCGGACCCTTATCCTGTGCTCCTGGGACTGGATTGGGTGATAGACATGGAAGGCATTATCAACTTAAATAAAAGGAGCATGGTTTTTTAGAATGAGGTTACGAGAGAGATAGTCCCACTAGACCCTGCAAAAGGAGAGCGGTACAAAAAATCGGTACGCAAAGAAGATGATCTGGATCACATTTATAAACTAACCACCCAGGATGAGGGTTGGATTAATCCTATAGATGATGGTGTTATTTACTGGGGGAAAGAAAGTGAATGCCTCTCTGACTCCGATGGGGAGATAGAAAATTGGTAGAATCAGTTACATGATGTATCTGCGTTGCAATGTCTTAGGATCATGAAGAGCCTTCGGTGTATCTCCTCGGAGGTAAGAGAACTGCCCTACTTTGATGGCTCTGGTAGTATTAGGGTGTTTTTGTGAAAATTTGAAGCTGAAGTCCCAAGGGAGTGTAGGATGTGGACACTTAACCTAGCCATGCACGCAACCCCTACGAGGTGGTGGGAAACTCATAAGGGCGCATTTCAGGATTGGGAGGAATGCCGTGAAATGATGATTCAACGGTTCAAACCTGCAACTCACCCACGCATGGAGGCTTTCCTTGGCCAAGGATATCCGCGCAAGAATTTGGCCACATGGATGGAGGCATGGTGTGAAAGGACCATGGACGAATGGGTCCACCTGTTTATCCAAGCCTTGGGGCCAATTCCCACTGCATGGTATCTAGATGCAAAGCTACACTAGCACACCCACCAATGGGAGACCATGCGGGACGATTTTTTGGGGACATTCGGGTTGATAGGCGGAACTGAGGAATTGGATGAAGCTTTACAGGATATAGATGCCCTAGTCTTTGATGAATCACGCCCTCGTGCAGCATATGGGGCACCAACTTGGGATACGCAAATGCAGGATATTGTCAACTACCACAATCTATTAATGGAGGAATGTGATGAAGACCCATGAAATATCACTATCCCAGAGTCAGAGGGAGAGCACGCAATTGATGGACCCCCGCTATAGACCGTTGATGTGACTAAGCCTCTTAAGCTACGGGAAGTCAACATTGGAACTGAAGAGCAACCTAAGCTAGCTAAAATTGGGTATTACTGGGATGATGATACTGTAGGGAAAGTCCCAGAGCTTCTCACGGAATACCAGGACCTGTTTCCTACAAAATTATCATAACTCAAGGGTATTACAGGGGACCTAGGGGTCATGCGCAATATGCTAAAACCAAATGCGTGCCTTGTTAAGCAGTGACCTTATCGATTGAACCCCAAGTATAAGCAGAAATTACAGGAAGAAATTGACAAAATGCTAGATGCAGGTATCATTGAACCGGTCGAACAGTCATATTGGGTAAGCCCTATGGTGGTTCAGGAGAAAAATACTAAAGGAGAAATATGGATCTGTGTCGACCTAAACAAATTGAATGATGCCTGCACACACGATCCCTTCCCTACGCCATTTTTTGATGAAATTCTTGATAGTGTGGGAGGGCAAGAAGTGTACTCGTTCACTGACGGGTTCTTGAGTTACCATCAGATTAGGATTGCACTTGAAGATCGCAACAAAACTACGTTTGCCATTGAATGGGGATCTTTCCAGTACATTGTCATGTCGTTTGGGCTCAAGAATGCCCCTGCCATCTTTTAGCGGGTGGTGGTCGCAGTATTCAAGGAGTTCATCCACAATTTCTTGGAGGTATATTTTGACAACTGGACAATATTTGGGTTGGTAAAGAAGCATGTCTCGAACCTACACATGATGTTGGATGCTTGTAGGAAGCACCAAATTTCCCTTAATATTAAGAAGTGCATATTTTTTGTACCCTTTGGGATCTTGCTAGGTCACATAGTATGTCAGCAGGGACTGATGGTTGACCCCGCCAAGGTAGTGGTTATCATCAACCTGGCAGTCCCTACAATGGAGAAATAGCTATGCTTTATCCTCAGACATATAGGCTACTACAGAAATTTCATTCAAGGGTACGCACTGATCACAACACCCATGGAGAAGTTGTTAAAGAAGGACGTTTCAGTTTTTTGGGATGCGGAGTGTCAGAAGATATTTTAGTTACTCAAGGAGAAGATGGTCTCTGCACCTATCCTCATATTTCCTGACCGGGCGAAGGTTTTCCATGTTCATGTAGATGCTTCAGGGATTGTCTTGGGAGTTGTCCTTATGCAACCTGGGGAAGGGGACATCGACCATCTAGTTGCATTTTCTAGTAGAAAACTCTCTAGTGCGGAGCACAACTACTCCACTACGGAGCGCGAGGGGTTGTCCATGGTATACGCCCTACAAAAATACTAACATTATCTGTTACAAGGGCACTTCAAGATGCTCACAGATCACTCAGCTTTGAAGTACCTAGTGAATAAGTCTGTGTTGGGGGGGAATATTTGCCGATGGTTGCTGCTATTTCAAGAATATGACTTTGAGATCATCATGAAGCCAGGGAAACTAAATGTTGGGCCAAAACACTTATCCCAAATCGAGAGTGGGGAAGAACCGACTAACCTAGAAGAAGGACTTCCCGATGCGCAGCTATTTTCTATTGAGGTGGTTGATGTGCACTCCAACGACATCATTCACTTCTTAACTATGGGGATGGTGCTTGCAGAATATTTGGTACAACAGAAGAAAGAGCCGGTAACCCATGCAGCAGACTTTACCATCATATCGGGCCACTTGTATAAGTTGGGAGTTGATGAGGTGCTACGAAGATATGTTTTGGAGCACGAAAGACAAGCCATCTTAGCAGAAGCCTGCAGGGGCGTGGTAGGAGGTCATTACGCAGGGAAAGAAACGACGCAGAAGATATTGAGAGCTATACTATGGTGTCCCACACTGCATAGTGACTCTCATGACTATTGCAAATCCTGCGACACATGCCAAAGGATAGGAAGACCATCATGCAGAGATGAAATTCCCTTGCAGCCGCAGATGACCCTGTAAGCATTTGAAAAATGGGCCATAGACTTCGTTGGGCCCATCAACCTGCCAGGGAAGAAGAAAGGTGCCCGTTACATCATCACTACAACTGAATATGTAACCAAATGGGCCGAAGCACAAGCTGTAAAGGATAGCACTGCAGATACTACTTCGCATTTTATTTTTGAGCATATCCTAACTAGGTTTGGATGTCCCAAAGTCTTGATGAGTGATAGAGGTACGCATTTTTTTAATGAGACAATTCAAGCTTTGACTGAAGAATTTTGGATCCACCACGCCAAAATTATGCCATATCACTCGCAGGAGAATGGAACTGTGGAAACTTTTAATAAAATTCTAGAACAAGCGTTGACCAAAATCTGCAATTTCAAGCGTAGTGATTGGGACATACGTATCCTGTCATTCCTTTGGGCCTATCGAACCACCTGCAAGAAATTTATCGGAAAAACACTGTTCCTGATGGTTTATGGAAAGGAGGCTGTTATGCCCATGGAATATATTGTTCCTAGCCTATGCATCGCAGCCTTTACCGACATGGTAGAGCCTGATATCATGGAGGAGCGTTTAGCACAGCTTGTTTCCTTGGAGGAAGACTGATTCATTGCTAACTTCCATCAGCAAGTTCAGAAGGTGCAGGAAAAAGCATGGCATGATTGACATATTCGGAAAAAGATCTTTTCGGAGGGATAATTGGTCCTGCTATATGATAGCCAGTTTGCAAAGCACTCGGGGAAGTTCCGTCAACATTAGCTAGGTCCCTATATGGTAAAGTAAATCGCTAACGGAGGACCTGTCCGGTTAGCCACACTGCATGGTGACACTATCCTAGGGTATGTTAATGGCAGCCAGCTCAAACCGAACCAGACCAAATGAATATATGGATGGCGTAGCTGTATTGGGTGGCATACATGCAGGACGGAAGAAAAATGTAGGAAAGGCTGTTATATGTGCAGGGGTCGATCGCAGGTTTCGAATCCCGGGGAGGTGCATTGGGCACGCAGGGGTAATACACAACTGCGAAAACTAGCCGTTGGAACAGTAAAACTGGGTAAAAAGCAAATTTTACCATTGAAAGGAGCGGGCAGCCGATAATTAATGAGGCGATTTCCGAAGATTTTTTACCGTTTACTTGATGGTAAGTTTTAGATAAGCCTCACCCAACCATTGGTCACTATTCAACGCTATAAAATCAGGAGGATAAATCATAAGTGGGTTCTGTGCATTCTGGATATCTTATGCTCTGCAGAATTTCATAGCCATTGTGCTCTGTTAATGTCTAGGCGGGCTACCCCTTCTGATTGTAGCAATCCCGAATTTATTTTCTGAGCGAGAATGACTGCAACTAATCTGGCTGAATCATTGCAGACTGTGGCCTTCACTGATGAAGTATTGGAGGTCACACTTGAAGTGGAAGAGGTTGTGTCCACACCAACCAAGGGGAAGCAGGTTGAGAAGAAGAAGGTAAAAGGGAAAGCCCAGCAGCAAGGGTAGGGTAGGGCTGCGAAATGGGTTGGAGGGAAGCCACGGACCTCTCCTCGGAATGTGAAGTGCCCCTGAACGGTGCCCCAAGCATATTCGCCTAACCCATCGAAGAAACTTCTGTCTGTTCTGGAGGAAGATCAGATTGCTGAACCAATAAACTAGCTACCGCCCTATGTTCAGCCTCGCAGGCCCTCAGTGCACACACCTAAGAATCTCGATGGTATGCGCGCCTATCTGTAAATGCCACTGATTCCGGGCCAGGTTCCCATAATTGGAGAATCCTTTGGCAAGCTCCAATCGATAAAATTCGACGATCACGACCTGGCCAACCTAGAAACCTTCCCAGAATTGGCACCGGAACTATATCTCGAAAGGGTATTGGAGGATGACATGCTGAGGGCAGTCCCCATGCTGTGGGAAATTAGGTTGGCGAGTTCCGGGTTATTAAACTTGCTATGGATGCCCCAATTTGGCCGCTACAATATCACTGACCAAGTTGTGCGACGGCTACTCGCCCTGGTCCATGATGGCAGCTTATGGATCTAGGACTGCATTCCTCTGGTGTACTCATGCCAAGAACCTTATGAGGACAACGGTTCTGCACATACATTGTTGTATTCCATGCCTCAGCCCACAAATGAAGGGGTAGGCCTTGATCATGCAACATCACATGTGCAGCACCCACGATCATTCTGTTCTTCCGCTCAGCCACCCCGTTCTGCTGTGGGTTATGGGGTGCGATGAGCTCTCTCTGAATCCCTTCTGCGCTGCATAACTCCTTGAAATCAGCCGAGATGAATTCGCCACCGTTATCACTCCTTAGAGCAATCACCTTCTTCCCCGACTCCTTCTCGACCAGTGCTTTAAACTCACAGAACTTCGCAAATGTGTCGCTCTTCTTCTGCATGAAGAAGATCCAGCACTTTCAAGAGAAATCATCAACAAAGATCACATAATACTTGTGCTTTGCTGTCGAAGCAACTGAGAAAGGACCACACACATCTGTGTGAACTCTCTCAAGGATCGTCGTGGCACGACTATCCTTCTCGTGAAAGGTGGCTTTCACATACTTCCCTAAAGTACACCCCTTGCACTGATCTGACTGCGCAAGGGTGCCCTTAGGAAGTCCAGTAGAAATCTGCTGCATAATCTTCAAAGCTCCATGGTGAAGATGGCCCAATCTCCTGTGCCATAGTTCGCCCTCATCATCCCGGCTCACCACATCTCCAGCCTTGCATGCCATAGTTGCGCAGTCATCTACCTGCAACTGATAAAGGTTTTGAGTTCGAACCCCTATCTTCCGGGTCTCTCCAGTAGTCTTACTGCGCAGGAAAGCTTTTCCTTCGCCGAAGACCACATCATAACCCTTATCCTCCAACATCGCTACTGAAATCAGGTTCTTATTCAATCCAGGTACATGCATAACATCCTTTAAGACAAAGGGTTTACCAGACTCCCTCTGAAAGGATACGGTACCGATACCAGTCGCACTGTATCTACCGTCATCGCCCATCTCGATGTGCATACCCAAATCCTTGTCCTCCAGATCTGAGAACAACTCCCGATCTCCCGTCATATGAAATGACGTACCGCTGTCCAAGAACCACACCGATCCCATCACACTTGAAACCAAGCATGCAATCAGTGAAAAGTCAAGCTCGAACTGTGAAGCCAAAGCTTCTCCATCCGCAGATCTTCCCGCTTGCTTGTTCTTCTTCTTCTTTGGACAATTGGTAGCATAATGTCCGTGATCATGGCAGTGAAAACACTTCACTTTCGCCATATCCTGCTTCTTTCCCTTTGCACCGGAATGAGAAGGTTTCTTACCCTTCCCTTTCTTTGCTTTGGCAACCAAAGCGCAGTTTTCTTCATCAGCTCCCTTTGATGAAGATCCATCTCGAGTAGTCCTCCTTATCTCCTCCTGCATAAGATCCGCCCAAAGGCGCTCCCATCCCAACAGCTTCTCCCGACCATTGACACTATCTTGATATGAGTGCCAAG
Organism: Pinus albicaulis; assembly: GCA_034641835.2. NCBI lineage: Eukaryota > Viridiplantae > Streptophyta > Pinopsida > Pinales > Pinaceae > Pinus > Pinus albicaulis. The sequence continues at coordinate 1,512,139,212 of CM076582.1, read as the reverse complement.
CCTTCGGAAGACCAAGGAGAGCCAGGTCGACCATGTCCTCGTCTTCGACAGTCACCCCCACACTTCCCAGCTCATCTCTGCATTGAGTGAACTTCGTGAGGTATTTGGCGATACTGTCGCCTTTCTCCATCTTGATGTTCCCGAGCTTATCTTTGAGCGCCAGCTTCCTTTGGTCGCTCTTACTCTGGAATAGATCCGTCAAAGCTTTCCACATTAAATATGGAGTAGCCTTTCCATGCAGGCTGGATACAATATGATCCTCGACGCCCTCCAACAGGATCCTTCGACACTTCGCCATCTTCTTTTGCCATGCTTCGACTTCAGCAGGATCAGTGGGCTTTTGGACATCCGTATCTACGAACTCCTTCAGACCATTATCTTCTAATACCGCCTCCATGCGATCCTTCCATGCAACATAATTCGAACTGCCTTCAAGAGCATATTCGAGTCGCAAACCGTTGAAAGACATTTTCAACACTGGCACCAAGAAAACAAAACTGCTGCAAAATTTCGAATTCCACCTCAAATCTCAACCACTCTAGATCTGTGAGAACAAATTATTTCTAGCACAGAGATTGACTGCAAGGGGTGTTTACCAGACCTTTCACTTTCCGAAGAAAGATGAATCCGGAGGCTACCTGGCCCGCATGCAGACTCTGTCTACCGAAATAAGTTTGTAATCACTGTGATGATCAATCTCTGCTTCAATAGCTCCGATACCATGTAGAAATTTGCTGAATAATGATTAATTATCCACCGAGACTATCCCGATCACATACAATTCGAATTTATATGCAACACATAATCTCTTCCACTCAGATCATCAAACATGCGGAAATAAAATCAAGCGATAACACATCAAATCATCATACACATTAACACAGTATGTATGGGGAAAGCTTATAGCTGAAAACCCCGCAGCTATTGTGTATATTATAATGGAGAAATCAAGTAACAAACTCAGTACAATACTCCTCACAAGTACTCGGTACTTTCTCATACAGTTACCCACAATCTAGCTCAGTTTTGAACAGGTTACTGGTTCAAAACTCACCGCCAATTGCCTTGCCTCTATTGCGCAATCCAGGCCTGTCTATATAGAGATCCAAGGTTCGAATCTCCTTGGCTTGACAGCACAATTGTCATGGAAAAATCCTCCAAGTGTGGTGCAAATCTCATGCACAACTGATGTCGCCACTGATAGCTAACTCCACCCTTTCATCTACCTCTTTCACTGGTCTCCACTGAACTGATCATGCACAGTAGTGAACTGATGTGTTCTTGAGTTGAATAATGAGTTACTAATTAATGAATTAAATAATATTTAATTCACTCCACTCATAACTAATTGATTAGCTAGTTAAACTAATCTCAACCAGTTCAACTAAAATAAACATAACACAACTCCACTAGCTGTCCCATTAACTCCACCAAAATTCTGCCACTGAAGTCCTAACTGAAGTCAACCATGCATGTGCTCACCAAACCCTAGGAATAGCGTAATTCCTCTGTCAGATGCATGATCCACTTCCAAGGCTCGAACTGAAGTGCTCCAAGAGAGTAAACTGAAGTTTATAGTCCAAATATTATTAAGGGTAAATAATATTTGACTTCCCTATTTTTAGGAGAGGCAGTCTAAAAATAGACTTCGACCTCTTCGACCTATAGGTCACAAAAATAGAGTCCCATCTATTTTTACCAACATGACCAATGCTCCAAGAATCTCATATTGGAATCCCCGGACCATGCTCCATATGTCTAAAAATAGACATAGTCTAAAAATAGACTTTGCGCCAGAATTTGCCTGCGGGCCCACTTAGTGAAGGCGACTTCATTTCACTAAGCTCCATCATCTTGCTGCATTTTCAACACTCCCTCTCAGCAAGATATGGATTATCTGCAACCCCTATCCTGCCTCTGTGGAATTCGAACTTGCTCCTGGTGAGCGCCTTCGTCAGGATGTCGGCATCCTGATCCTCCGTGGGAACATATGAAAGCATCATGATTCTCCGTTGAACACAATCTCTGATATGATGGTACCTGATGTCGATGTGTTTGGACCTATCATGAAATACTGGATTAGCCGAGAGTTTAATGTAACTCTGGTTATCACAGTAGATCACTGTAGGCTCCAAATGCAACCTGAACAATCCTGCGAGGATCTTCCTCATCCAAATAGCCTCGCATGCAGCCAAGCTAGCTGCCATATACTCGGCCTCTGCTGAACTGAGTGCCACGGATCTCTGCTTCCTGCTGTACCAGGAAACTGCTGTCGACCCAATGCTAAAAACTCCTCCAGATGTGCTCTTCCGGTCCGTTGGACTCCCTGCCCAATCTGCATCAGTGAAGCCAGAAAGCTTCGCTCCATCCTCCTGTTTGTACCATAGACCATATCCCGATGTGCCTCTAATATAGCGCAATACATGCTTGCCTGCCTTCCAAAAGAGCTTGGTAGGCTTAACCATAGCTTTCGAAAGCTGGTTAACTACATAGCATATATCGGGTCGTGTATTGACCAGAGACATAAGCGACCCCACCAACTGTCGATAGATAGTGGCATCCACTACCTCCGCTGAAGTAGCATCCTCCTTCCTCCAATCACCAGGAAGAGGAGTGTCAACAGGCTTGCAACCTTGCATGTTGAACCTCTCCAGAATCTCCCAGGCATACTTGCCCTGAGAAACAAACAGTCCTCCGCTACACTGCCAAATCTCCAATCCCAGGAAATAATGAAGGATGCCCAAGTCCTTCATCTCAAACTCTCGTGCAAGATCCTCCTTTCATGAAAGTATCAACTGCTCATCGCCAGTCAAAATCAGATCATCTACATACAGTACGATGATCAACACCTTCCCCTCCACCACAATCTGGTACAGGTTTGGATCCGCCTCACTCTTGGAGAATCCAAGCCTAGTGAAGTAGTTGTCTATCCGAGTGTACCAAGCACGAGGTGCTTGCTTCAGCCCGTACAGTGCTCTCTTGAGTCGGCACACATGTGACTCACTGCTGAAGATCTTGAAACCTTCAGGCTGCTCTATGTACACCTCCTCCTCAATGACTCCGTTGAGGAACGCAATCTTCACATCCATCTGATAAATGTGCCACCCCATCTGCGCTGAGAGAGCAAGGATCGTCCGTATAAAAGAGTACCTTGCGACAGGTGCAAAGGTCTCCTCATAATCGATCCCCTCGATCTGTGAGAAGCCATGGGCGACAAATCTCGCCTTGTACTTCTCCACACTCCCGTCAGCTGCCTGCTTCACTTTGTAGATCCATCGCGAACCCACCACTGATTTCCCCACCGGTCTTGGGACAATCTCCCATGCACTGTTCCTGACGATCGAATCATATTCTTCGATCATGGCATCAACCCATGCGGGTCCTCCACAGCTTCCTCAAAAGAGGATGGCTCCGTCATAACACATTGACTCACAAGAGCCATGTATCCAGTGTACCGATCCGGTGACTGCCTCTGTCTGCGCTGTGCTGTAGGTGGTCCTACAACCTTCTCTACATCCCGAGCTAGTCGCTCAGCTTCTGTAGTGCGCATGCGCCCTCTGATGGTTGGCGCTGCATGGGTGGTTTCTTCCACCTCCTGAACCTCCTCTTGTGGCTGATCCACATCCGGAAGCTCCTCCTTAGGAACTAACAGCTCCTCATCCGCATGCAAGTGTAGCTCCCTCTCAAGCGAACACTGCATGGCTTTCTCCTCCTGAAATTTTATATCCCGTCGCACAACAGTCTTGCGACTGTCTGAAAAATACACCCGGTAGTTGTGAGGTGTAATAGTGTACCCCACAAATATTCCAACCTTAGCAGTTGGATCTAGCTTCCTTCTCGCATCCTTCGTCACATGCATGTAGACAGGAGAACCAAAAATCCGCAAATGGGAAATATCAGGCCTCTTGCCAGAATAAGCCTCCTCCGGTGTACTCATGCCAAGAACCTTGTGAGGACAACGGTTCCGCACATACACTGCTGTATTGCATGCCTCAGCCCACAAGTGAAGGGGTAGGCCCTGATCATGCAACATCGCCCGTGCAGCACCCACGATCGTTCTGTTCTTCCGCTCAGCCACCCCGTTCTGCTGTGGGTTATGGGGTGCGATGAGCTCTCTCCGAATCCCTTCTGCGCTGCAGAACTCCTTGAATTCAGCCGAGATGAATTCACCGCCGTTATCACTCCTTAGAGCAATCACCTTCTTCCCCGACTCCTTCTCGACCAGTGCTTTAAACTCACAGAACTTCGCGAATGTATCTCTCTTCTTCTGCATGAAGAAGATCCAGCACTTTCGAGAGAAATCATCAACAAAGATCACATAATACTTGTGCTTTGCTGTCGAAGCAACTGAGAAAGGACCACACACGTCTGTGTGAACTCTCTCAAGGATCGTCGTGGCGCGACTATTCTTCTCGTGAAAGGTGGCTTTCACATACTTCCCTAAAGTACACCCCTTGCACTGATCTGACTGCACAAGAGTGCCCTTAGGAAGCCCAGTAGAAATCTGCTGCAGAATCTTCAAAGCTCCATGGTGAAGGTGGCCCAATCTCCTGTGCCACAGTTCGCCCTCATCATCCCGGCTCACCACTTCTCCCGCTTTGCATGCCATAGCTGCGTAGCCATCTACCTGCAACTGATAAAGGTTCTTGGTTCGAACCCCTATCTTCCGGGTCTCTCCAGTAGTCTTACTGCGCAGGAAGGCTTTTCCTTCGCTGAAGACCACATCATACTCCTTATCCTCCAACATCGCCACAGAGATCAAGTTCTTCTTCAATCCAGGTACATGCATGACATCCTTCAGTACAAAGGGTTTACCAAACTCCCTCTGAAAGGATATGGTACCGATACCAGTCGCACTGTATCTACCATCATCGCCCATCTCTATGTGCACACCCAAATCTTTGTCCTCCAGATCTGAGAACAACTCCCGATCTCCCGTCATATGAAATGACGCACCGCTGTCCAAGAACCATACCGATCCCAACACACTTGAAACCAAGCATGCGATCAGTGAAAATTCAAGCTCGAACTGTGAATCCAAAGCTTCTCCATCTGCAGATCTTCCCGCTTGCTTGTTCTTCTTCTTCTTTGGAAAATTGGTAGCATAATGTCCGTGATCATGGCAGTGAAAACACTTCACTTTCGCCATAACCTGCTTCTTTCCCTTTGCACCGGAATGAGAAGTTTTCTTACCCTTCCCCTTCTTTGCTTTGGCCACCAAAGCGCAGTTTTCTTCATCATCTCCCTTTGATGAAGATCCATCTCGAGTAGTCCTCCTTATCTCCTCCTGCATGAGATCCGCCCAAAGGCGCTCCCATCCCGGCAGCTTCTTCCGACCATTGACACTATCTTGATATGAGTGCCAAGCCTTCGGAAGACCAAGGAGAGCCAGGTCGACCATGTCCTCGTCTTCGACAGTCACCCCCACACTTCCCAGCTCATCTCTGCACTGAGTGAACTTCGTGAGGTATTTGGCGATACTGTCGCCCTCCTCCATCTTGATGTTCCTGAGCTTATCTTTGAGCGCCAGCTTCCTTTGGTCGCTCTTACTCTGGAATAGATCCGTCAAAGCTTTCCACATTAAATATGGAGAAGCCTTTCCATGCAGGCTGGATACAACATGATCCTTGACGCCCTCCAACAGGATCCTTCGACACTTTGCCATCTTCTTTTGCCATGCATCGACTTCAGCAGGATCAGTGGGCTTTTGGACATCTGTATCTACGAACTCCTTCAGACCATTATCTTCTAATACTGCCTCCATGCGATCCTTCCATGCAACATAATTCGAACTGCCTTCAAGAGCATATTCGAGTCGCAAACCATTGAAAGACATTTTCAACGCTGGCACCAAGAAAACAAAACTGCTGCAAAATTTCGAATTCCACCTCAAAGCTCAACCACTCTAGATCTGTGAGAACAAATTATTTCTAGCACAAAGATTGACTGCAAGGGGCGTTTACCAGACCTTTCACTTTCCGAAGAAAGATGAATCTGGAGGCTACCTGGCCCGCATGCAGACTCTGTCTACCGAAATAAGTTTGTAATCACTGTGATGATCAATCTCTTCTTCAATAGCTCTGATACCATGTAGAAATTTGCTGAATAATGATTAATTATCCACCGAGACTATCCTGATCACATACAATTCGAATTTATATGCAACACATAATCTCTTCCACTCAGATCATCAAACATGCGGAAATAAAATCAAGCGATAACACATCAAATCATCATACACATTAACACAGTATGTATGGGGAAAGTTTATAGCTGAAAACCCCACAGCTATTGTGTATATTATAATGGAGAAATCATGTAACAAACTCAGTACAATACTCCTCACAAGTACTCAGTACTTTCTCATAAAGTTACACACAAACTAGCTCAGTTTTGAACAGGTTACTGGTTCAAAACTCACCGCTAATTGCCTTGCCTCTATTGCGCAATCCAGGTCTGTCTATATAGAGATCCAAGGTTTGAATCTCCTTGGCTTGACAGTGCAATCATCATGGGAAATTCCTCCAAGTGTGGTGCAAATCTCATGCACAACTGATGTCGCCACTGATAGCTAACTCCACCCTTTCATCTACCTCCTTCACTGGTCTCCACTGAACTGATCATGCACTGTAGTGAACTGATGTGTTCTTGAGTTGAATAATGAGTTACTAATTAATGAATTAAATAATATTTAATTCACTCCACTCATAACTAATTGATTAGCTAGTTAAACTAATCTCAACCAGTTCAACTAAAATAAACAGAACACAACTCCACTAGCCGTCTCATTAACTCCACCAAACTTCTGCCACTGAAGTCCTAACTGAAGTCAACCATGCATGATGCCATCAAACCCTTGGGAATAGCGCAATTCCTCTGTCAGATGCATGAGCCACTTCCAAGGCTCGAACTGAAGTGCTTCAAGAGAGTAAACTTTTGTTTAGAGTCCAAATATTATTAAGGGTAAATAATATTTGACTTCCCTATTTTAAGGAGAGGCAGTCTAAAAATAGACTTCGACCTCTTCGACCTATAGGTCCAAAAAATAGAGTCCCATCTATTTTTACCAACATGACCAATGCTCCAAGAATATCATACTGGAATCCCCGGACCATGCTTCATATGTCCAAAAACAGACATAGTCTAAAAATAGATTTTGCGCCAGAATTTGCCTGCGGGCCCACTTAGTGAAGGCGACTTCATTTCACTAAGCTCCATCATCTTGCTGCATTTTCAACATAAATCTGGGTCTTTAAATCAAATATTGCATGAATATTTGTTATTCAAATCAAACCCCCGTGCATTAAGGTCCTCTGTCCACAACAGCGAAAGGAAAAGCACAGTGGAAGAAAGAAAGGGTTAAAGACCGAGAACCAAAGAAAGGGGATTAAAAACTAGTCCAAGTCAGCAGGAAAAGTGTAAAGCAATGAAGACAGAGAAGATTGAAGATGAAGGATTGCGCACAAAGACCAAAGACTAGAAATTTTAATCCCGCAGTCTCAAGGTTAAATTCAGTTTAAAAGTGAATACAGTCAGCAAAAGGATAATTACGGGCCCAAGTAACAGAGGATTAAAAGGTAAAGTGTTAAAGGACAACAAAGAAGATTAATTTAAAAAGGCAAATCAAGGCTAAAAATGCCTTAAAACACAGTTTTATGATTAAATCAAGAAGAATTAGGCTTAAAGATAGCCTCGAATACATCAAAGGAGCAGTTATTACACAAAAATATATTTTATAAACTGTCAGACAGTTATTGTAAAAAATAGAAAAGAGACTCAAAGTCAATCTTTTCAGCTATTTTATCTTCAGGAAGTAAAGACAGATTTAATACACAGAGAAGTGGTTGAGAAACTTTCCTACCTTATACCTTGCATGGTTTTTAAGGATAGGAGTGCATTTATTGTGTCATTAATAACATTTTGAACCCTAGATAGTTCCACCTCCTCATTTACAGCATAAATACTGCATTTGAACTCATTGTATGGGGGCATTTGATAACTCCTTGAAGTAATACATAGTTCTGTTGAGATTGAAGAGAAATTGATGTACTGGAACCTGTGGGTGTTTTGACCTGTTTGTGGATGGAGAAAGCTCTGTCATTGGATCCCTGAGCTTGGTTGTTGGTGAAGTATTCTAAACTGTTTATTGTTTTTCCTGTTTTCATTCTGTTTCATCATCTCTTGTTTGCAGTAGAGTAAAAGTTTTAGGCTAAGAAACGTCTCTTGGAAGCACCTTAGACCTGTTTACTCTTCACTGTCTTTATGTTTTTCATCTGCTGAATGTTTGATTGAGTATTTTAACTTGTTTTCAACCCTTAATCTTGTTTATTTCAAGAACAATTCAATACAATGGCCTCAAGAATGATTTATGGTTCCCCCTACTTGCTTGCTGCCTCTTAAAAACTATTTTTGAAGTCTCCCTTCGAATTACCATTGTCCAAAGTCTTCCAAAGAGTTCTGTTTTGATCATACCCTTTGTACTTTCTCAAATAATTGTTTTGAAGGTCTTTGTAGCTGTAATCACAGATGTTTAGGAGTTCCCTCTTCTATGAATGTAGTTATTTGTTTATATTGAATGTTTCCTTATCCTTGAAAGTGAAATCTTTGATGAAATAGAGTGTTCCTCGACGCTTAGATTTCATTTTGAAAGTTTGTCTTGAAATTATTATTTGTTGGAGTGTGATTTGTAGAATTCATGGTTAGCCCTGTCTATAAAATACTTCTTCATGTTCAAATGATGCTTTAAGTCCCTTTGTTGAAGAGTACATATAATTAAGGATTCTTAACTTCCCTTAGTTCTATTTTTCATTCTAAAACCCTTAATAGTTCATTCCATTTCACCTGAAAACTTTGTTGATCTAATAGCCAAGTTAGATTTTCCCTTTGATACCCCTAATTCATCTACAAACATGTTACAAACTTCCATTTGACTCCATTTCCCAATGACTTAGATTTCCCTTTTCTATCTATGATGCCTAGATCATCATGTCCCACAAAACAATCAAACAAACTCAAGCTTGATAACTAGCCTAAAATCAACCCTTTACAAGCAAACAAGACATATCTTTGCAAACATATTCAGAGATCCCTCTCTGAGACTAGGAGGGCTAGATCCTAGAGCTCTAAAGACTGGTTTACATGTTGCCTTGTCATTTGGTTTACCAATCGGCCAAATCACAGGATCCCAACATTCTGGCGATCACGATGGGACATTGAGTAAAGGTCTCCAAACAAGACACTCAGTATTCATTTAAGTGAAACATAACTTCTTCAAGCACGACCAGCATAATGTTAATCATAATAGGATATGTCTGAATCAGTGGCAATCTAAGTAACCCTTAGGATTCTAAGAGACCCTTATCAAACCTTGAAGAAATCAGTTAGTAATCCATAGAGTAGACTTTGTTTGTTTCACCACCTTAGCTAAGTGTTGAATTAGGTATAGGACACTCTCATAACCAGAGAACCAAATAAAACTCAGAAAAACCCTAAAAAAATTTAGATTGGTTTTCAAATAAACCATTGGTGGTGGACCATAAAACATTTTACCTTCAGAAAAGCTAAAAATTTCCACCTGGCATCTCCACTAGCCCTAGTAGGCCTATTACCTCACTAGATCTCTATATTTCCTTAGGATTGTGTTAACCAGCCTTGAGGAAGTTTAGAAGCCTAGTTTTCCCTATTATAGAAAATCACTATGAGAGAAATTTTTTTGAAAAATAGTCCTAAAAACCTCTTCCTCTCTAAATTTTGAAAAACTGAAATCTGGCTTCACAGAGGATCAACACTAGATCCCATCCAAATCCTAATCCCCCTACCATAGTTGACAATCCAGAGAGGATTTTGTGACAGACTTCTAGACCTGGAAAACCAACTACTGATAGGACCATCACAAGAACAAGATTTGTCCCTGAAAACTTCACAGTCTTGAAAGATCCTCACTTTGACTTACCTCACACAAAGAACCTCTTTAGAAATAAGTCTCAAAGTGATTTAAACCAAGATGATTTTGAAACCACAGATTTGCAACAGAGTTTTAGTAGAAAAGCCTCACCTTCTACTCCACTTGATTCTCAGCTTCTTCATCATTTCAGCCCCTTCCATAACAAATCTGCTCATCATCAGTTTGCTGGCCCATGTGTTTCTTTCACTCTTATCCACACATCCACTGTTCAAAAAAATCCATTTCAGCCCACTTTCCCTCTTGTTAATCCACCTCTTGTAAATCCCCCATTATTTCCAATCATGGCAACATGGTATGCTCCACTAGTGTTACCACAGCCTATGGCTCCTTTACCAAATGATTACCAGTCCAAAATTCCCCATTTCACTGCAAATGAACCTATTATTGCCTAGCAGCATGTAGATAAAATGAATGATGCCTTTGATTACATGGAAATAGAAGAAGAGACCATTAAGATGAGAATTTTTTCTCAAAGTTTAGGAGGAGAAGTCAAGAAATGGTTTAAAAACTTAGCTCCTCACAGCATAAATGATCTCCCTTCTCTATATCAAACATTCATAAACAAATGGAAAATTAGAAACAACCCTCTCCAAATCCTTTCAGACTATACTAACCTCAAAAGGAATACTGGGGAAAGTGTCCATGATTATTGCACTAGATTCAATAGTGTGTATAATGCACTTCCTCCAGACATGAAACCCCCACTGGGCATAGCCTTGGCTAAATTCCCAGAAGGATTTGACCCTGAAATGGCCTACCAGCTTAGGGAAAGACACCCCTCAACTTTAGAAGATATGCAGAGGGGAGCCATGAGTGTGGAGGCAAATATTATTGAAAAAAGAGCTAGGTTGAGAGCAGAGAAAAGAGTTACATACAAGGATGATACAATGCCATCAACCTCAGCATCAAATACTAAAATTGATAACTTAGTGAAGGTAATGGAGAGGATGCTTGAAAAGATAAATCTGAATGATAGAGTGCATCCTAGAGAAAATCAAAACATAAATAGAAACCAAAATCTTAGAAGAGACCCTAATCAAGATAGGCAAAGAGATAATTACCAACAGATTAGGCCTCCCTTTCAACAAAACTATGTTGATCAAGAAGAAGAAAGGGAAGTTGAAAGGTTGGAAGAAAATCATGTAAACTTGATAGGATCTGATAGTGAGACAGATGTTTTTCTCACTGAAGAAGAACAAGGATTCTTCTCTTCAGAACAAACTAAATACAATAATGAAGATTCCGAAGATTACAGGTTGGGGTTTGAAAATGCTATCATGGAGATACACAAGAAATACAATCTTAGAAGCAAAGGTAGCCCAGAGAATTCCAATGACAAAAACACTAGTACTACTGTTAAGAAAACATCAGAAAATCAGCCTAAGAAAACAACAAGTAACACCAACACTTTAGCCAAGAAAATTGACCAAAATAAAGATAAAAACATTCATCAAAGTGTCGAACAAAGTTTCCCTAGTACTTCTGCTAGTGGCCCTAACAAATCTGTCCCAAATAACAATTCAAATAAAATTCAGCAAGTCAAAATTGTTGAAAGAGTTGTACATGACAAAACAGATGTAAATATGTCAAAAACAATAGTTCTTTTCAGCCTTGAAGGGGAAATTTCCAAGATTAAAATCAAGATACCCTTAGCTGAACTAGTAACTCAGGATGTATATAAAAAACAAGTTTTGAAAGCTTTGAATATGGGTAGTGACATTGATACTTTAAACTTGGCAGATGATAAACTGGAATTATTGTTTGGTCCTGAAGTTGAAGGGAAATACCAAGAAGGCACTGTCCCTCCCTTCTATGTCAGCTTGAATATACATGAGAAAATATTGCACAATGCCATGCTAGACTTAGGTGCCTCTCACAATCTTATGCCCAAAGCAGTAATGGAAAGCCTAGGCTTAGAAATTACTAAACCATATAAATACTTGTATTCTTTTGATTCCAGCAGGGTCAAGTGCTTAGGCTTAATTAAATATTTGTGTGTTAACTTATCTCAAATTCCTGCTAAGAGTCTAGTAATGGACATAGTGGTAGTTGACATCCCCCCTAAGTATGGCGTATTTTTATCTAGATCATGGGGAGCCAAAATTCAAGGACGCCTCCAAATGGACATGTCTTATGCCACCATCCCAATGTTTAACCAAACTAGAAAACTATACAGGGAATCCCACATGAAATACATGGTGAGCAACATAAATACACCAAAAAATTCTCCTATCTACTCCATCCATTCAGATTTGGATTCCCTTATCTTATATAATGAAGATGAAATCAGTCAACAAGAAAAGGAAAACAAAGGAGAATTTATTCTACCAAAACAATCAAATTTACCATCAATTCAAGAAAAGAACAGTCCAGATTTTAGCAGCCTTGAACAGCAAAAAGAAAATGAAAAGGAAATTGAAATACCTTGGAAAATAAACTTTGATGGCTCTTGTAGTAAACTAAGTGTAGGGGCTGGTGTATGGATACAAAACATAATCAAAGAATTCTCCTCCAAACTAGATTTTCCATGCACAAACAATATTGCTAAGTATGAAGCCCTCCTTATTGGCCTACACTTACTCAAATATTTAGGAGCCAAAAGAATATCAGTCCAAGAGGATTCTGGCTAATTATCAGGCAGATTAAAGGGGACTATTCAACCAAAAACCCAAAACTCAGAGAATATAGGAACGCTGACCTTGACCTTCTGAAAACCTTTGAAAAATATGAACTCGTTTTCATCCCAAGAGCTCAAAATCATCTAGAAAATGAACTTTCCTTTGCTGCTAGTTATTTCCAAATACCGGAGACCAATGAACAATTTGATGTAAAGGTAAAAAAACAGACCTACAATACCTGACAATGAGGATTATTGGCAAGTATTTGAAGGAGACAAACACATAGATGATTTTCTGCAATCAAAGACTGATTTTTCCATACCAACACCTTTTTTAAGCCATGAAGAAAACTGTTTAAATGAAGAACAAAACCCTGAAACCGAGTTGTCTTTTTCTGCTGATATAAACCATGTTGAACATCCTTTTAGAGCATAAATAATTGACAATGCAGATCAGAAAGACCTGGAAGTTTTACAATGTAAAAATGATACAATTCCAAGAGGTCTTGCACCATTAGAACAACCTTTTCAATTTTAATGATGTAGCCAAAGAACCAAGGATGCAGCCTATATAAACAGACATAGAAGAACATAAGATAGGCAGCCCAATAGAACCCAAAATGATCAAGCTGTCCAGCACTCTCCCAGCTCATATTAAACAGAAATACATAGACCTGTTCAAATAATTTAAGGATATATTTGCATGGGGATACAAGGATTTAAAATCATATGATACCAGCATCATTCAACACAAAATTCCTCTTAAGGAAAATCAGAAAAATTTCAAACAAAAACTCAGAAGGATAAACCTTGTTTTATTTCCTTTAGTTGAGAAAGAGATTAAGAAAATGTATGAGGTTGGGATCATAGTTCCTACCAGGTATTCAGAATTGGTTTCCAACTTAGTATCTATTAGGAAAAACACTGGGGAAATTAGACTCTGCATTGATTTCAAAAATCTAAATAGAGCCTCCCTTAAAGATAACTATCCCTTGCCAAAAATGGATCATATACTTCAAAGGGTGGTTGGGGCTAAAAGAATTTCACTGTTGGATGGGTTCTTAGGCTACAATCAGGTTTTAGTACTCCCAAGTGACCAACATAAAACTGCTTTTACTACACCTTGGGGTACATTCATGTATGTAAAAATGCCATTTGGTTTAATGAATGCAGGGGCCACCTTCCAAAGGGCCATGGACATAGCCTTCTCAAAAGACATAGGCTATTTTATAATCATTTACCTTGATGACATTACTGTTTTCTCTAAAACTGATGAAGAACACGTGATTGATTTGAGAAAAGTTTTTGAGAAATGTAGGAGATTTGGCTTATCTTTGAATCCTAAAAAGACACTCTTTGGTCTCCAAGAAGGAAAACTTCTTGGCCACATTATTTCTAAAGAGGGAATCAAAGTAGACCCTAAAAGGATTGATGGCATATTGAAGATCAACCAACCTAGAAACCTTAAGGAATTACAATATTTCATTGGGAAGATAAAAAATTTCAGGAGATTCATCCCCAACCTTGCTGAACTATTGAGAAATATCACAAACATGATTAAGAAAGAGGTAGGTGTTAAATGGACAATATAGGCTAAGCAATCATTTGAACTAGTGAAACAAGCTTTAACTCAAACACCAGTTCTTATTAGTCCTGATTTCACCAAAGATTTTTATATCTTTTCCTTTGCATCTGAACACACAATAGCTGCAGTATTACTACAAAAGAATGACATGGGGCATGAACAACCAATATCCTTTTTTAGTAGGGCTTTGAGAGATGCTCCACTCAAGTATAACATCATGGAGAAACAAGCCTTAGCCTTGGTAAAAGCATTGAAAGACTTTAGAGTCTACATTTTGCATTCTCACATCATTGCTTTTGTCCCACACACAGTTGTCAAGGATATTCTAAGTCAAGACCCTGATGGTAAAAGGGGAAAATGGATTGCTATTATTCTAGAATATGACTTAGAAATCAGGCCTACAAAACTAATGAAAGGGCAGGGATTAGCAAAACTCATGGTTGAATCAAACTTCCAAGCACTTGATATGAACACGGTTGATGTCTTAGAAGAAATAGAAGAATTCACAGCCCCATTCATTGAAGAAACATTTGTGAATTCCCCTTGGTATGCTGACATCATATATGTGCTACTTTATCTAAATGTTCCTCCTTCTTTGTCTAAAACTAAAGCTATATTTTTTAAACAGAAGGCTTTGAATTATTGCATATTAGATGGGGTTTTATATTGGAAAAATGTTGTTGGAATATTTCTTAAATGTCTACTTTAGGTTGATGTAGGAAAATTCATGCATGAGTTGCATGAGGGAGAATGTGGAGGACACCTGTACTGGAAGACTACAACAAATAAAATCCTCAGATCTGGTTACTATTGGCCCACCCTTTTCCCAGACACTCAAAAACTTGTCATGACTTGCCATAAGTGTCAAATTTTTTATGGCAAGAGAAAACTCCTACCTTTACCCTTACATCCCATCAGTGTTGAGGCTCCCTTCCAACAATGGGGTTTTGACTTCATTGGAGAAATTCACCCATCTTCTTCATCCCAGCATAAGTGGATCCTCACTGCCACTGATTATTTTACCAAGTGGATAGAAGCTATACCCTCTAGGAATGCTACTGACTCTGTCATTATCAAGTTCATTGAAACCAACATACTATCCAGATTTGGTTGTCCAAGAAAAATTATCACAGACAATGTTGCTGCCTTCAAATCTAAGAAAATGGTTAAATTTTGCTATAAATATCATATCACATTGGGTCATTCCACTTCCTACTATCCCCAAGGAAATGGATTAGTTGAATCCTCCAACAAAAGCCTTGTCAATATTATCAAAAAATTGTTGGAGCATAATCAGAAATCATGGCATAGTAAGCTTGTGCATGCTTTGTGAGCTGATAGATTAACCACCAAAAAGACAATAAATATGTCCCCATACTAGCTAGTTTATGGCATGGATGCAATCTTCCCAACCTCACTAGGAGTTCCAGTCATGAAGCTCCTCCAAGAAGTACAATCTGAGGAAAATGATATGAAGAGAGGGATAAATCAGACCATTCAGTTACAACATACTAGAGAGGAAGTGTACAGCAGAACACAAACAGTCCAAGAAAGCATCAAGAAATTATTTGACAAGAGGACTAAAGAAAATGATTTCCAAATTGGAAATGTTGTTCTAAAATGGGATTCCAGAAGAGAAGAAAACATAAAACATGGAAAATTTGAAAATTTATGGAAAGGGCCCTACATTATTCATTCTATCAAGGGTCATAATCCATTCTTTCTGCAAGAGCTTAATGAAGAATATTTGTTTGGAGGTCCTGTCAATGGTAGGATTCTCAAGCACTATTTCTGCCAAGAATCCTAAATTTCAAAGTTTTTATGTCTTCCACTGAGTATAACATTGTTGTTTCAATTTAACAAAAAAAAGGGAGGGGAGAGAAGAAAAACACAAAAACAACAGAAAAAGAAAAGAGGGCAGATTAAAAAAGGTACAGCCCCATACCCAAAAAAATAATTTTCTGAAAGTGAGCAAATCTAAATGCCACTGTTGATTTGAAAGTGATATATTGTTCAGTCATCTAGCCTAATCATGGCTGAACATACTTTAAATTTATGTTGATAAGTTAGTAGAAGCACAAATTGATAAGATTTTTTTCATACTTGGCTTATCAGTAGAATAGATTAGGATAGAAAGGAAATGGTTCTAACAAGCTCAAAATCTGAACCAAGAAAAGGAAAAAGACAGCTCCAAATAGATCAAAATTAGAGCTGGAAAAGGACTAGAAGGATATTTATAAATTTTCATATCTTAAGCCTTCATCATTTTTTTTTATTTTTTTGCAAATAAATTCTATGTGCATCTGGTACATACAGCCATAAACATCATGGCAAATCAAACAGCTTAATCCTAGTTTGACTATATTTTAAATTTCTGTTTCAGAAAATAGAGAATAAAATCTGTCAGACAGTTTAATCCTGACAGATAGTAGTTAGGTAGAAAATAATCTATCAGACAGTTTAATCCTGACAGATAGTAGTTAGGTATAAAATAAAGAGTTCAACAGTTTAATCTGAACTCTTGGAAGAGATAAGGATAGGATTAGATAGTTTATTTTTGTTTTCGAAAATAAAATGTCAAAGAGTTTGCTAGTTCAAATGCACTCAAAAGGGAAGAAAAAAATGCTAGGACAAAGTAAGATTAGGTAGGTAGAGATGTTGCTTGAAGAAATTTCATGTTGCAGATTGATAAAAGTTTCCCTTTTCAGATAAATATTAGCAAGAAAACAAGAAATCTGCCCAATGGATAAGGCATTGGTCCACTAAAAGCCAGAGATCTATGAACTAAGGTTCCCTTCTCAGTTCATCCTCCTTTTTCCCTAAAAACCCCTTTTAAATCATTAGAAAACCCTTTTATGGTTTAAAAATTCCCCTTTTCACCTATCGGAACTCTTAAAAAATTGGCCTAAAAACCCATTTTTGCCTAAAAAGTAGTCTTTTTCGAATAAAAATCATAAGCCCACGAGGGCTTAAAAATCTTCCCCCCATTTCCCCATGTGTCCGAGCGCTATGACCAAGTAGTCTTTGAATTTTCATTTCCTTTGAAAATTTTTACCCGCTGTTGCGATTAGCACCCTATCCTTAGCCCCTGGTCACATTTTCCCCCACGGAATTGCCCTAGTGCCCAGTTATTAGCCCCCCATCGCATCGGCCTTTTCCTCACTTCTTCTCCCCTTTCCTTTTTTCCACTGCCGATGCGATAAATGCCCTTACCCTGGCCCCTGGTCACTTATCCTCCCATGGGACCATGTCCTTGCGCTTATTCCTAAGCCCCCCATCACATCAGCCTTTTCCTCGCTTCTTCTCCCCTTTCCTTTGTTCCACCGCTAATGCGATAAATGCCCCTTACCCTAGCCCCTGGTCACTTATCCTCCCATGGGACCATGTCCTTGCACTTATTCCTAAGCCCCCATCGCATCGGATTTTCCATATAAAACCCTCATTTCCTTTGCAAACTTGCCCTCTTCGATAATGATACCCCGATAAGATCCAAGCCGTAGATCTCTATGATCTTATGGTGATCATTAACCCCTGCCCCTTACCTTTTTGGTTTATCCATCCACCCTCTGCATCGATCTCCGCCATTGATCTACATGATCCAATGGTCCTCGTTCATCTCGACAACCCAACTCTTCCGGACCCACCATCCATTACGCAAAGCCCTCCTTCAATCACCTCTTGCCACCTGTCCTCCACTAAGTTCTCCCCGTTGTGCACTTCTCTCCATCGCGCTCCCTCGTAGCTGTTGGATCTTCCCCCCCAGATCCGACAGTCTACGATCAATATCGCGTGATTTCTGCGTCCGTGGTTTAATGTTCCAAAGCCACGCGAAATAGGCAGTATTGCAAAGGCCACACAGTGCATTATAATTGTATCAAGTTCCCTCTGGGAAAAACTACTAACCGCCCAACTACAACGCGAAAACCACCAGCAGTTTTCCAAAACCACTTTTGCTCAAATTTTGCGTCAAGACTGTTTTCAAACCCATTTCTTCGCGGTTTTCTCCATAAAACCCTTCTATGCATTCATTTTCTCCTCACTGCTCCTTCCGCTTCCACCTGATCTTTGTAAAGCAGTTTATCCAACACTCGTAGGTTTTATTAAATATTTTTGTCCTGTGCAGGTTTAATGGCAGTTTAAGGGTAAAAACTCTTCCCACTTTCTATGAGAGGACAAGGTCGAAGATCATCATTCGGGGAAGACTGTTAAATGAAGAAAATAAATTTCCAAGGCATAAATCCGGGTCTTTAAATCAAATATTGCATGAATATTTTTTATTCAAATCAAACCCCCGCGCATTAAGGTCCTCTGTCCACAACATTGAAAGGAAAAGCACAATGGAAGAAACAAAGGGTTAAAGACCGAGAACCAAAGAAAGGGGATTAAAAACTAGTCCAAGTCAGTAGGAAAAGTGTAAAGCAACGAAGACAGAGAAGATTGAAGATGAAGGATTGTGCACAAAGACCAAAGATTAGAAAGTTTAATCCCCTAGTCTCAAGGTTAAATGCAGTTTAAAAGTGAATATAGTCAGCAAAAGGATAATTACGGGCCCAAGCAACAGAGGATTAAAAGGTAAAGTGTTAAATGACAGCAAAGAATATTAATTTAAAAAGGCAGATCAAGGCTAAAAAAGCCTTAAAACACAGCTTTATGATTAAATCAAGAAGACTTAGGCTTAAAGATAGCCTCGAATACATCAAAGGAGCAGTTATTACACAAAAATATGTTTTATAAACTGTCAGACAGTTATTGTAAAAAACAGAAAAGAGGCTCAAAGTCAATAATTTCAGCTATTTTATCTTCAAGAAGTAAAGAAAGATTTGATACACAGAGAAGTAGTTGAGAAACATTCCTACCTTATACCTTGCATGGTTTTTAAGGATAGGAGTGCATTTACTGTGTCATTAATAACATTTTGAACCCTACATAGTTCCACCTCCTCATTTGCAGCATAAATACTGCATTTGAACTCATTGTATTGGGGCATTTGATAACTCTTTGAAGTAATACATAGTTCTGCTGAGATTGAAGAGAAATTGATGTACTGGAACCTGTGGGTGTTTTGACCTGTTTGTGGATGGAGAAAGCTCTGTCATTGGATCCCTGAGCTTGGTTGTTGGTGAAGTATTCTAAATTGTTTAATGTTTTTCCTGTTTTTATTTTGTTTTCATCATCTCTTGCTTGCAGTAGAGTAAAAGTTTTAGGCAAAGAAACGTCTCTTGGAAGCACCTTAGACCTGTTTACTCTTCATTGTCTTTATGTTTTTCATCTGCTGAATGTTTGATTGAGTAGTTTAACTACTTTTCAACCCTTAGGCTTTTTTATTTCAAGAATAGTTCAATATAGTGGCCTAAAGAATGATTTATGGTTCCCCCTGCTTTCTTGCTACCTCTTAAAAACTATTTTTGAAGTCTCCCTTCAAAGTACCATTGTCCAAAGTCTGCCAAAGAGGTTTGTTTTGATCATACCCTTTGTACTTGCTCAAATAATTTTTTTGAAGGTCTTTGTAGCTGTAATCACAGATGTTTAGGAGTTCCCTCTTCTATGAATGCAGCTATTTGTTTATCTTGAATGTTTTCTTATCCTTGAAAGTGAAATCTTTGATGAAATAGAGTGTTCCTCGACTCTTAGATTTCATTTTGAAAGTGTCTTGAAATTATTATTTTTTGGAGTGTGATTTGTAGAATTCATGGTTAGCCCTATCTATAAAATACTTCTTCATGTTCTAATGATGCTTTAAGTCCCTTTGTTGAAGAGTACATATAATTAAGGATTCTTAACTGCCCTTAGTTCTACTTTTCATTCTAAAACCCTTAATGTTCATTCCAGTTCACCTGAAAACTTTGTTGATCTAATAGCCAAGTTATATTTGCCCTTTGAGACCCCTAATTCATCTACAAACTTGTTACAAACTTCCATTTGACTCCATTGCCCAATGAATTAGATTTACCTTTTCTATCTATGCTGCCTAGATCATCATGTCCCACAAAACAATCAAGCAAACTCAAGCTTAATAACTAGCCTAAAATCAACCCTTTACAAGAAAACAAGACATATCTTTGCAAACATATTGAGAGATCCCTCTCTGAGACTAGGAGGACTAGATCCTAGATCTCTAAAGACTAGTTTACATGTTGCCTTTTCATTTGGTTTACCAATCGGCCAAATCACAGGATCCCAACAGGAATGGTTATTGGATTATATTAGAAACTTGGCATAAATGCCTCAATTCAGACTACAAAATTTGGGAGCGAAGCCCAGAGCACCTCTCCAAAAAAGAGAATCAAGGCGCATATACTTGTGATCCAGCTCTTCTTACATACAACAATGGAGTCAATTTCCATGATTTTCCTGAGTTTGTGAATACAAAAAAATTTCTTCAATAAAATGCAGTAAAACATAGTAGATAGAGGGTTAAGGAATTGGATCCCAATATTCGTCTTTGTCTCTTAGAATAGACCCAGCAGATAGGAGGACTGCCTTGTTTGCTTCTAAATCCACATCCTTATTGTCCGCTCTCTGTACATGGAAGAATTTAAAATTCTAAAAGGATTTAGCCACAACTTTGATTCTTGTGATCAGCCTTGCAAATCTTAAATCTGACGTAGCATAATTTGTCACCATGGTTTTGATAATAGCCTGCGAGTCTCCAAAAACATTTGCCTTCCTAATGCCCAAGTCTTTGAGATACTTGAGACCTTGGAAGAGAGCCATCGCTTCAGCTTGAATGCTAAAAGAATGGCCTAGGCCCCAGGCGAAGCTGTGGATAGTACTTCCTTCTAAATTTTTTATGACTCCTCCAGCACTAGTGTTTCCTGGATTTCCCTTAGCTACTCCATCAAAGAAGAGAGAGTGTATTGTCTGCTTGGAGATCCAGTCTTGGAAGTCTTACTCATTTTTTCTTATTTTCCATTATTTGGGAGGGATGATAGTACTTACCACTTTTTGGAATTGAAGATTGATTGAAACACCCCACTCAATGTCTTGCTGGCATAAGTAAGAGTCATCCATTCGATCTCCCGGGCATTCTTTTAGTTGGCATTTTATCATGATTACAACGAACTTAACATCCTGCTCTTTATTTCTGAAAATCCTTCTGTTTCTCTCAAGCCGAATCTGTCGGCTGATGATTTTTGGGAGGAAGGTCCAGGAAGCTTTGATTATTTTGTTTTTTGGAAAGGGACCAGGGTATCTGGGCAACCAATATGCAAACAACTCTGAAATGGGGCTAGGGAGAACAAAGTTAGATCTCCAAGAACCTAAGAGCTCATGCCAGATTTGATATGCAAATTTTCACTCCAGCACAAGATGGCAGGCGCACTCAACATTGTCTCTGCACAAAATGCATCTAGAAGGGACATAAAATCCCCTCTTTTGCAATATGTCATCTGTCAATATTTTCCTGTGACACAACAGCCATAAAAAATAGTCAATTTTCAGGATGGAGGAGAGTTTCCAAATCCACTTCCACGGTACTAGATCCGGTGGAACGAAAGGCCTCTCCAGCGATTTAACGTATCCCTGCGCCATAGAGAACCCCCCACTCGTCGATCCCCAGCCACGAGAATCCTTCCTCCTCGCATGAATGGGGGCCAAACCATGCAACAGAGAGAAGAGCGTAGCACAGTCATTTTGGAGATCTGGAGGCACCGGAATTTGCTTCCAACTCACCCATATTATCCCATTCCATATGGAGAGGTCCCACAACGTTTTATAATCGGCATCGTCCATCCATAGACGCGCCAACTGCAGGGCTCTGTCTTCCACCAGTGGGGTTTTTTTCATGATACAATCATTCCACAAATCAATGCTTTTACCATTTCCAGGTATCCAAAATGCCTGAGAGTTAATCAATGGGACAGATTTAGCGCATATATTGAGAAAGGATGATATGATTTGAGGGAGGGGATTATCTAGGCATCGAGTTCTCAGGCCTTTGAAGTATTTCTTCCACAGATCCAACTACGCCCAAACAGGATTGGGGGGAATTATTCTCCATAAAATTTTCGCTCCCATGGCTATATTTTGAGTGCAAATATTTTTGAAGTTCAATCCCCCCTCCATCAGAGGTTTGGAGACAGTTTCCCAGTTGACGAGAGGTATTTTTTGTTCATTCCTCCATTCCGAAAACAATTACGAATATAGTCCTCCATATTCTTGAGGATGCCAACATGAGCTAAAAGGATAGAGAATTGAAATAAGGGGAGGTTGTTGAGCACAGCTTTGATAAGCATCATCTTGCCTGCAATATTGAGCCAGGAGGATCCCCAGGCCTGCATTTTGTTCTTGAATTTCTCTAACTGGAGAATCTAGTCTTTGCTGAAGGCCCTCTTGAGGAATATAGGAAGTCCGAGATACTTGAATGAAGACTAGGATGAGGAGGCGGCAAACCCAAAGCATCTGGAGATAGAGTTGAGGGAGGAGGATGAGATGTTCCAACAGTAAATGTGGCATTTTCCATTGTTTATTTTATTGCCAGAATCCTCACAGAATTCGTCGAGCATGCCTTTAAATCTAGCAGTCGAGAGCACAGTGGCAGCACCCAGCAACAAGGTGTCATCGGCAAAAAGGGCATGATTAATGTCTTTAACCCCTCTTACTATGCTTAGCCCAATGATCTCATGGTCTTGTTGCTTCTTGTCAAAGTAAAATTTGAGGACAGAAGCTTGAAGAACGAATAGGAGGGGTGAGAGAGGACACCCCTGCCTTAGTCCTCTAGAGGCTTTGAAGAATTTAGTAGCCATGTGATTCACCAGGGGAGTAATCCAGGGCTCTGAGATACAAGCTTGAATCCAGTTTATAAAGCTCGATCCAAACCCAAGATTGTGCAGGACATCCAATAGAAAACAATGTCTAACTCGGTCAAAATCATTTGCTAGATCGAGCTTGACTGCCACACCTTTTTCTTTTCGATGCATACTAGAGTGGATTGCCTCTTGGACTAAAATGAAGTTGTACACAATCTGCCTACCATGGATGAAGCCCCCTTGCTTCTCTGGAATGATTTTGGGGAGAATGTTCCTCAATCTGTTGGCTATCACTTTGGTAATCACTTTGTACCCAATGTTGCACAAGGAGATCAGACGAAATATGTTGAAGGTATTGGCACCTTTCTCCTTAGGGATGAGGGCTAGGAAGGTCGAGTTAGTACTGCCTCCGATTTTCTGGCAAACTTGAGATTTTAATATCATTTTAAAGAAGTCCTTTTCCACAATCTGCCAACAATATTGGAGGAATATGGCTGTAAATCCGTCCGGGCCTGGGGCTTTGTCGGGGTCCATAGCAAAGAGGGCATCCTTGACTTCTTTTTTGGTGACTTTTTCTTCTAACATTTGATTAATCATAGCTGTAATCAAGAGGGGGACCACATCCAGAAGTTTAGAGCTCTGTCCTATTTCCATTCCCTCACTATACAGATTTTTAAAGTGAAGGAAGGCTGCCCTTTTGATGCTTGCATTGTCCTTGTGAATGGAGTTCTCATCCTTAATTTCAGAGATGGATTTTGAGCATTTCCTAGCTTGGGCTTGCTTATGAAAGAAGGAGGAGTTCCTATCCCTTGCTTTGAGCCAGAGACTCCGAGATTTAAGCCTCCAGTATTCTTCCTCGGCTAGGCATGCCTTGTGAAATTTTTGTTGAATATGTGTCTTATTGTCTAGGGCCTCTTTTGTTACTTCAGCATCTTCCAAGTGTAAATGGTGGAGTTCTAACATGCTTTGAAATTTTTTCCTTTCAGTTGTAGGATAAGGCAGATTCTTGACCCAGATTTTCAGAACAGCTTTCACTCTTTTGAGTTTTTCTTCCCAAACAAAAAAGGGGGAGCCCTTGGCTGTCTCCTTCTAGCATTCCTTGACCATGAGCATGAAGTCTGGCTCTTTGACCCAAAGAGGGCTGAATCTGAATGGGATTGGACCTAGACCCAGATGTGCCAGCAGCTCAAGCTTAATGGGTTTGTGATCAGAGATGCTGCAAGGGAGAATATGCATTCTAGCCTCTACTTCGAGAAGGAGGAAGGAACTTTGAATGAAAAATATATCCAATCTTGTAGCAATATGACCTAGACCGACTCTTTTATTTGACCAAGTGTACTTAGAAGAAGAGGGCTTGATGTCTAGCAGGTTCTAGTCCTACATGAGATCCTCCACCCACTCCCTTGCCGGATCCCTTACTATGCTGCCTCCTCTTTTTTCTGCTGAGAGAAGAGTGAGGTTGAGGTCGCCACCACATTGGTCAGACAACCTCTAGCAAAGTGTCCGTAAACATGAAATTTCTGGCATTTGAAGGGCAGCTTCTCGTAATATATTTTTTGCACATGGGTCCAGCTGTCGACATTGATTTTAA
The DNA here is from genome assembly GCA_034641835.2 of Pinus albicaulis. Lineage (NCBI taxonomy): Eukaryota > Viridiplantae > Streptophyta > Pinopsida > Pinales > Pinaceae > Pinus > Pinus albicaulis. Next base: position 1,512,114,708 of record CM076582.1, on the reverse strand, counting down.
TGACCTCTAGAAGACCCGCCTCTAGATCTACCTCCACGCAGATTCTGGCATAGTCGTATTGATCCTTATTGTTTTCTCTATCTATGAATTTACCAAGGGCATTTCCTATGTGCTTCAAAGAATCCCAGTTCCAACAGTGGGCTAGAAGGTTAGGGAGCCTTACCTACACCAAGACCGCAGTGGGAACATCCACTGCAGGGTCGAAATATGGTGTCCACTTGTTTAGGTACAGGCCCTGATGGCCCATGAAGTAGGGGCCATTTCGAAAGATCAAATCCTTGTCCTCTTTTGAAGTGAATTCAAATATGAAGTAACCTCTCCCCAAGAAGTAAGAGGTTACATTGTTTTTTATCAATGCCACCCAGTTCTTGACGACCCAGATCTCTATGGATTTTGGAGAGGGCCAGAGCCCTGTGAACTGGCCTACAAGAGCACGATCTACCAGGGATAGAGAATCCTGGATTGGTCCCTCTGGAGGAAGAGAGATTTTGGGGATATCGTCAAGCTTATTCACAAACTTTGCCAATTCACATTTCTTCTTCTTTGGCAGGGATGCCAGTAACAAATTGAAAGCTTCTGTCGCAGATGGTGGAGGAGGAGGAGGGGGAGGCACCTGGGGTGTGCCCAGTACCTCCATGGGAGCAAGGAACCCTAGCACGAGGCCCATTCATGGCGTACAAAACCAAATGCAGCAGCGGCCCTCAGCGTCGAACCTTTAATGTATTTTTGGAAATAATCGTGCTCATTATCGAAGTGCATCTATGTTATTTATTTAAGCTGCAAATATATCTGTAATCTAGAATTAGCTACGATTATAATGTTCTGTAATGGTAATTGCTGATGTGCATGTGGAAGCGAATGTATTGATCAGATCTGTTAATGCTAGTAGCTCTATTATGATTACTTGCTAATTGTATTGTTAGCAGCCTGCGAATAGACTCGATCTGTGCGAACCTGCTAGTTGAAACACCGATTTGCCTTAATTACCTACTCTCTCCTAAGGTGTGGAAACCTGGTTCTAGCACCCTCCCATACTACTTTGGGTAAGACCTTGGCCTGCGAATATAGGTCATTGCCGTAAGGGTCAGTAGTATAGGGGTTTGTTGGTAAACCTTAACCTCCGAACCTGGGTCAGGACCCCTCAAGCCAACAGGAATCCCACCTCTTTCTTTGAGAGGCATCTTGGAGGAGTATTTCACTACATTTCCACACTCAGGCTTAAGGCCAAGCTACAACTTTCTTCATCAGTGTAGTTTCTGCTTAGATTTGTGCTGTGTTGCAGGGTGCAGGAGTGGAGAATTCTATTGGGTGACTTCAGAGCTAGTTTTGCAGTGGAGGAAGGTTTGCATCCATTGGAAGGCCTATAAAGAAGCCCCTTGGGCTTTATTGACATATTTGGCATCAGGACAAGGATTATTCATCCCCTACAATGTATTTTCAGTCCAGATCTATGTTATTTTAGTGAGGAGTTGCAGGGGTGGTTGCAGTGGTTGTTTTGGGAGGTTATTTATTTAGTAGAGGAGCCATTCTTTCATCCGGAGGATCTATTGGAGAAGAGTTGTAGGTTTATACATCAGCTTCAGCCATATCTTCTCATTTCTGTTGTTGCAACATACCTTCAGCCCTAGGGCTGCAGCTTACATTGGCACACTGAGTTCATTTTCCGGAAACCCTCTTGGGTTGTCTTGGAAAGATGATCTAGTGCCCAAATCTGTATGTCTAGTATCTATTGTGACATGTATCAGTATTTTTATTTAATTTTATTATCTCCAATTGTATTTATGCTTAATATTACTATGTTTTAGCAGCTCTCTGACATTTTTAATTGTAGTAGCAGCTCATATTTGGGAGTGATTGTCTATGGGAGGCTTGTTTCCTCATTTCATATGATTTATGCCTCACTATTTTGTATTGATTTTATGCTCTTATACATAATGTATGGCTCCATATTGGTCTCCATTGTTGATGGGTTGATTTACACTTCTATTTCCAGTTTTGTGTTCATATATTGCTGCTTCCCCATTTGGGAATATTACGGTGGTATCAGAGCATAATCTTGGCTCGGCCTGTGGATCTCAGCCATTATGTTATCAGGAGAATAAGAAGAAGGAGAAAGAGATCAGAATGATGGAAAGAATGAGTTTTATCTCATCTCTTTTCAGATCTAAGAGGGACCTCACCAAGGAGGTCAAGCAAACACAAGGAGAAGGAGCTTCCACCACCAATTGTTGCAGGAGCACTTGCATCAAGAGAAAGAACACTTGCGCCTTTGCAAAGTGGTCTTCATCTCTTGACATTTAGATTCCCATGCACTATTCTGGAGATGCATGAGGAGGAGGAGATTTGTACCAGTGTTGATGTAGCCATAGAGGAGCAGCCATCATCATCAGTAGTTGGGGAAGCCATCACACTGGAGGAAGGAACCCTTGTAGTAGTACAAGATGTTCCCAAGCTTTTCCAAGGTATGCATATGTTTCCACTTTCTGTTATTTTAGCACATCATATGGAGGATTGTGGGAACATACCATTGCATGACCTAGGGTCAAAGCACATTGCTGATTTGGAGCAGCAGACTATCACTATGCTAAGAAGCCTTGATTTGTTGAAGGAGGAGATATATAGTCATCATGGTTATTCATTTTTGAGATGCACATAACTCTTGGGGTTGGAGTGTGGATTTTTGGAGGATAGGATGAGTATTGTCCTAAACAATGCAATGCAAAACTATGTGTTCAGAATTGAGAATGATCTTAAGACAATAGATGCACCATCATGGAGATCAGCAGCGCTTTCATTGAGCAGCAGTGATGAGTGGGGGGCCCAACCATTATTGGAGCATTCCAATGACCTTTCTACATGTATAGCAGAGTATAGGCAGATGGTTGATGGAGGAAATCTTACGATGGATGACATCTCCCATTATTGTGATGGACACTTCTTGATGAGCACTTCACATTTTGATGAGAATTTTCTGCCTACCACTTATTTGAATCCTTATGGGGTCAACATGGTCATTGATGAGTGGTCATCATTTGGATATTTCCAGGAGATTGCATTTCAACATCCCATGAAATGCAAAGATATAAATCTGATTTGGGAGGATGGTATTCTTCATTGGAAAGATGCCAATTTTGGGCATGATGATAGACACTCACCATTGGTTGGATGGGTGATGTTGATGAGCAAGAGGTTGGAAAGCCACTTGTAGATCTATGACACGGGGAAGCAGGAGACAAGGCTGTGTTGGCTACTGTTGAAAGAGGTTGGCCATCAAGTAGCATATCCTATTCCAAAGGGTGTGCTAATAGTTGGAACTTGGCATGACACTTCCATCATATGGCAACAAGGAGTTTTGGTGTATTGGGGTGATATGATATCTTTCATTTCAACCATCATGTTGTTGCTCCATATTTTATATGGTGATGGTGTGGGGAGGCAACAAGAGTTTTTGTTGCTTTGGAAACTCTTAGGAGAGTATGGGCTGATTTTCTCCCATACTTTGCATGATGTTGCAGGAGTAGGTGATGGCACTATCATGGTGCAAAGGGGCTACTCCTTAGCCTTGGAGGATCAGGAGGTACTTCCACTTTGGAATTAATCTCCCTCATATAGCAGCATTATGGTAGATGACTTTTACATTTGGCATGTCAAAGAATGGAGCTATGAGATGACAGGAGCCTTATTACAAAGGCCAACAACACTATCACTTGGGAAATTGGGTTTGTTGATGGATTGTTCCCAGGATCACTTCACATATGATGCACTTGATGGAAAATTAGGAGATGAGATTGATGGAATAGTGGATGAAGACATATATTACCATGATATGATCTTCTTGACTTGGGTCTCTAAGCATAAGAAGGAGGTTTTGCATGCAACACAAGGTTCATTCCTTTTCATGGAGATATATCATACCTCTATGGAGGGCTCATTCATGGATCTTATTACCAACCTACTCTCAGCACATGGTAATGATTATGTTTTTTCACTTATTGATTATCTAACACAATATTGGCATTCTCTTACCATCTCTATATAGTGCATTGCTCCACAAAGGGAAAGCCTCTATTTGGGCTTCATGGTCATTTTGGGACCAACATCAGTGATGGGGATAGCCATCATCTCTTGAATGGCTTGGGGCAAGTGTTGTACTATTCCTTATATGATTAGTTGATAAACAATGCCATTTACTATTTACTAGTAGATTAGATGACATGCACAACTAGCAACTTGTTGGGAGACAGCTTGCCATGTTTTGTTTTGAAACAACAGTTAGAAAAATTGCGTTGTGACCACTTGGGAAACTATTGGTACCTTCTAGAACTACATGAAACCTTCAGTACTTTTCTCATTTGGATTCCATATGAGGATAATGTCATATTCATTTTATATGGGATGATCTGGGTAAGAACCAAAGAGTGGGTCTTTGAGGATCCAATTGCCTTTTTGCTTCATGAAGGCAACATTATTGCAGCCCAAATTTAGCAACATATCTACACTTATCATAAGTGGAGAGAGAGACAGCGTGGGATAGACAATTTGATCCATCATGTTCAACTATGCAACCCACCGACTTCGCAAGAGCTTAAGGTGGAGGGAATCTTTCATGAGTTACCATTTTGGAGGGTGACTCATTTTGTATGAATGATAGCTTGGGGATGGAGGCTTCACATGCGAATGATAGTTCCCAATATATTACAGATTCCATGCCTCAAGAAGGCCTCTAGAAAAAACATTGTTGCCTCCATGGGTATCTTACTTCTTCATGATGATAGCTATTTGGAATGGTCACCAAAAGCTAACTTGCATACTTGGGAGGAGCAACATGGAGATTTATTGATGAGACAACATATTGTTCCTTGGGGGAGTTTATCATATGAGGATGCTAAAGGAGGAGGAGGGGAGGCTATTCAGTGCTATCCTTGTATTTGCTTGAGGATAAGCAACATTTGGGAGGGGAGGACTGTAATATTTCTAAATTGGCACCTAGTTAATTGGAATATTAAATTTTGATTTTGCTCTTAGATAGAGGAATAAGAGGGTATGGAGACCCATAAATCTCCTTATTAGGAATAAAAGACACTCCTAGTGTGAATGGAGGTCATATAAAAACTGGATTAAAGACCCTTAGGTGTGGAAAGGGGCTAGAGCATGAGGACTAGGTCAACTTTGACCAAATCAAACAACGCTGCTATGGAGGAGTGGCATTCATGGTTGGAAAACACAGTTTTGGAGGGAGATTGAATGCATGTAGGTAGTGACATAATTGAGTGGGGCCAAGGGTGAGGAAGCTCATAACTTATATAAGGAAGAGGATGGCGGCCATATGGGGTTATGTTTTGGATTATTATTTTGTATATGATCTATTTAGAGTTGTTTCTTTCTTTAGTTATTTAGCTAAGATTGTAGTGTTGTTTAGCGCAGGGTGTTCCAGAGTGAGAAGCCCACCTCTTTCCTTGAGAGGCCTCTTGGAGGAGTATTTCACTACATTTACACACTCAGGTTTAAGGCCAAGCTACAACTTTCTTTGTCAGCGCAATTTCTCCTTAGAGCTGTGTTGTGTTGCAAGGTGCAGCAGTGGAGAATTCTGTTGGGTGACTTCAGAGCTATTTTTGTAGTGGAGGAAGGTTTCCATCCATTGGAAGGCATATAAAGAAGCCCCTTGGGATTTATTGACATATTTGGCATTAGGCCAAGGGGTATTCATCCCCTAGAGCATAGTTTCATCCCAGATCTGCATTATTTTAGGGAGGAGTTGTAGGGGTGGTTGCAGTGGTTGTTTTGAGAGGTGATTTCTTCAGTGGAGGAGCCATTCTTTCATCCAGAGGATATATTGGAGAAGAGATGTAGGTTTCTACGTCAACTTCAGCCATATCTTCTCAGTTCTGTTGTTGCAGCATACCTTCAGCCCTAGGGCTACAACTTACATTGGCACATTGAGTGCATTTTCCGGAAACCCTCTTGGGTTGTCTTGGAAAGCTGATCTAGTGCCCAGATCTGTATGTATAGTATCTATTGTGGCCTATATCAGTATTTTTATTTCATTTTATTATCTCTAGCTGTATTTATGCTTAATATGACTGCGTTGTAGCAGTCTCCGGCATTTTGTATTGTAGCAGCAGCTCATATTTGGGAGTGATTGTCTATGGGAGGCTTGTTTCCTCATTTCATATGATTTATGCCTCTATATTTTGTATTGATTTTATGTTCTTATACATAATTTTATGGCTCCATATTGGTCTCCATTGTTTATGTGTTGATTCACACTGTTATTTCTAGTTTTGTGTTCATATATTGTTGCTTCCCCATTTGGGAATATTACATAGAAAATGCCTAGATGAAATATAATATGCAAAAGGTCCAATCTACTCATTCTTGAAAGACTAGATGATTCCTACAAATAAACTCAACCAAGTAGATTCTAAATCTTTTACTATCACATGATACCATCTAAGATGCCATGCGTTTACAACAAAACTATTCTAGAGTAAACTACAATGCATGATATTCTAAATGAAAGAAATACAAACTATATAAACAACCTAACAAAGAGGATGTCTTCTTTAATAGTAAAGCTCTTTGTTATCCTCTCTCTTTGACTTCTTCTTAGGTTTCTTCCTTATTGACAATTGTGTGAGCTTCAATTCTTTCCTTTCTTTTGTTGTTATACTTGTTTGGACAATCCCTTTTAAAGTGTTCATATTCATTGCATCCAAAGCATTGAACCTTGGACATATCTGGATTCTTCTTTGACTTTCCAAAATTTCCCTTCTTTAACCTCTTGGTTCTTGCAATAAAGGCTTGAGATTGTTTATTTGATTCAGTTCCATCCTTTGCCTTGATCCTAGTTTCCTCTAAGATGCATTGAGCCCACAACTCATCAAAAGGAGTAGTATATTTCTTAGAGTATATTCTACTTGAAAAATTTCTCCATTCTTGTGGCAAAGCATTCAATACATAGATGGTCATTTCAAAATCGGAAATTGTCTCCCCAAGCCCATGCGACTGATCTCTTATTTGTGAAATCTTCATCAGATAGGAGGCCATGTCTTCATCCTTAAATTTCCTTATTCTATATAGATGGTTTCTCAAGGAAATATTTTTCCTTGATGTACTTATAGAGTACAACTTTACTAACTTATCATACATGCCCTTAGACATTTTCAAATCAGCAATAAAGGGTACAAGATGATCTTTGATAGATTCAACAATGATTCTTTGTGCCCTTACTTGTATTTTTCTAACTCTCAAGTCTTGTCTTTTCTAGGTTCAACAACTTCACCGAGGACATATTCCATTACTTCATGTTTTATAAGTGCCAAGTCAATCCTTTTCTTCCATGCTAGGAAATTTGCTGATCCAACAAGCTTATTGTTTTCTTGTAGAAAGAACCCATATGACATGTAGATTCAGACATAGAGTAACAATCATCACACTTAGTCATCAACCAAGAGGCTTCTCTTCTTTGATGATGTCTCCAACTATCTTGAAGCTTTCAATATCTTCAAAGAGACTTCAATGATGTCCTAGAAAGATGTCTTCTAGGATACATTTAGCAACAACTTCAAAGAGTGATGAATGATACCAATATTTTATTGATGCTTCCTTCAAATATGTCTTCCAATGAGCCTTTAAATAGATATCTTTTTCAAGAGAGATAAAAAAGTCTTCTTGTAATCTTACTTCTCAAGCCTTCCTTTGATGAGAGCTTATGTAGTATTCTTTCTTTCTTCAATGATCCTTCTGCAAGTGATTCCCATTGACAAACAAACCCTTCTTTGTGTCCTTCCAGATGCCTTCTCTTTTTCACCTTAGTTCTGATACCACGTTGGAAAAAACGCAATATGGAAGCTATTAATTCATATTTTCCTTTACCTTAATAATTTCTTGTGAACTTTATTTCTCTTATTGTATTTTCTTTGTTAGATATTCTTCATCAAGAAATTATCAAGAGTGTTGTAACATTATTTGTTTTTGATAAGTTAGCATGGTAGTTTGAAAAATAAAAAGATAAAATGCTAAGTTAGAACATTGATGGAAAAGAAAAAATTTTAAAATGTTAGGAAAAATATATTTTATTACATCCATGTTAGAAAAAATGATAGGATAGTTTTCTCTAAATAAAGGAGGCAAAAGAAAAAATGTTAGAGAAGTATGAAATAAAAATGTTAATGCTTTCAAGTTTAAAATAATAATGGCTACCTGTTTAAATGTGCCACATTTTCAAAATGTAAAACTTTAATTCATATATGTTTAAACCTTTGAAATGGGCTTTAATATTCATTGATTAATTTGATATATATATATATATATATATATATATATATATATATATATATATATATATATATATATATATATATATATATATATATATATATATGGATTTTATTATAAGGTCGCTAAATGACAAAGCGCTCAAATCACATAAAGATAAAGCGCTTGCAATTATCAAGTGTTGTAACATTATTTGTTTTTGATAAGTTAGCATGGTAGTTTGAAAAATAAAAAGATAAATTGCTAAGTTAGAACATGGATGAAAATAAATTTTTTAAAAATGTTAGGAAAAATATATTTTATTACATCCATGTTAGAAAAAATGATAGGATAGTTTGCTCTAAATAAAGGAGGCAAAATAAAAAATGTTAGAGAAGCATGAAATAAAAATGTTAATGCTTTCGTGTTTAAAATAATAATGGCTACCTATTTAAATGCACCACAATTTCAAAATGTAAAACTTTAATTCATGTATGTTTAAACCTTTGAAATGGGGTTTAATATTCATTGATAAATTATATCTATATATATATATATATATATGCGCATATGGATTTTATTATAAGGTCGCTAAATGACAAAGCGGTCAAATCACATAAAGATAAAGCGCTTGCAATTTTGGACGGTGTATCTCGAGCTTCCCTCAGATCTACGACGGAGATCAAATTCACACCCCCTCGGCCTATTTTTTGTTAACGTGAGGGGGGGTCCGAACTGTGGTTTTCACAGCCACCCTTTTCCGCGATGTGGAAACACCATGTAACTTTGCACCCCTCTGCCTAAAACAGGAAACCGGGAGATACCACCCCCGAAATCCACCTCCGGTTTTTAACGCTCATGACTGTTTGCCCGCGCCACAACCATTGATCCACCAGTCACTCATATCCTTCCAAGGCACTTGTTCGTTACTCCCTAACGCTCCATTATACCTGTTAATCATCCCATTAGCCAATAAATTCGCTCCTCGACTGTTAATCGCACTGTTACGCAATTAAACCTCATTTGACTGTTAGCCACGACAGTTAAACCCAAAGTGTAGTCCATAAAATTACCAAAAATCTCTCGTTCCTTACTTTACCTCCTCCTTTCCATAGTGAATTTTAGTTTCTGCAATCACTCTTCATATTCCCGAAACCCTCTCATCGTTTCTGTAACCTGAGTTTAAAAGTCCTATACTAGTTTATACCAGTCAAGCATGGCACCTAAGGCCAAAACCAAGAAACAAGTGACCCTGAAGGGTAATGGTAAGAAAAAAGTGACAGAAGAAATCCAGAATGTCGACATTATTGTAGAGGTCGAATCCGAGGTCGCTCATCCAGCTACCCAGGTCATTCCTAAAGCTTCCAAATCTGTTGTAGAATAAATTCCTGCAGCTCCCCAAATCAATCTCGACCTCATACCCCTATCCGACACCTATTTTAAAATTACTTACTGTAACTGTGAATTTTATTTCTACGAGCTACATTTGTGGCTAAAATAGAAGCACATGGATAACCAAGACCCTGTCAGGTTTTGGGAGTCTATGTTGCCTTTGTTTGCATTTCCTCAAACTCACCCATTTCCGGACCTAATTGCCTGGTGTCAGAAGCAATATAACCCTATAACCAGGTCAGTGGTAGCTCAGAATGGAAATGTTATGATCACCATATCCCTTGAAACCATTAACCAGATGCTTATCATCCCTCCTTCTGACTTCTTATCCTATTTCTCTCCTGCTGCCCTCATGGATCTTTATCATAAATTATCTTTCCCTCAGAGAGCTCAGATATTTGACATCTTCCTACTCGAGGATGTCGATTTACCAAAGAGAAATCCCCCATATGCATCCTCCATCTTTCCTATAACTTCCAAACACTGCATCTCCCTTCTTTCTTATCTATTAGGATACCCAAACGATGAAACCGTTGATAAACCTATCCTAGGTTTCTTATCTATCTTCAGCCTTGAAAAATCACCATTGTTTATGTACCATTACAACCATTTATTGGTTGATATTATACATGAAAAATTCATGAAATTCACCACATAAGGAGAATTTAATTATTCTTCTGTGATTATTCATATGATTTTGTTTCAGGTGGTAGATATGCTGCCCATTCACTTAAGCAAGTAGGATGCATAGGAGTGAATCAATCAGTGATTCACTGGAAAAAATTGGTCAGAGCTTCATCAACAACCACTTCTTTCTCAGAATTCATAGACACATTCATTCATCTAGTAAAGTAGCTCCTTACCATTTCATCAGAGCCTAGAATTGGAGAAGACATTAAAATGATTATACACCTCAGTGAACAAGAAAAAATAGGTGATTGGTATCTGTACAAAAATTACACAGAGATCAAGGTGTATGGTTGTGAGCTTCCACCATACAAACTTCCAAAATGTCAAGTTAGAATATTATAGCACAAAGTTATATACAATTGCAATAGATGAATCAAAGTTTGTAGGAATCAAAGATCACATTACAGGCATAACTTTTCTTGAAGCTCTACAATTTGATTTGATCATTCAGCATCAAATCAAATATTTATTTATCCAAAAACCAAATTTTGACAGATTCGCTTAAGTGGATGAAATCTTCAGGAAAATGATGAATGTACAAATCCCAAGAGAAGATCAGTGGGATAAGTTTTGTGAAACCATCGAGTAGAAGATTAATTTTGTAGCATGCCAACACATGAGATTTTGAAAATACAAGTCAGCAACAACTTCCAACGAAAAAGGAAAGTCAACAACAACTTTCACCAAAAAGGGGCCGAATCATCAACAACCTCCAAAAAAATAGAACACTCCATCTATCTGTCTCCTTCGTTTATTCTTCTTATCCTATTATTGTAAATAAATTTAAGATATTTCTAAAGTGTTGTTAATTATTATAAATAACTCTTAGCACGAGTTATTAAGGGTTGCACCCTTGCATGAGCAGATTTTGTAAAGCAGAAATTGTACTAGTCTTTTTTATCATCAATAATACAAGCATGATTCTGAACTTATTTCACACAGCTCCTGTAATTTTTTCCAGTTTTCTTAAATCATTTTGTTTCTTCATATATTTAATTATTGTCAAGATAACTAGGTGATGTTGGCTGTGTTTCAGCAACCTTATAATTCCTCCTGACGTTATAATTATTATAAAGAATGATTTACTTGACAATCTGTTAATGTAAGTCCCTTTTATCTATAAATTGTCAGTATCTTGGTGATGTTAGATATATTTTGTTGAATTTTTAAACAATGTTTAGAAGTTTTCCAGCCTATGGTTTATTGAATAATTCGATCTGAATATTTAATAATCATATTCTCTTACACAAGTCCACTTAATCGAACCATTAAATCTTAATTACTGTATGAGATGAACAAATAACCCTTACTTATAATTATTGATATTATCTGCAAGATTTAAAAGCCTTAACCATTTGATTAAAGTTTGTCCTATGAATTGTCCCTCCAAATATTTCAAAACACAAACAAAACATTTTAGATTCTTTGGCATGATTATTGACCACAATCATAGCAAAGGACAACATCAGATTGGCATTGTTTCCAGGGAGACGAAGAATAGAAGCTAAATCTTCCTGGGACGACAATTTTCCACCTTTTCCTTTAAAGGTGAATAAAGGATAAAGATATGGGTCAAAACCTTTCACTCGGAAATTGCACTGATTCAAACTGGCTCCTTTCAAGCACACTAGATCTCGTTTTGAATTTGAGATTGTTAACCCTCTACCAAATCCATAAAGACTAATTAGGGAAGCCTCTTTGAAAAGAAAACAAAACATTTTTTCTTCTTCCTCTTCAGCCTTACACCCTAAAGAAATTTCATTCGTAGATCCCTTTTCAGTAATATCATCCCAACCGTATTTGACTCAATTACCTCCTAGAGTTGTTGAACTTTATTCACAAGGAGTATATCTTTAGTGCTGAATCACTTGAGTCATATCAAGTCCCATATTTCCCTATAGACTCACCTACATCTAAAACAGAATTGGGCTTACATTTGCATGAATTTAAGCCTATAGATTTTGTTACTCCAGTTTATCATCCTATTCCATTAAACTTTAATCAACCAGAAGAGACAATTTCTGTCTATTCTAATCCATTATTCGAATATAAGGAAGAATATTTAACACCATCAATTCAAAAGCTATTTTTTAAAATCCCTTTGAGATCCTCACTTCCTCCTCCTCCTTCACATTCTCCTCCACCCTCTAATACTCATTCACCTACATCTTCATCTCCATCATCATCTTCATCATCATCATCATCATCTTCATCATCCATGGCTTTTCAACCCATTATACAAGCTAGGTATGCTGCTCTTGTTCTTCCTAACGTCTTGGGAAATTTTCCTGATGGATATCTTAAACATTTACCAAGATTTAATGGAGAAACAGGTCCCTCTGTAGAGCATCATATAACTACCTTCTTAGATTTCGTATACAATATGAACATCGAGCTTGAAGATGTTTATATGAGGTTATTTGTACAGTCTTTGGAAGGTAACGTTAGGATATGGTTTAGGCAACTTAGAGCAGATTCTATTCGAACCTAGAATGAACTTGTAACTATATTTAAAAACCAGTGGGGGGTAAAGAAATATGTTGTTTAATTTCTCACTAAATTTGAAGAGTTAAAAAGAAATCCCGGTGAACCAGTTGCTGAATTTATCAAAATATTTAACAAACTCTACCAAAAAATTCCTGCTGATTGTAAACCTCCAGTAGCTACTGCAAAGGTCATATTTTCTAAAGCATTCGATGATGACTTTGCAGTTATGCTAAGGGAGAGAGTTTCCCATACATTACAAGACATGTAGACTAATGCTATTGAGGTAGAAGCCAATAGGTCAACTTCTAGTAAAATTAGAGCTAAAGAAGAGAAAGCCCAGAGGAAACTAAAATATCAGGAGGCATCTTCCTCTAAATCTAAAAGTTAAGATTCAAAGATTGATGAAATCACAACTCTTCTTGGAAATCTATGCAAAAAAATTTCAAAGATTGAAACTCGACCAAGAACAGTCCAACGAACTGTTTCTAGACCACAAACAGAGGCCAAAGGTCAGTACAAGAAATCTGCTCCACTGCAAATTCTTCAGAGGCCTCATAATGACCAACAAGTGCCTACACCATTGTTGATTGATGATCAACAACCAGATGACAATACTTTTTCTATTACTGAAGACATTAATAATGTAGATCATACATCCTTTGAGACTGACATTGTCCCTATTTCCCAAAATCAAATCCCTCAAGAAGACCAAGATACTTCTAAGGTTTCTAATTATCAAGCTTTTATTGAGTTTCTGATTGTAGAACTCAATAAAAGATATGACTTAAGACCTAAAGCTGGTCCTGGAAGACCTCCCAAAAACCCTGTAATGATTGAATCTCAACTGAAAACCACTGAAACTCAAACTACTTCTCAACCTTTAAATCAGTCAACTGATTCTACTCAAATTGACAAACAATATTTGCTGCCTTTCATATTGAGAAAGAATTAGAAAGAGTCGAAATTTCAATTCCACTTTCTGAACTCTCTTAAAATCCAGGGTATAAAAATCAAGTTGCAAAGTGGATCCAAAATTCTAGTATGGATGTTGAAGGAGATATTATCAATCTACAAAATGAAAGACCCACTATAGCTATTGGTTCTATTTCTAATATTATTGATGAATCCATACCACCCTTCTATGTGACTTTAAAGGTGCATGATTCCCTACTATAAAACTGCATGCTTCATTCTGGTTCTTCACACAACTTAATGCCTAAAGTCATTATGGAACAACTAAATCTGGATATCATTCGAACCTATCATGACTTGTATACTTTTGATTCAAAGAGGGTCCAATGTTTAGGACTCATTAAATATCTAGTGGTCACTTTACATCAAATACCAGTTAAAAGTGTAGTATTAGACATAGCTGTCACTGATATTCCTCCCAAGTTTGGAATGCTTTTATCGAGATCATGTTGCGCAAAATTGGGAGGAAGTATTCAAATGGACATGTCTTTTTCCACTATCCCTGTATATGGTGGAGAGAGCCTTAGATTGTATAGATAAGTGAGATTCCTAAACACTGTTTTCAATGCTAATCAAGCTAGGAATCATCCCATTTATGCATTAGATCAAGATTTTAGTTGTTTTCAACTATCATCAGACACTTCGCACAACCCTCAACTCAAGATTGAGGATGTAGTTGACACTTCTAAATTAGTTCAAACTAAAATTTGGAAATTATTTTTTGATGGATCTTGCACCAAAGATGGGGCTAGAGCAGGAGTTGTTTTGATTTCACCTGATAAAGAAAATATTATACAATCATGCAAATTGGATTTTGAATTCACAAACAATGTTGTTGAATACGAAGCTTTGATCCTAGGATTACAACTTGCTAGAAGTTTAAAGGTAAAAAAATTGAGTGTTTTCACTGAATTAGAACTGATAGTAAGACAAATTAGGAGTCTTTTCCAAACAAAGCACCCTAGACTTAGGTATTATAAAAATGAGATATGGGACACCATTGAAAATTCCTTTGATGCTTTTAATATCACTTTTATTCTTAGAGATGAAAACCTGCATGCAGATTCATTAACTGTTTCAGCTATTTCTTTCAAGATTCCAGATCAATTTCAAATTCAATGTCAAATACAAATCAAATATAGGCCTTCAATCCCAGACAACCTTAAACATTGGCAAACATTTGAGGACGATGAACGATTAAAATCCTTTCTGCAAGTCATTAACGAATTGCCCATATTGCAAATTGAAGAGGATAATTCAGACAGTAATGAAGCTACCAAAGACAAAGAAAATTCAAAAGTAAATCAAAGGTAGATGATCATGATATAATTCAATTATCAAATAACTTTATCCCCAAAGGACTTGTTCCTTTAGAAAAGTTGTTTGATCAAAACGATGTTCCCAAAAATCTGTTCTCTGCTTCACCAGAAAATGACATAGAAGACACAAATGTTGGCACTGATGATGAGATTAAAAACATTAAACTTTGTGCATCATTAACTCCAGAACTCAAATCTGATTATGTCAAACTTCTTAAGAATTATAAAGATGTCTTTGCCTAGTCTTATGCTGATCTAAAAACTTATGAAACATCTTTAATTGAGCATAAAATTCCACTAAAACCAGATGTAAAGCCTTACCAACAAAAGTTAAGAAGGATGAACCCAGTTCTGCTTCCCACCATAGAAAAAAGAATTGAAAAAACTTTTAGATGCCCAAATTATTGTTCCATTAAGATACTCTAGTTGGGTTGCCAATTTAGTCCATGTGAGGAAAAATTATGGTGAAATAAGACTCTGTGTAGATTTTAGAAACCTAAATAAAGCATCCTTGAAAGATAATTATCCACTCCCAAAGATGGATCAATTACTTCAAAAAGTGTCAAGTGCTAACAGACTCTCTATGTTGGATGGATTTTCTGGTTATAATCAAATATTGGTGAATTCAGAAAATAGGGAGAAGACAACCTTTACCACACCTTGGGGTACATTCATGTATGCCCGGATGCCTTTTGGTCTATCAAACGCAGGAGCAACATTTCACAGAGCCATGGACTTGGCTTTCATCAGGAAGGTAAACAAATTTATTTTTATTTATCTTGATGAGTTAACGATTTTCTCTAAATCATATCCGAAACATCTCAAGCATTTGAAGAAAGTTTTTGAAAGGTGCATGAAGTTTGGAATTTCTTTAAATCCCAAAAATTCATTATTCACCATCAAAGAAGGTAAATTACTAGGTCATATTATTTCAAACTATGGAGTAGTTATTGATCCCAAAAGGGTCTTTGCTATTCAATCATTATCACTGCCTAGAAATAAGAAAGAGATTCAAGCTTTCTTAGGGAAAATTAACTTTTTGAGAAGGTTTATACCAAATTATGCAGAAATAGTGAAGTATATAACATACATGCTCAAAAAGAACCATGAAGTCAAATGGACTGTTTCTACAAGATTTTCATTTGACCAGATAAAGAAGGCCATCTCTGAAGCCCCAACCTTAGCTAGTTTGAACTACTCAGAACCTTTCAGCATGTTCTCTTTTGCCTATGAAACTACCCTTGCAGTCGTCCTTTTACAAAAGAATGAGGATTACCATGATCAACCTATAGCATTATTTAGTAAAGTCATGAGAGATGCCGAACTCAGATATGATATTATTGAAAAACAACCATATTCCTTAGTTCAAGCCTCGAAGTCTTTTAGAATGTATATCCTCCATTCCACTATCATTATCTATGTGCCCAATAACGTTGTTAAAATAATCCTCACACAGCCAGACACTGAAGGCAGAATGGGAAGGTGGGTAACTCAAATCCTTGAGTTTGATCTTACCATCAAAACTACCAAGTTAGTGAAGGGGAAAGGTTTAGCTAAGTTTTTAGATGAATCCAATTGTAAATTTTTGGGCATAAAATCTGTTATTGAAGTTTCAGAGAAGCATCCACAAGAACCTTCTTCAAATTTGGAAAGGGAGAATCCACAAGAACCTTCCCATGCAGTGCAAGGAAAGAATACACAAGAACCTTCTCCTTCAACTCATATAGTCCCTATTCATATTCATGAGAAGTTTGTTTTATCAGATTGGTATGTAGACATTGTTCATTTTTTGATTCATTTTGAATGTCCAACTCAATTTTCAAAGAAACAATGCAAAACACTCAAGTTGAAATCCATCAAATACTGCATTATGAATGCCAACTTATACTGGAAGGATCCTCTGAATATTTTACTACTTTCCCTAACATAATCAGAGACTGAAGGAATCATTGATCAGTTTCATGCAGGAATTTGTGGAGGCCACTATGCTTGGAAAGAAACAACATACAAGATATTGAGGGCAGGATTTTATTGGCCTACTTTGTTTTCACAAGTAGGATCAAAAGTCAGAGCCTATGTTCCAAGTCATATGTTTGCTGATAAGAAAAATTAGCAGCCCTTCCACTAGTTCCAGTAGTTGTTTCGACACCATTTCTTCAGTGGGGATTAGATTTTATAGGTGAAATTCACCCAACCTCTAGTAATCAACACCAATGAATCTTGACTGCTACTGAATATCTCACTAAGTGGGTGGAAGTCATTCCTGTAAGAAATGATATGGATTCAATTGTAATAAAATTCATTGAAGAGAATATTTTATCCAGATTTGGTTTCCCACAACAAATAGTCACTAATAATGCCACAACGTTCAACAGCATAAAAATGATAGAATTCTGCTAGAAATATCATATTCTACTATATCACTCAACTCCCTATTATCCACAAGGAAATGGTCTCTCTGAATCATCTATCAAGAGCTTAGTGAAAGTAATAAAGAAAACTTTAGAAGACCACTAGAAAAATTGGGACAATCATTTGATTTATGTATTTTGGAAAAACAAAATTTCTCCCAAAAGATCAATAGGTAAATCTCCATTCCAATTAGTTTATGGCAAAGATGTTATTTTTCCTAAAAATTTAGCTTTCCCAGTGCTCAAGTTTCTACAAGAATATACTGATGAACCTGATGATTTCTCTAGAAGGATTAATCAGAGCATTGAGTTGAATGAAAACAGAGATGAGATTCAGTACAAACTAAAGAAATATTAGAATAAAATGAAGAGTCTCTTTGACAGAAAGGCAAGGGAAAGATATTTTAGAGAAGAAGATCTAGTTCTAAGATGGGGTGCTAAGAGAGAAGATAAAGGAAAACATGGAAAGTTTGAAAATTTATGGTTTGGGCCACTCAGCATTGCAGAGGTAAAAGAAAACAACAGATTTTTTCTACAGAATCTTGAAGGACAATTTTCAACACTACTTGTCAATGGAAGATTTTTGAAACACTACATCCAGTACTGAAGGAAATATTACATCATCATTGTACATAATCATTTTATTTTATCACTTGAAGTATTTTTGTTTTCTACAACAAAGATTCCATAGCCCGAGGAGAAGGCACATGGAACTACTTTTTCTCTGCAAACCACAGGGGGAAGCAGTCCCCGACTGGAGCCGATGTTGTAACATTATTTGTTTTTGATAAGTTAGCATGGTAGTTTGAAAAATAAAAATATAAAATGCTAAGTTAGAACATGGATGAAATGTTAGGAAAATTATATTTTATTACATCCATGTTAGCAAAAATGATAGGATGTTTGCTCTAAATAAAGGAGGCAAAAGAAAAAATGTTAGAGAAGCATGAAATAAAAATGTTAATACTTTAATGTTTAAAATAATAATGGCTGCCTGTTTTAATGCGCCACATTTTCAAAATGTAAAACTTTAATTCATGTATGTTTAAACCTTTGAAATGGGGTTTAATATTCATTGATTAATTTGATATATATATGTGTGTGTGTGTGTGTGTGTGTGTGGATTTTATTATAAGGTCGTTAAACGACAAAGTGATCAAATCACATAAAGATAAAGCGTTTTCAATTTTGGACAGTATATCTTGAGCTTCCCTCAGATATACGACGAAGATCAACTTCGCACCCCATCCGCCTGTTTCTTGTTAATGCGAGGTCCGAACCTCGGCTTGCGTGCCCCCTTTTCCGCAATGTGGTAGCACCTTGTAACTTCACACCCCTCCGCCTAAAAACAAAAATCCGGAGGTCCCCCCCCCCACAAAATCCACCTCCGGTTTTTAACGCTCACAATCGTTGATCCACCAATCACTCATATCCTTCCACGTCACTTGCCCGTTACTCCTTAACACTCCATTATACCCATTAATCTTCCCGTTAGCCAATAAATTCGCTCCTCAACCATTAATCGCATTGTTACACAATTAAACCTCATTTGACTGTTAGCCACGACCATTAAACCCACAATGCAGTCTATAAAATTACCAACAATATCCCGTTCCTTACTTTACCTCCTCCTTCAAATCGCTTTCATCCTCCATTTCATTCCACAGTGAATTTTCATTTCTGAAATCACCCTTCATATTCCTTTGTTTGATTTTCCTCAAACTCACCCATTTCCGGACCTAATTGCCTTGTGTCAGAAGCAATATAACCCTATAACCAAGTCAGTGGTAGCTCAGAATGGAAATTTTCTGATCACCATGTCCCCTGAAACCATTAACCCGATGCTTATCATCCCTCCTTTTGACTCCTTATCCTATTTCTCTCATGTTGCCCTCATGGATCTTTATCATAAATTATCTTTCCCTCAGATAGCTCGGATATTTGACATCTTCCTACCTGAGGATGCATATTTACCAAAGAGAAATCCCCCATATGCATCCTCCATCTTTCCTATAGCTTCCAAACAATGCATCTCCCTTCTTTCTTATCTGTTAGGATACCCAAACGATGAAACCGTTGATGATCCTATCCTAGGTTTCTTATCTATCTTCAGTCTTGAAAAATCACCATTGTTTATGTACAATTACAGCGATTTATTGGCTGATATTATACATGAACAATTCATGAACTTCACCACACAAGGAGCATTTAATTATTCTTTTGTGATTATTCATATGATTTTGTTTCAATAGGCAGATATGTTGCCCATTCACTTAAGCAAGCAGGATGCGCAGGAAGTGAATCAATCAGTGATTCACTAGACAAAATTGGTCAGAGCTTCGTCGACAAACACTTCTTTCTCAGAATTCATAGACTCATTCATTCATCCAGTAAAGCAGCTCCTTACCAGTTCATTAGAGCCTAGAATTGGAGATGACATTAAAAGGATTATGCACCTCAGTGAACAAGAAAAAACAAGTGATTGGTATCTATACAAAAATTACACAGAGATCAGGGTGTATGGCTACGAGCTTTCACAATACAAACTACCAAAATGTCATATTAGAAGATTATTGCACAAAGTTATATACAATTGCAATAGATGAATCAAAGTTTGCAGGAATCAAAGGTCACATTATAGGAAGAACTTTTCTTGAAGCTCTACAGTTTGATTTGATCATTTAGCATCAAATCAAAGAGTTATTTATCCAAAAACCAACTTTTGACAGATTCACTGAAGTGAATGAAATATTCAGGAAAATGATGAATGTAGAAATCCCAAGTGAAGATCAGTGGGATAAGTTTTGTGAAACCATCGAGTAAAAGATTGATTTTGCAGCATGCTAGCACATCATATTTTGAAAAGACAAGTCAGCAACAACTTCCAACGAAAAAGGACAAGTCAGCAACAACTTTCACCAAAAAGGAGTTGAATCATCAACAACCTCCATAAAAAAATAATTCACTCCATCTATCTGTCTCCTTCGTTTATTCTTCTTATCCTATTATTGTAAATCAGTTTAAGATATTTCTAAAGTGTTGTTAATTAGTATAAATAACTCTCAACACGAGTTATTAAGGGTTTCACCCTTGCATGAGCAGATTTTGTAAAGAAGAAATTGTACAAGTCTTTTTTATCATCAATAATACAAGCAAGATTCTGAACTTATTTCACACAACTCTATTTTTTCCCCTGTAAGTTTTTCCAGTTTTCTTAAATCATTTCGTTTCTTCATATATTTAATTATTGTCAAGATAACTAGGTGAGGTTGATTGTGTTTCAACAACCTTATAATTCCTCCTGAAGTTATAATTATTATAAAGAATGATTTACTTGATAGTCTGTTAATGTAAGTCCCTTTTATCTATAAATTGTGAGTATCTTGGTGATGTTAGATATATTTTGTTGAATTTTTAAACACTATTTAGAAGTTTTCTAGCTTATGGTTTATTGAATAATTCGATCTAAATATTTAATAATCATATTCTCTTACACAAGTCCACTTAATCGAACGAAGGAAAATTTTAGAAGCTAATATTCGCAGGTGGGCTAATATTCCATGTTTTTTCCAAAAAAAAGATTTGGCAATTTCCATTTTTCTAAAAATGTATTCGCCCAAATTTTATAGTATAAAATTATTTTACCTTAAAAATCACCAATATTATATATTGTCTAATATAAAATAATTATAAATATAAACATTTTTACAAAATTATCATCAAACATTTTAAAATTTGGATACTAGGGACTAACAAGATTCGCCAAGGTTGCTAAACTTTTAGATAAACTCCCATCCTTAAAATTTTCCATGAATCGAACCATTAAATCTAAATTACTGTATGAGATGAACAAACAACCCTTACTTATAATTCTTGATATTATCTGCAAGATTTAAAAACCTTAACTGTTTGATTAAAGTTTGTTTTATGTATTGGTCCTCCAAATATTTCAAAACACAAACAAAACATTTTAGATGCTTTTGCATGATTATTGACCACAATCATCTCAAAGGACTACAAAGAGCAAAATAGTAAAGACAATGAATACATAAATTAGGCTCCAAGCCAGCGAAAAACCCCTCCAAGGAGAATACTCAGAAAAATCTCTTCTCTTCTTATAGAATTTTCTTTAAATGAGACAATCAAGACCCAAACCTTAAACCAAGTCTTCCTCCAAATACCAAGTCAACCCTTCAAGAAGTCCTTTCAATAGGATCATATCAACAAGGCTCAATATTGCTTCAACCAGCTTCCAGCTTCAACTTCAACCCCCAACTTTGACCCTGCACCTTCAATATACAACTTCGACCCTATAGTTGTTGCATAAACCCTAGGACAATTCTTCAAGAGATCATCCTTTGAGCAAGACAATTTTTTTCGAAGTCAATTAGGTCAAATTAGAATATTCGCTCTTCCAACAACTCGATCTTGCAACTTGTTCTTCTGCAATTCAGACTTGCAATTTCAACCTTCCTTGGAGCTTCAAAAACCCTAATTATTCGCACATGTGAGAGAGATAGAGCCCAAAAATAAATCTCTAAGACTTATTCTTGCTTCCTTGATCTTTGCTCAACCCTTCTTAGTCTTTCCAAATCTAGATCGAAATTTTATTGAGATATCGAACTTAATGAGCGAGCGTGTCAAATGAGGTCGAAGCTGCCTCTATTTATATGCTTTCTAAGGGGTTGAATTCCCTTCTTTAGGCCAACTTGTAGCTACCAGGGCTGACTTGCACTTTGGAGGTTTTTAGGAATTGATAGACTCAAAATAAGTTCTTTTACGAGGTAGAGCCTTTCCCGAAAGGGTATTATAATCATGATGTTAACTCTCTTGACTCATGGCAATAAATCATATGACCTAAAAACCCTAAAAGCATGAAGAACATGCTTTTACCTAGAAGACCACCAATAAGAAGAATGAAACCCATGCTTTAAAATAATAACTTTTCTTTCTTCTTTTGTTCGTTTCAAAAGACATACATATTGAAATGAGTATAATAACAATTATGAAGACTGAAGCTAGTTACATTTCCAACACTTTTGATTTTCCCTTCGATCTGACCTTCGCATCAGAGCCTCCATCTTCTCAAAATAATATGAGCTTATTGGTCAAGGACACCATGAGGAGGTTCACATTACAGTCTATATTTGTGACTTGTGCTTCTAGCTATGCAAACCTCTCCTCTCTAATATTTTGAGGGTTATTGATAGGTTCGTCAAGTCATGACTAGGGTTTTGTGACTTTTGGCTTAACCAATATGGAACTGTTGCTACTCCTAATAATATATCCAAAGAAACCTTACTCATATACCAATATGATTCGTAAAGTGTTGTTGATATTCAACTGGACAATTTGTCACAACAAATTAGATAAAATGATGCTTAAAATCCAAAATCTACACTATGAGGGTTTATTTCGCCTTAGGTTTATGGATTTGTTAAGTATCGTGTTATGCTTATGCATGCAATAGATAAAATATTTTTAAAGTAAAGAACAACGAAATAAAACTCAAAATTCACAATTGACACAAGATATAACTTGGGGAACCCTTTTTGGAGAAAACCCTCTTGGAAGGTAAGGCTACTCTACTCTCTTTCTCTAAATAGAAAATGGATGCAAGTACAAATAAGTGATGTATGTGGCTTAGGGGCTACTACAATGCACAAGTCCTATTTGTATGCTCTCTCCCTACCCACTCTTGACTACTCTACTCTCTTTCGAACAAAATGCACTCGAATAGAATGTAACCCATTTTCTTCTTAGCAACCTGTTTATAACACAACCCAATAACATACTAGTGGTTAGATTTGACTCCTTCAACTCTTAACTAGAGCTACAATATGGAATATTCTATAGTATTCTTCATCATCATCACGTGGCTAGCCCATTTTCCATAAATAATGGGAGCTGACATGTCATCCTCTCAAATTATGGTGGTAAAAACAGGAAGGTCAACTTCCAAATGACATACTTTTTCATACCAACTTTGATTGAGACAATTCTTGCATCATTGGAAAGGTCTCTATGTGTAGAATAATAATAAAAGGTGTCACATTTAAGAGGAAATTTTTTACCCCCCAAAAAACACTATTTAATGATCCACACCTTTTCTTGTTATTCTACACACAAAGACCTTTCCAACGACGCAAGAAGCACACTAATCGGAGTCTATATGCAAAATTTATCCTACTTAGAAGTTGACCTTCATGTTTTCACACCTATAGTTCAAGAGGATGCCACGTCAACCCGCATTATTCATGGAAAAGGGGATAGCCCCGTGTTTGTGATGTAAAAGACTCTAGAAGGGTCTAAATTGTAACTCTAGTTAAGAGTTGATGTAGTCAAAATTAACCACTAGTAGGCTATCGGGTTGTGTTATAACCGAGCTACCAGGAGGAAGAGGCATTCCATTGTTTCAAGTGCATTTTGTTCCATAGCTGAGCAAAGATAGCCATGAGAGATAGAAGGTAGAGCACATAGAGAGGATTTGTGCACTGTAGTAGCCCACGTGCCACAAACATTACTTCTTTGTACCTTCAACCATATTTCCAGACAGAGGAAAAGAGCGAAGCGGCCTCACCTTCCAACTGGGCTGATGGGGCCCAGCCCTCCTTAAAACCTGCGCTCAATTAATAATTCGACTGTTGATTATATCATAAGATAAGATCCATATTTTATTTATTTCATAATAGTTGTGTTTTAATTACAACTCGTCCTTGTGAAAGGGAATGAAATGGACATCTATCCCGTCCTCGAGAACTGTTCTCCCACGCTATCACTAACCCTAACACTGTTCAGCTAGTATTCTTTTCATTGTTGTTCGGTGTCTGCGAGGGCTTCTCTGTGAGGTAATGGTTCGGCTCTGTCCGCCCTTGTGACTGTTTTCCACAACCCTCCACTGTGGCTCTATACTACTCTGTGGTCTCCGTCGATATGGCAGTTCTGTTAGCTCTTCTCACTCTGTCTCTGTGGGCAAGGGTTTTGCTTGGTTCTTCGTGGTCTTCAACAGGGCTTCTGCAACATGGCGGTTTATCGGTGTTGTTTCTTATTTATACCTTTTTGTATCCACTTCATTCTGGAATTTACTTAACCTTCGCTCTCAAAATGATTTGTTGTTTAACTGACTGTTGTCTGCACTTTCAAGTCGAAGTCGTCAAGGGTTTCAGCATCCGCCTCCGTTCATCGTCTCCACGATGATAAGTCATCCATCCCTGTTTTAATTCCTCAGCTTTCTTTATGAGTTACTAAAAGTCGTTGCTCCTTGTGAGCAGATCCCTTGTCAGCTGGCGACTGAAACTCCTCCTCTGTTCAACGTTTCTCTTTTGGGTAAGCTGAGTTCTGCAAACCCTCTCTGTTTCTTTTCTTCTGATTGAGATACTCTATTAAATTCATGCCAGAACTTGACTCTCGACTTTTTGTTCTCCTTGCAGGTGGTTACAGTTCTCCAACCGTGGTTCTTCGCCTTCTCAGTTATTGACCCAAAATGGGTAGGGTCTTTCCCTTTATTCGCCTCTGGTGGTTTTCAAATTTGTTTCGTTAGTGGGTCTTGGCTCCCATGCTTTGTTGTACTGTTGTGAACTTCACCATTTTCGGTCTGCTATATATGTCTCCTTCTTGGAAAATAGACTAGGGTATATATGCAGTTACACGATTAATTTTCACTTCGGTTCTATTGCTTTTTTTTCGTTGGTTCTCTATCTAGACATTCACAGTTAATAGAATGTTGTATGTGTAGGGTTTCGAACCCGGTCCCTAAATTTGATATGTAATATATTTTTTATAGTATTTTGAGACTCGTAAACAGAACATGATTAATTTTATAAACATTGAGAATTTAAAATCTGTTGTTGTAAAAATGGTGAATACCTGTGAAGGTTTGTGCACCTACTGGTGTGTGGATGTCGATGTACTTCCTAATTTGTAGAACTCTCCTGTTAGATGAATGCCCCAATTTGTCAAATTCTGTAATCGCTCCAATGGCTGTATAAACAAATTAATTCTGCCAGCTTTTTCTATATTCATGCATGTGTTCAGTTTACAATGTAAGATGGAATGAACAACAAACAGAGAAAAAAAACAAAAATAGTATTTGACCGCAGATAATTCTCAAATGTTTTTTTTTTTAGGGAAAAAAAGCTCCGGAATGTTTTTTTTATTGCTTCCTCTTTTCTGCTATGATGGAAGATCAACCCTCCAAACATATCCTCATGTTCTTTTTATAATACTTGTTGAACAATTGTTTTTTTTTCTTTTTCTTGAAACTGTTAACAATTTCAAGTAGTTACATTTGGTAACTGTCCATTTCCGTTCACCAGAATTTTGACTTAAGTAAAAACAGTAACTAAAAAGGTGTTAAAGTGTAAAAACATAATCTCTGTTCTTAAGTCCTATATGCTAGAACTTTAAAGAAAAATAATTAAAACCAACTCAGGTACAATGACCTATAAACCTGTGAGACAAAACACTGTTATTTTCATTCACCCTGAACTAGATGCTCCTGCATCATGGGCTTTTCTCCCGAAACGGTTTCCCAAAGAGCATATCTTGTGTCTTATGTGCGTGTGAGCTTATTTTGTCGTTCTCTATTTTTTTGCATAATTTCCATTCGCATGCATGCACTAATTACAATTAAATACACATATCTTAAAGTTTAATAAAAATGTAATAGTGTAGAATCTCAGATTTTAATATAATATTATCAAATCTGTTGTGACGAACGGTCTAGTGGAATATCCACGACAGTTTACAGATCATTAGTGGAGGTGTTTTAGAGACTTGATTCTCTCTACTTTCTTCTATTATCCTTGTAAACAAATTGACATATCTCATAGATGTTAAGTGACTAGAAAAAGTACCTTTTGGGTCGAATTCTTAGACGAATTCAACATCAATAGATCAAAAAATTCTATAAAATGAGCATAATTATTTATTGTAATATTTCCCATAGTAAAAGGGAGTGTAATAAATTACCTCTTTTTTTCTTTTAAAATAAAATCAGTCATGGGTGGTACTATCTACATACTTCAACAACAAAGTATTAGTTAAGAACAAAATTAGAGAGCAATACATGTTTTCCTTGATACCCTATGATGAGAGTATTATACTCTCGCTCCTTATATCTCCCTCTTCTTATCAGAAACACTGTTGCTTCATCATAAATCCTTTTGGGCTCTTTCCCTATTAGCATATAGTTGTATTTACAAACAAAATAATATTGGACTTGATAAAAATGGAATGGGGCTTTGTGTTTCCACAAAGTAGGATGACAGAACTAAACTGGTTCTATATCTAAATTCATCTTTTTACAAAGTCGTTAATGGAATATATTGCATGAAACTATCACTTTTTTTTCCCGACAAAAAATTCATAACTTTTCGTTAATATAAAAAAATTACATGTTACATTTTACATATAATATCCATTCATAAACATAGACAATAACTGTATCCTCACCATAGAAGCATGTAGTTTGCATGTATCCATGCATATACTCTACATGTATCTAGTGCATATACTCTGAATGTATTAAGTGCTAGTTATTCTCATCTGATCCCTACTATGAACATAAAATAAAGATGCATGAAACTATCACTATTACCAAGTAGGCCATCATATACATTTTTTGAGCCTTGAGAAATTGATCAACTAATATAAAAATCTCATTGGAAATCCCCTAATCAAATCAAGTAATCAAATAAAATAGTCTCTTTTCAAATAAAATGACAAAATATACAATATTACCTAGAAACCATTGTAGTTGATTCACACCTCATAACTCGGGCAAATAACCACTGAAAATCTCTATATAGATATGCACGATGAATCAATGATACATTAGTAGAAGTCTTATCTATTAAATCCTTGTGTTACCATATTTTTGTGTTCCGGCGCTCCTCAGACTCGCATATTTTCCTTCATAGTTTCAGTTCCGCTGCCCCTCAAGCTCGCATATATTCCGTCATAGTTTCAGTTCCCAAATAGCTGGCGCTTTCCCCTCCATTCCTTCATAGTTCAGTTCCCAAATAGCTGGTGCCTTCCCCTCCATAGAACTCTGGAAATTAATTAAGCTTGCTTTATCTCTGAGCCGCCCTACCATATTCGCTCCCTTTCTCATCATTTTGGATGTGATTTTATTTTTAAATTTGTTAATTGATGACCTAGGTGAATCTCCCTTTCTCATCAGTTTGGATGTGATTTTATTTTTAAATTTGTTAAATGCGACCTGGGTGATTTATATGGTAGAGTTGGGTATCTCTCTTTGATGCATACCTTTTATACATCGCTGGAAAATTTTCAAATTTATTATATGCTATCTATATCAGCTAAAGTGAATTTTGTCTTGACTCTAGTTAAGCAAAATATAGGCAGCATGAATATCATTGTGCACATAACCAGAGCTTATAAGACTGTCTACTATCTATTTGACTAAATGTCACAAACAAAAATTCTCCCAGGTTTATACCATAGCCTTGAGTACTCTGATTGAAAGTTGGGAAAGTTGATTTAATACCCTACTCTAAGCCTGGGTTATGATTTCAGGTTTATACCATAGCCTTGAGTACTCTGATTTAAAGTTGGGAAAGTTGATTTAATACCCGACTCTAAGCCTGGGTTATGATTTTTGCAAGCATGAGTTGGTGTTCTCAGTTTGCATGCTCTACTTTTTGACGGAATGTATGAATGAAAATCTGTTTGACGGAATGCATGCATGGAATTTTTCTTTCTTTTATGACAGTTCCGCGGTCATTTATTCTACCCACCGTATCAAGGTTTAGAATCCTATTTTTATGCTTGAATGTTAAAATTCATGCTTAGGAATGCATACTGGATATGTGATTAAAATAATTCAATTTTCGTGGCTGTGAAACAAGGAAGGCATTTCTGAGAATACATTCACAAGGCTAAAAAATATAGCTGCTGCTGTATGAGTTTACTGCTGGTTTTATTATGTGTGATTGTATGGCTCAATATGAAACAACTTAACCTAGGGCACTGGTGGTATCGATCATTCTTCATTCTGTTCGTGTGCTTTGGTGTCAAACACCTTGGAATGCATTCTATTGTGTGGTGAATGAGAAGCATATTATACATTAAAACTCAGCACCAGGACACTTAGGATGCAATTGCTGCAACATTAATAATGACATTGGGATACAAGTATTGAAGTGGAGATTTGCATGTTAAATGTTTGATGAAATACATCTGTGAATTTCCTCATTTATGCATCACATTCTTATTGTATTTTGTTTCGTCTCTCGCACACTAGCTACAGATTCGTAATTGAAAGCTGGAGGGTTCTATTTTGCGTTTTCTTTTCTTTAAGATGCCTGATTATCAAATTTCATTAAGCACAAGGGTTTATTTTCAATATGAGCTTATGATATTGCAAATCTGATGTGTTGCTGAAGTTTGTCACCAAACTATTTGAAGAAATACCAACACAAATCTCCTCCATAAAGCTCAAAAGCGTTCACTTTTATTCATTGTATGGTAATCGTAGACCTAGAATTGAAAGCTGGAATATGTTATATATGTCTGGAAAACAA
This sequence comes from Pinus albicaulis, assembly GCA_034641835.2. NCBI lineage: Eukaryota > Viridiplantae > Streptophyta > Pinopsida > Pinales > Pinaceae > Pinus > Pinus albicaulis. Next base: position 1,512,085,635 of record CM076582.1, on the reverse strand, counting down.
GTTGCTCACATGCTTGTTAATGATGTCACCAAACTATTTGAAGAAATACCAACACAAATCTCCTCCATAAAGCTCAAAAGCGTTCACTTTTATTCATTGTATGGTAATCGTAGACCTAGAATTGAAAGCTGGAATATGTTATATATGTCTGGAAAACAAGTTGCCTGCATATGAATCAAAGACTTCAAATCTGGACAGTGATCTCTGCAAATATGAGCCTCTGCTGTGGACTACATCCTAACTGTTTGTCAAAATGTATGTACAAGCCCTGCTTCATACCTTCATAGTAACCGCTTAATTCTGGTGTTGTGTTGTTGTCTTAGAGAAGAAATCTTGCATTTGAAACTTTGATTATGGCATCTGATCCTTAGAACAGCGTTCTCACACATAAAATTGTTTATATAGCCAGCACAGTAACAGGGTGCATTACAGCTGCTTGACAAAAATCGCGAATGAGAATTTTGTATCTGTTTAACAGCCTTCTGCTCCGGTCTTTGCAAGCTGATTTTGGAATTATACGTGTAGGCTGATTAGTCCTATTTGTGCTTGGAGATCCACTTTTATTGTGTGCTTTAAAGAACTCTGTTTTTTTATGCATTAATTCCAAACCTAAAGCACTTGTGAAATTTAACTTTCAAATATATGAGCAATGTGTAAAGTGGAGATCTGTTCATATTACTCAGAAATCTGTGTTTATAGGGTACATAGTTGAGCTCTTTTCCCTCATTGAAGTGCAATCTAGAGCTATTCCAGGTTCGTCATTCAAAGCTACAAGAGATTCGTTTATGAATTTGTTCCCAAACAATTTAGTAAGCAAATTTCTCTTATTCCATGCATGTAAGCAAGTAGAGAAGAGTCATTCCCCCTTTGTGCTAGTTCTTTGCAAGCCAAGATTGCTACTAAGGGAGGCCCCCCTTTAGGTGACTTGCGTTCATCTAATGAGAGCAGGGAAAGGGGAGCCTAGGTGACAGTGGTTCCCATTCCAAGTTGCCTTTCGGTTTGTCACTAGTGTTGACCTTGCTTATCTAAGTGTGACAAATCAAGCCGTAACAGACTTGTGCCTGAACCCACATTTTATTATTACATGCTCATTTGTCTTGCCAATTTCCCTTTTTGCCTCCAATTTTTAGTAATCTAATTTCTGCTGTTGGGAATTAGTCTGCTTAGCTTTTTTAATTAGTCTTTAGAGGGGAGTTTTTTAATTAGTCTATTTTAGAATTATTTCTGTATACTTTGTATCTATCCTTTCTTCTAATGGTAATGTAGGGCTTTCCAGATGTTATCACACTTTTTGGGTAACATTTTATCACGTAAGTGCATTTCATGTAAATTGGATTACATAATTAATCTTATTGAAGTTGCGAAGCATATTTCTGCTTGCAAAAATCAATTTCAAATGGCATGTTATTGTTGACCTACCATTTTAGCTTCATACACATCTATTACATCATATGTTAACTCTCTTTTTTTGCGAAAGCATTCAATTGATATGCGTAAAAAAAACCTTCAATTGTTATCTGTTATGAGGAGAATGATAATGATGTTTTCTTTCCTTGACACAGCTTTCTTTTATCAGGAGAATGTCAACATGGCCAAACTTAAACTGAAGAGAATTACAATGAAGTGTATCTAACTTATAACAGTTAATGAAAAATTCTTTAGCTAAGAAGTTGTGAGTGGCGGATCTTTATTTCACTAAATTCTCTTAGTACTCACACTTGGTCCCAACCAGATGGAACAGTCCGCTTGGCCCACAAGGGACAGACATCTTTGTGGACTTTGAAGCTTGGGGGAATAACAACATCCCTGCTTAACTGTCTAACCAAAACCCCAATGACAATGATATGGTATATGCTATCAACCACTGTTGATCAGGTTTTCTATAAATGCTAGGTTAATTGTCATCTTAATCTTCTGGAAAGTTATTTCATATGGAAAGTGGTTTCCTTACTCCTCAAAACTGTGTTGCAAGGTTCTCTGCAACTGTAAAAATTAGAAGATCAAAAAAAGTAAATGTCACTATAAGGCCTGAAAGAGAGGAATTGAGAAGGGCATAAAATTAAGCGATTGAACAGAGCAGGATTACAGAGACTTCATGAACCATGAAGCAAGACTTTAAAAGAAGCTTATTCATACCTTGACGAAGTTAAATGGTGATCTTCTTCAGATATTGGACTGTCAAGTTGCACAATCTACAATTAAAACACTTGTATTACTAACTACTGCTTCCACTTGTTGAATAGTTTAGTACATAAGTTTCATTACATAAGTAACTTCATGTAAAACTTGTATTATAGTGTTTGTAGGGTACCTCTACTCCATATAAAATCTTGTCGCCAATCCAATAACACAATTTTTAGAACATGGAGTAATAGCAATATAAAAGAGACGGGGATTGCATCAAGTGTTTTGGTTACAAATTTCTGTATCAATAACATAATGAAGAATTTTAATAAGAAACTTAAGCAGCAGTAAATATCAACAGCATTTACCTTTGGACTGTCAGGTACATCCATGAAAATGCTTGAAAAGCTTTTATAAAACTGCAGGAAAGACGAGAAAAGAAATATTCACACAAAGTTTATGGAAAATAAGGAATAGAAGTTGGTTAAAATTGAACTTAATGTCTACCTTTATAAACTCGACTGTATCCCCTGCTGATTTCCATAACTCCACCAAAGAGAAAGATGGTGCAACTTCAATAACCTGCAGAAACTTTCATTGCTTTCTCTTTAATTTCTCCTTTCTTTTGAGATTTCAGAGTTAGAATTATGGATATGCTATGCATGCACTTTATATTTCTGCATCGAATATGAATTAAGTTCAAGCAATTCAATAGTCTATGTGCTCCTGTGGATGAAGCACAAGATTATGTATCATATTGTAAAGGAATTGCCATTAAAATCTGACCTCTGTTGACACGGATAAATGTGAACCCTTCCCAATCTGTTTGGCTTCACGAATCTTTATCTATCATCAAATTTAACAAGATTAGTTTTTTCACGAAATTTTTTCCTTTCAACTATGGAAGGGAGATTATTCAGATTCTATCCAGTAAGGTTCTAAGGATAAAGACGGTAGGAGTTCAATTTCCTTATATGTCTATTACTGACCCATCTACATATGGTTTGGAATCTGGATCCAATCATGATAGCACTTAGAGTAGCTAGAATGCTGGCAGGAAGACCGTTGTCAACAAGGAAGATCACAGGGGTCTTCCTTCCATAATAAAATGTTTGAAACCGAAATGAGTGAAACTAACATAAAGCATCTAAAAATTCCCTAGACATTTCCCTCAAAAATTCTTTCAATTAGTGAATTCCATTTATACATTGCCATGTTTGAAAATTTATGCACTCTAGACCACAATGGTCACCAAATATTTTTCAAAACAGATGCGTCTTAATGGAATGAAAAACATCAAAAGAAGACCATTGATTGCTTTATTTAACAATCTTTCCATTCAGTCGATTTGTCTTTTTAAGCAAATGTAAAAGTGCATGTGTTTTAACGTATATTTCATTCTTGGATATCAGAGAAAATGTGAACGAGAAAATATCTATAATCCGCATGCCAACCTTGCAAGAATTTACTCTTTCTACTAGCAAGCCTAGACTCTTTACAACAGCATCCATTTTCTCTATTGTCTCCTCAGCTGAAAGTCTGGAACCAAACTTCCTTTTGTTTCTACCATCATTCTGCAATCCAAAAATGGCATTGGAAGGAAATTAGCACATTTCTAGACTAGATAGACTTCAATTTTTGTTCATTAAATTAATTATTTTTTACAAGCTTCCGAAAATTTAAAATTCTAGTGAAAAAGTCTTTTAAATGTTTTCCCATTACTTATGGCAAGCTTCTAAATAACTTTGGCCTAGTCGAGTGAATAGCATGGTATTTACTTTTCTCAAGAAACGGCGCAGTATATTCAATTTTTACGGTATTTACTTTTTCTCAAGAAACTTTGCGATATATTCAATTTGTAATCTTTCAGGTTTTCACCAGTTTGGGGACATGTTTAGCAGAAAATCAAATCCCTAATCTCGGACATTCGGAAGTATACCTCCATCTCAAAGAACCCAGACAAGTCCAGATCATTAGACATTGCTATCAGCTGAAAGGCATTGATAAAAACAGGTCGCTTATCCTTTGTTACCAGATGCTCCTACAAAATACAAAACTTATCACCAAAGGATTCATGTGAATTTTCTTATTCACAAGCAGTTGCCTATACACTTGGGTAATGATAGCAATAGAAGAATTGATATGTACATTTCATGATCCTTCAAATCTAAATTTGATTTGGACATCGTAAGGACAACTTGAATAGTATGGAAACCATACTTCTGTGATATCAAATGCATCTTGTATATCATCCAAAGTAACATCATCTTCATCCCAGGGCTGTGCAGGAGGATTGTAATATTTCTTAAACCAATCATCTTCATAAATCTGTGCCATTGTGATCCTCTGCAATAGGCAGCTACATATGACTTTTTCATGAAATCTAGAGTATGAAATGAATCACAAAGAGTTGCAATCCAAATATTACAGTATGCTTTTAGAGAAAATTCAACTTACACTTTCTGGTGCAGGAACCAATATCTCGGTGATTAGTTTCCTGGTCCCATAAGAGAACCATGAAGGGAAGGAAAACTCCGCTTTGCAAATCTATGAAACCAGGAAAACAAATCTACCATCAACAACCAAAATTTAAATTTGTTGCGAGGATAGGATTTAATTAGCTGAAAAACAAGATTACGAGATTGGTTGTACCTTTGCATCAATATCCATGACTAAGTTAGCCAGGCCTGCTACTGGTTTCCCATTTGGGGCACCCAAAATTTTCAGGGGCAAAATTTTTTGGGGTGTATTTTTTAAAGCCAAAATTTAAGAAATTTGACTTTAAAATATTGGTTGACTTATGAGTTTTGCCATCGGAAATTTGTTTGTTGGATTAGTCACAAATCAAAAGTCACTAGGTTACAGGTATACCTTATGATATTGGTCAATAAGACAAGAATCTTCGAAGGGAGAGAAACCTGCTAGCAATTCAAAGAGAACGATCCCGCAAGACCAAATGTCTGCAGCTGCTCCATAGTAATTCTGTCTAACAATTACCTGCTAACCATAAGCAATGCGTTAGTAATAGATGAAAAAGGGATATGCTGTAATTCCAAAGCCCAGACGAAGAATTGAATTGTATACCTCAGGTGCAACATAATTTGGGGATCCGCAAGTTGTAGAAAGTACAGCATCCGTCTGCACAAAGTGTGTTTAGACACAATATTAGGATCTAGAAACAATTTGGACAAGGGAAAAAGGGAAAACGGAACCCGAATTTTGTTTCATTTTAACACAGATCTCGTCAGAATTTGGAGATAGGTTTGTGGTCCAATGTCATGCTGTTACGTTTACTAACCATAGCTTTCAGGTTTATTTTAAACTAGGTTGACAGATTCAATAAAATGAACTTATATTAATCTCTATTAACAACCTAAAAATAGGTCCCTGGGACGAGCGATAATGGCAAAGAAGAGTGCCTAGGGCATCTCCTCCATAAAAGAAAGACAGAGGCTCGCAGATGTTGCTTGCTTGTATGCCTGGACCAAAAAAATTGTATTTAAATTGTTGCCTCAGTTTCATATCAACTGGTCCTGCCTGATAAGCATATATTTTCTGACTATTTAGTTACTGTTACAATCGGTGAACTGGGTTTTATAGCTAAAAACTATGATTTTGAAACGTTAAGTAATTGGGGACTATTCAAATGTATTAATAAAATATGATACCTGGTGCAAAACACTCAGCCCAAAATCAGAAACCTTCAGATTGCCTTTCTCATCCAGGAGTAGGTTTTGAGGCTGCTTACCAAACCGAAGCCAATTTAACATCAAATTTCATCTTAGCACAGAACATTAACTAAACTGTTCTAAGATCATATGGAGTCCATACATAAAGATTAATTGCCATAAATTTTACAGAGAAAAACTACATACCTTGAGGTCTCTGTGGTATACATTTCTACTATGACAATAATTTACAGCGTCTATAAGCTGATGGAAATACTTCCTAGCCTCATCTTCAGTTATTTTCTGAAGATAAGCCTGTATGAAAACCAGCAAATCCTCAGTGAGATTCAAATCTGCATGTCATTTTTATAACCGGGCTTGCTTATGTAGTTCTGATTTCAGAAATGCCATGTGGTAACAACAAACTACTATGTCGGCATTTAATAAGTCCTAGAATATAGGACTTATACAAACAATAACTAGATCTTTATCCAGGTACATAAACTTTGTTGGTCTAAAATTAGTTACACTTACAACACACAAAATGGCTGAACTTAAGCCATGAGAACAAGTCACAATTTTGTCAGAACAACTCACAATTTTGTCAGACAAGTCACCCCCTCTCACATATTCCATGATGAGATAAATCCTCTTCTTGCTGGCCAAAACCTACATTTCATCGTTCAAACCAATAATCCAAGACTCAGTTAGCACACCCTATCACTCATTTCATAACCATAATATTCGTTCTCAGTTAATACTTATTACCGATGTACCCAAAAGCCTAATTTTTGTTCAACTAATGTTCAGAAACAACCTCAAACAGGCGTACAATATTGGGATGCTGAACAAGCTTCATCGTGCTAATCTCTCGTTTGACCTGCATTTATCCAGTGAAAAAGGAAACAATAAATACATACTTAGTAAATATTCGATAACACTTCTCATCAATTACATAAAACTGGAAAGATGTCAGCCCTACAACATCTTCTAGATACCGGGAGCTGTGGGAGATAACAAGTTCAAGATGACAAAGCAGAGGATGATAGAATGGCGAGTAGCGACAAGAAACGCGAGATCCCAAGGCAATTCAACCCAGCATAATTAAATTTTTGTTTTTCAATATCAATTAGTTGTAATTTTGGTTTTATTGCTAGTCAATTGTTGGGTGATTGGGAGGTAAGTGTTATTTTCCCTGATCAGATTCAATTCCAGAAAGTAAAATGTTGAACTGATATCAAGTATATTGTTGTAAAGATAAACGAGGAATGATTGCTATTCTCTTCTCTCCACCCGGGTTCAATTTCCACAAATGAACTCATATATCAAGTATATTGTTGTCATGGCTTCCAGCCTTCTTGTTGAATGACCTATATTGTTGTAATTGCTTCTGGCCTTGTTAAATGACCTTAAATCCTGAGTAATATCTCACCTTTACCTACACGTTGGAAGTTGGAAGGTGAGGTGCTTTGTTATGGAGAAAGAAAATTTAAAAAACCACTAGAAAAGTTCCCCAGGTTGGAAGTTGGAAGGTGAGGTGCTCTGTTATGCAAGGTGCTTTGTTACGGAGAAAGAAAGTTAAAAAAACGACTAGAAAAGTTCCCTCCAACCAGTCCACTCACTTGCAGGTATGGCCGGGGCATTTTATTACCAAATTGAAAATCAAATAACCAGAAAAAATCTCATCAGAACAAGTCCACTCACTTACAAGTATGGCTAAGGCTTTATATAACCAAATTGAAAATGTAATGACAAGAAAAAAACTCATCAGAACAAGGGTTTTTCTTTCTATGAGAATTGATCATGCATCGAAGCAAATGAAATCCTACCTGATGCATAAGATTGCAGCGGAATATCATCTGCTTATCTATGATCTTGACTGCAACATTTAAGCCTGTCTCAATGTTCCTAGCCAATTTCACCTTGGCAAACATTCCTCCTCCAAGTTCACGCCCCAGCTCATACTTACCCACACGGGTGGAGAAACCCATTCTACAACTACCAAAATGATTTCTCCTTCCTTCTGTCGGATTCAACCAATCAATATAAGCGTGCATACACTGTAAGATATCTTGACCCTCTGTATATCCACGGAGGCACTGCAAATGTTAAAGAGTAGTTCAATTCCAATCCCATCCTTTGGACATCTGTGCAACATCATCTGTATATATGGTAAAGGAAAAAAATTCAACCAAATTCTATGATAAACATCCATGGAAGCGGCAATGAGCCGGCACAGAAATGATAAGTGATTGACGTATACTGTTTGAAATCGTCGCATGATCTAACGTGCCCTGTATCAGCTACTCGTCAATAATATCAGAACCATGACTGTTACTGGCTATTCTGTATATTGTGTTTGAATGGAAGATTGGAAAAAAATATAATATTGTATAGCTTGTGGAATGATTTGGTTGTGTACTTTGCCTCCACTTTTTGAACTCTGCCCAAATTACTCTCAACACCTAAACGGGTTTTCCAGTTTTAGTAGGTAGTCACATGGCTCATGTGATTTATACGGACAGTTCGTGTTCTCTTGTTAAATGATAACATTATTATTATGATAAATATATATTAAGTAAATATATAAGATTCCTTAACGTTGAAAACAAGGCATCGCTGATTGGTTCATGGGCGCATCTTTTTTTTATTAAATGACAATATTATAAAAGTAGATATTTTTTTATTAAATGATAATATTATAAAAATAGAATTTTTTTTTTTTTATTGTTGAGATTTTTTGGAATTTTTTATGGCGGGGCTTGACCTTTTTGGGTGAACACTTCACCCATCTTCATCAAGCTTTTGCTCTTGAAGATGGGTGAAGTGTTCACCTGAAACTTCTGGCCCTGGATAAGAATACACACAGAATTCCAGAAGATCTCAACAACATGGCCCCTCGATGTTTCTCGGGTGAACACTTCACCCATTTTCATCAAGTTTTTGCTCCTGAAGATGGGTGAAGTGTTCACCCGAAACGTTACACAAAATTCCATAAGATCTCAATAACATGTTATTGACTGTGGAAACTCACACACTCTAGATATTTTTTTGTTTGCTGAGTTGTTTGATGATTACACATTTAATTTTTGGTTCGAGAAATTTTAATTTATGGGTATCTAACCAGTCAAAATTATATTCGGCCTAGGCCACACCAGCGTTTAACATAGCTTAATTCTTACCCACAAGTAATTCTTACCCACAAGTTTGGAAGAGTAAAGTTCCAATCACAAAGTACCTTAACAATATACTCATCACTATCAATCTAGATATTTTTTTGTTTGCTAAGTTGTTTGATGATTACACATTTAATTTTTGGTTTGAGAAATTTTAATTTTTGGATATTTAACCAATCAAAATTATATTTGGCCTAGGCCACACCAGCTTTTAACTTAGCTTATTTTTTACCCACAAGTTTGCAACGAGTAAGGTTCCAATCACAAAGTACCTTAACAATATATTCATCATTATTAGTTCCAAAGACACCTTAACAATATACTCATCATTATCCATTCCAATCACAAGATACTTAACAATATACTCATCACCATTTATTCTATTTGTAGTAGGCCAATAAATATTAAATATATAAACTTCTTCAAAATTGATATATAATAAGCCAATAAATATTAAATATATAAACTTCTTCAAAATTGATATATAATCAGCTTTAATTGGGTGTAAAACAAAACACTCTGAACCCATAAATATTAAATATATAAACTTATTTAAAATTGATATGTGAACTTTAATCGGTGTAAAACAAGACATTGTGGGTCAATAAATATTAAATATATAAGCTTCTTTAAATCGAGACTAATTTTTCTTAATTAAAACTATAATTTTTAGTTGACAAAAAAAATCTTTTGAAAACATCTTAATTTACTTAATTTTATTATGAGTTTTTGTAAAAAAAAAAATATTGAGTTAATTTATTTTAAAATATAAATTATTTTTATATTTTAAAATTTGAAATAATACATTTTTCATAACTTAATTCACACATTAATTAACTTAAATATATTAAAATATATATATATTTTTTCTTTAATTATCAAGAATATTGGTTTATTCTTGAAAAATAAACCAAATTAACAACCGCGTGCAATAAATTAAATATATAAAATAATCTATAAAATTTAAATAATTAATATTTTTAATTATAGTTAAAAAGTAAAACCAAAATTAACAACTGCGTGCAATAAATTAATTATATAAAATAATATATAAAATTTAAATAATTAATATTTTTAATTATAGTTAAAAAGTAAAACCAAAATTAACAACCGCATGCAATAAATTAATTATATAAAATGATAATAATTAATCTTTTTAATTATATATTAAAAATATATATAACTTATATGTTCAATAATGTCTTGTTTTACACACCATTAAAGCTTATACATAAGTGATTGATAATAATGTAGATATATGTTTTTTTATAAGTTAGGTAAACTTTCTATTACTTTTACTGTCATGAAAAAATTGTAGTCTTGATTAAGGAAAACTATAATCTTGGTTGAGTCAATGACTAATACCAATGAAGATATATGTTCTTTTTTAGTTAGACCAGCTTTATATTAGCTAGTAAGAAAAAGTGAAGTCATGAAAAATACCCTATGTGTCTCATAATATTGTTCCAAATAAATAAGTTTACACTTATTTAGACAACCAAAGGAATGAACATAACGTAAACTAACTAAAAAGCAAGCAAGCCTGCAAAAAATTTTAAAACACAAAAATACTTTAAAGTGAACCATCATTAGTTTGTACTCCATATGAGGTGAGAAGGGATTATATAAAAGGAGTCGTCACCTTGCGCCACGAGTAGAGGTGATGTGCCCCTCCTCAATCAAGATGGTGTACTCTTGGCCATGGTAAATACTTTCAAGGTGTGGTGATTTGCGTGCCCCATGGGATGTATAGTTGGTTCAATGCACACACATATGAGTGATTGCAGTCGAATGATAGAAGCATCATTGCATCTACAAGAGGATTTAATGGTGATATAGGCACATTGTCGACTTTGGTATGATAAAATTGGAAGGTAGGAGGGATTTTTCTCTTGCTCAATTATCGTTCTTCATTGGTTAGGTTTTGTTTGTCATGGACACCCACTTTGGTTGTTTCTCTTCAGCGTCTTGTGTGGTGAAGGAGACCCATGCTTCCTATAATTGTCAAAAGGAACGAGGTTATCCCCAATAGCTGGAAAAGAAAGACAATGGTTCGACGACAAGCCCATTGTAGCCAAGGGTGTGCTGGACGTGGTGCTCATGGGGGTGCTCGAACCTGGTTTCATGTGGCAATCTCAACCCAACATTTTTGGGACCAGGTCCCACCTGACATTAAACAAGAAGTACAAGACTTGGAGGACCATGTTTTGAGTGGGCCAGAATGTCTACAAGATCATGAAATTTTGGAGGACATCCATCAATGGGTGCCTGATCCTAGGCACACCCACGAAAGACATAATCAATACTTGTTGACCATTGATCTATATTGGCAAATGAAAATTGTGCTCACTTGATCTGAATGGAAAGTAGCCTACACACATGGTATTCATCCACTTATAGTATTTATCCGCCCATGGTATTGTAAGTGGCATCTATCCATGGTATTCATTCACCCATGGTATGTATCCACCCATGGTATTCATCCACACATGGAATTTACCCATGGTATTGTAAATGGCATCCACCCATGGTATTCATCACTCATGGTATTTATCCACCCATGGTATTGTAAGTGACATCTGTCCATGGTATTCATTAACCCGTAGTATTCATTCACCCATGGTGTTTACCCACCCATGGAATTTACCTGTGGTATTGTAACTAAAAAATGTTATAAGTAACAAGTCACATCTTGTAAAATGATAGATTGTCCGCCACAATGTAGCTTTTACAGTTAGTCTTTCAGGAAATTTTTGTGTAGAGAGTTTGCAGATCAGATATGAAAATTTCGGTGCAAACTATATATATATATATATATATATATACCTAGATTCCTTGCAAAAAAATACCCAAATTCAAAAAAAAAAAATTGGCCAAATCAGAATTTAGATGAGGGAGATATCGTTGATTTAAAATCAATTGTGTTACATAATATTTTTTTTGACGACAATTCATGGACGACAGATATCCTACATTTTTGTAGATTTTGTGCAGAATTTCAGAAAAATTATTGCAGATCTGACATCCTCTTGAAAAATCACCCAAATTCAAAAAAAAAATCAGCTGAATCGGGGTTCGGATGAGGGAGATATTGCTGATTTAAAATCAACTATTTTTTTTCAGAATTTTTGTGACGGCGAGATAGTTGCAGTGCGAATATGAGTTTTCAAAGTGGCCAGATAGAGATTTCAATCACATAGGAAGATGCATAATGATCATTCTATTTCCAAAAATAGGTTATCATAAATATTCTTAGTTATATTGACCGAGTTATGCCCATTTTAAATCTAGAGTAGCATTCGAAGCCGGTTCCCTCTGGAAACGTGCCCTGCCACCCCACTTTAGTAGGCACCTGCTTCACATTCATCAGTTTTAGCATAGTAGCGTTTGGCTTGGGTTCTTTGGAGACGTGTCCTCCCACTCTATGCTATGTAGGCACCTGCTACTTCATCAACAATCAACATCATGGTTATGGGTCAACTGCACAAAATCCTTCTCATCGAAGTCCATTTGATAGGGCGCACACTATTAGTATCATAGTTGGTCACAAGCATTATAGGGTATCTCAATCCCCATATTTTTTTTTGTCATGGTTTTTGGCCATCCACAAATCCACACTTCATTGAAGTCCATTTCTAGGCTGCACACTATTAGCATCACAGTTGGTCACAAACAATACATGGTATCTCTATCATTAGATCTTCATTTGTCATGGTTATGGGTCATCCACAAACCCACACTTCATGGAAGTCAATTTTCTAGGCCACACACTGTCAATATCACAGTTGGTTACAAGTATTATAGGGTATCTCTGTCCTCGGATATTTTTTCACTACAGTTATGAGTTAACCACAAAAAACCCTTCTCTTTAGTGACTCTTCATAATCAACAAAAGCTTCTCAAGTGGGAACTTCACGCAATGGGGACCATTGCTTCTAAAGGAGGGAGGAATGATCCAAATGGAAAGTGGCCTACACACATGGTATTCATCCACCCATGGTATTTATCTACCCATGGTATTGTAAGTGACATCTATCCATGGTATACATTCACCAATGGTATTCACCTGTTGTCAACCCTAGAGACAACCTTGAGTTGTGAAAGACCAGTGCCTAGGACATCTTATACAGCAAGAGCATATGATATGATATGGGAAGTTATCAGAAAAAGGCTCTCATGTTATCTCTTGTAAACAGGAAGATTAATTTAAATGGGACCAAAACTTTTAGAAGCTTGACACAGGGAAAGCAATACTGCAGAGGCAAGGTGTGAAACTCTAACACGAATGTATCAGACAATTCAAAGGCAACGTACTGCAAAGAGGGTTGGATTCTAAATACTTCACATAGATGAATAATCAGAAAGTATTTACTGCGTATGTAGAATAAAGAGAATACTAACTATTGTTGAGACAATATCCAGAAACATATATCAGCATGCGATGGGCTTACGAAATTAAGAATCCACACATGATAATAGCATTTGCAAATAACATCTCATAGCAGCTAATATAGCAGAAGTACGGGTGAAGTGAAAATGGAACAGCATATCATGCCTGAGCCATATTTAAAGTGCTAGACCGGTTATGGCATAAGTATCAACTAGGATAAATTCATACCAAAACCAGTGGGCTACTCGCATTCCAGAACATGATACAGGATAAATGGATGTAAATGAAATGAACAGCTAAGATATAACACATAGGAGAGAATTACACACTGTAAAGCACCAAGACCAGAATCCTCATTAAAGATAGAACTCCTTCTCATTGAGAACCAACGGGCTCTTCACATTGGTACTAAAGCTTCAACAAAATGCATACACAAATTCTTTCACCGCATGTTCTTTTGAAAATCTGGAACCTATTTTTCTCTTTAGTTTTTGCTTATATAGAAGCCTCAGAGACATGAGCGAGAAGATATTTTTGGGAAAAATATCTTCCTCGCGTGTTGGTAATCAGTTTAAGGTCTCCATCAAAAATAACCAAAATTCATGATGAGGAATAGGGGCATCTCATCATTTACAGTTAGGCTCACAACTATTTTAAACAAAAATATTAAACAATAGTTTCTGACAAAAAGTAAAGTGCAGGAGTGGAATGTGAATTCCACTCAAAATTAAAAAGTAACAAACTAAAATGAAAGTAAAAGGCCACTAGGGGTCGAATCATGAATTGACAATGTTCACTGACGAGATGGAGTCGAGGCGGTCGCTAACACAGGTGGCGGAATGTTGGCTGAGAGGAATCAATTTGCCTCTGATGTGGTAGTGGAGGCTTTTCTGCGTGTAGATCTTTATGATTTTCTTTAATTCTGATTTAATTTGGAGGGTTGGGCTTTTGATAATCAATCTTAGCCGTAATCCCCAAATTGTCTTCAACCTTCTGTTTCTGCCGTGGCAGGTTTTCGACACTGATACTCTTTTAACGTGATCCCGTGTGTCTTGTTGATGTGCAGCCCTGTGCAGGGCTCACGAGGCATCAATGCCCATGAAGCATCAACGAGACATGGAGTTTGAACCCTGATAATGACTGTAACATGGTAGGAATGGTGGGATCCCAGCATGACCGGGGGGGGATTAGGTATGAACCGTCGGATCCTGAGAGATCAACGGTTGCAATCTAATCGCATCAGAGCAAAGCAAGGCCGAAACTCCGATGGAGAAATATGAATGAATGGGGTGATGCAATGAGGACCATTGATCTAACTTGGATGGACGGTCACGGTTGGGTTGGCAGATCGCAATCGGGGAAGGCAGCGGGTGACACATTTAAGAACATGCGATTGGCGATGCGCGATTGAGCGCCAGCCGTCCGATCTGGAACAAGATCGACGACGGAGACTCAATCGGTGGGGAGACGGACGGGGGTAAAGGAGCGGAGCGGGAGAAATAAGGGTCGTCGGATCAAAAGGAAATCGACGATGGAGGTTACAATCGGAGGATCGCAATCAAGGAGTGCGGAGGGCAACATGCTTTAAAGGTTGTGATTGCAATTGGTGCAGTGGCGCGATGGGCGCGATAGGACTTGCGTGGACCGTCGGATCAAAGGGAAATCGACGGCGGGTATTACACCCGCGCTCCACTAACCATAATACCATCGCGTCAGAAAAATCGGGTTTGCAAAGGATTGCGCCCACACTGATCGTTCCGATTGCAATAAGCGCCCGGGGCTTAAGCGCTTGGTCCTGAGCGCAGGGCATATGGGGAAGTGGTTTAAGGGGGCTAGCCGAAAGGGGATTAGCTTGTATATGCAAAATGAATGGTTTTTTTGGCCTATATTTCAAATGCATTTTAAGGCTAAAAAGGGGTAACGGTAGAGAGGAAAAGGGGGTTATTAAGCCAAACAAAGGGTATTTGTAAGGTTCAAAGGGGAAATAGGATGATTTTGAAGGGTAATAAGGGAATTAGAAGGGGAGACAAGGGGATGAAAAAAGAGGTTTCAAAGGTGTGAAATGGGGGAAAAGAGGATTTTTGGGCATTCTTCTTCGCAAACAGAGAGGTTTCAAAACCGAAAACAGAAGTGAATGTTAACCATATGATCAACATTGGCTCCACCTGGGGACGACATGTTCATCCTTGGGTGCGTCGAGAACTTCGCAGACCACCTGTTAATCTTCTATGTGGACACCACTTTTCAGCACTTTTTATTTTTCTCTCCATGATTCATCACGACACACACATCATTCAAACAAAGATGAAAATAGAAAACTAATGTACAGTATAATACATCGGGCTCTCTCGGCCTGAATCAGAACTGGAAGTAGGGTTTGAGGAACTAACCGTTTACAGGGGCATCAAGCAAGTCTCCTTGTAAATTTTCCAACCTGAAAGTGTTATTGCCCCCTTGTTCCACAATTTTAAAAGGGCCGAACCAGAGTGGGTCGAATTTACCATGTTTCCCCTTTTCAGCTCTTCGAATATCCCATCTAAGCACTAAATCCCCAACCTGCAACTTCCTGTCCTTGGCATGCTGATCAAAAAGGTCCTTCATCTTCTCTTGATATTCAGTTAGCCTCTGACTTACCTGGTTCTGTGTTTCTTCTAACTCCACCAGCTGATTGATTCTCCTGGTAACATCATCGGGTTCTTCTTGACTTTCTTGCATGAATCGGGCTACTGGTAAGGCTAACTGTACAGGGAATACTGCTGCCCTCCCATATACTAATTCATACGGGGACTTCCTGGTTTCTCTCTTGCTGGTAATCCTGTTGGCCCACAGAGCGAATTTCAACTGGGAATCCCAATTTTTCTGATTTTCGTTGATAGCCTTCTTCAGTGCCCTCACCAGGGTTTTATTTGAAGACTTTGCCAGGCCATTTCCTTGTGGGTAATAGGTCGTAGAGTGAACTAGCGCAATGTTATACTGCTGGCAGAAACTGGCAAACTTTGCAGACTTAAAGGCCTGTGCATTTTCGGTCACTATCTTGGCAGGGCAGCCAAATCTGGATATGATATTTTCTTCCATGAATTTCATTACCACAACATCTGTTGCATTCCTTGCAGGTATAGCTTCCACCCACTTCGTGAAATAATCTGTGGCAACTAATATCCACTTATGCTGACCACTTGATGGAGGATGTATTTCACCGATAAAGTCAATTCCCCTTTGCTGGAATGGTTCATCCACGTGAACAAGGATCACGGGCAGAGGTGCCAACTTCTGTCTTTCAGCAAACCTTTGGCATTTCTCACAAGTTCTGACCTGGGAAAACACATCTCCGAAGAGTTTGGGCCAGAAGAAACCAACCTTCAAGATTTTGTGAGCAGTGGCTCTCCAACTATAATGACCCCCACAGATTCCTTCATGAAATTCAGCCATTATGTTTTCTACCTCATCCTCTGTAAGACACAGTAGCAGAATGCCTGAGGGATCTCGCCAATACAGCCGGCCATTGGCAACAACGTACTTTTGTGATTTCAACCTTAGTGTCCTGTATTTGCCTTTGTCACAGCTAGGAGTGCAGTTGAGTGTTAAAAGATACTCCACGATCTCCTTGTACCACGGGATGATGAGGTACTTCATATGTGTCTTCTGAGTAGATATCTCTACTCCCTGTTGCACTTCTTTCTTCTTAGACTCCTCATTTTCTATCATGGACAGATTTATACCCAGAGCCTGACAGTTTGATTTGGACAAGATTTTGGCCAACCCTTGTCCCTTGATCAGTTTGGTAGGACGGATGTCTAGCTCATACTCTTGTATTTTGGCAATCCATTTCCCTCTTTTCCCTTCGCTATCTCCTTGGATAAGAATATATTTTACAGTTGTTGTAGGCACAAACGTAGTGATATGGGACTGCAAGACATACATGCGAAATGCTTTAAGAGACTTCACCAGAGAATATGCTTGCTTTTCTAATATGTTATATTTCAGCTCAACATCACGGAGCACTTCACTGAAGAAAGCGATGGGCTGCTCATACCCTTCTTCATTTTTCTGTAATAAAAATCCTGCCACTGTATGAGGTGATGCAAATGAAAAGATCATGAAAGGTTTGGCGTAGTCTGGTCCTGCGAGCACAGGGGCTTCTGCAAAGGCATTTTTTATCCTGGAAAAGGCTTCTCGTGATTCCTGAGACCACTTTACCTCATTATTTTTCTTCAGCATGTCAATTATATGTCTAACTATCTCTGCATAGTTAGGGATAAACCTCCTCAGAAATTTGATGTGCCCTAGGAACACCTGCACCTCCTTTTTATTTCTGGGAAGAGAAATTCCATTTATAACTTCTACTCTCTTAGGATATATTTTTACCCCATCTTTGGTCACAATATGTCCCAAAAGCTTGCCCTCTTCCAATGCAAATAAAGACTTCTGTGGGTTGAGAGAGAGGCCATACCTTCTGCACTTCTCGAAGGTTCTACGCAAGTGTTTAATGTGATGTGCATCATCTTTTGAAAACACAGCGATGTCGTCCAGATATACCACCACAAACTTATCTTGCTCCCCAACAAAGGCAATGTCCATGGCCCTTGGAAAAGTGCCCCCTACATTAATCAACCCAAAAAGCATCCTAGCATACATAAACGTACCCCATGGTGTGGTAAAGGCAGTCTTCTTCTGATCTTCTGGTAGTACAACCACTTGATTGTAACCCGAGAAACCATCCATCATTGACATCCGAGAAGCTCCCACCACTTTCTGCAGGATATGATCCATTTTGGGCAGTGGGTAATTATCCTTTAAGGATGCTCGATTCGGATTCCTGAAATCAACACACAGCCTTATTTCACCATTTTTTTTCCGGACAGGGACTAAATTTTCCACCCACTCAGAGTACCTCAATGGCACAATTATTTTGGCCTTCAATAACTTCTTAATTTCTTTCTCTATTGAGGGGAGCAGCAGAGGGTTAATCTGTCTAAGCTTCTACTTGTGCGGCTTCACATCTCCTTTCAGAGGAATTTTGTGCTGCATGATGCTGATATCAAAAGTTTTCAGGTCCTGATAAGACCATGCAAACACATCTTTGTAGGACTGAAATAATTTCTGGTAGAGCTCTTTATATTCTCCTGGGAATTTCTTGGACAGCTTCACAATTTTGGGGCCAGCATCAGTACCAAGATTTAGGTATTCTACCCAATTTTCTTCTACCACTTTGTTTGGCTACAGTGGGACGTCGCTCTTGTCAAACAATTTTTCTAGAGGCACCAACCCTCTAGGTATAACGTTTCCCTTCAATTGAAACACTTTATGACTTGCCACCTTTTCCTCCCATTTGTTTTCTGAAAGGTCTTCAGCTTCTTCTTCTTCACAAACATCTATCTCCATGTTTGAGAATTCTATGATTGTTTCCATAAATATTTTTACTTGCTCTTCATCCTAAAACACCTGCCAGTGCTTGATGTTGTTTGGGATTGATGGCCGATAACGCACCTCAATTTCATATCT
This sequence comes from Pinus albicaulis, assembly GCA_034641835.2. Classification (NCBI taxonomy): domain Eukaryota; kingdom Viridiplantae; phylum Streptophyta; class Pinopsida; order Pinales; family Pinaceae; genus Pinus; species Pinus albicaulis. Next base: position 1,512,066,775 of record CM076582.1, on the reverse strand, counting down.
TAAGAGAAAGTTCTGAGGTGGACAAAATGTACTAGCAGCCACTGTGAGGGAATCAGCCATCCTGTTCTGCTCTCTAGGCATAAATTGAATGTTAAATGCCAAGAAAAAATTTTCCATCAGGTCCCACACTTCGTTCCTATAAGCCCTCAGCCTAGGATGTTTGGTTTGACACTGATTCTTCACTTGTATAACCACCAGTTCCGAATCTCCCAGAACCTTTAAACTCTGTATATTCATGCTTCTGGCTGTATGTAACCATAACAAGAGTGCTTCATATTCGGCCACATTATTAGTGGCTTCATATTATAACTTGAAAGACAACGAAACCCATTTACCTGTGGGAGAGATGAGTAGTACTCCAGCACCATTACCTTCTCTAGAATTTGCTCCATCAAAGTGAAGTGTCCAGATTTTTGCTTCACGGCTCTCTGAGGGCTGCTCGGTCTTGATCTGGCAGAATGATGGCTCTTGAGCATAATCTTGGTCTTCCTCCAGCATTAAACATGAGAAATCAACCTCTTTACTATATAGTGGTGAATTAACTGAGTTATCAGCCTTAGTAACCATCTTGACAAATCTGGTTTCCCTATACAATCTCCTCTCCTGGCCACCAAAAACCGGGATAGTAGCAGATGTTAAGTCCAACTTGATTGACCCACCGATTTTGGTCCCCCAGGACCTTGACAGCAACATACCGAAGCGATCTGGGATGTCAGCCACCACAATGTCCATCACTACACTCTTGGCCAGGATCTGGGCCAAATTGACCACCAAATCCTTGATCATACCTAGGCATTTAACTCTTTTGGAATCAAATGAATAGAGATCCTTGTAAGGACGAGTGATTTGTAATCCTAGTTGTTCCACAACTGATAGAGGCAATAGATTATGGGAAGCTCCTGAATCTAACATACAATTATGTAATAACAGGTCATGAATCACTAAATACACATAAAAAGGAGGAGTAGAGGCATCTAATTCCTCAACGTGGGGGCCAAACACAACCATGGGTCTTTCTTCTTGAAGGTTCAGACTGTCTGGGATGTGTGCTGCTTCTGGAGGGAGCATGAAAGAGGTGACCTGGGACTTATATGCAGGTTGCTTCAATAATTCAGTCAAGGGAACTGGGATTTTGACCTTCTCTAGCTCCTTTTGTAAACTGAAGACAGAGGATGACTTATCTACTAACATCTCTTTTGACTCTTTGCTTTGGACAAGGGGTTTGACTTCCTTTGTGTCTTACTTGACATTAGGGGGAGTAACCACTCGTGAAGAGGAAGGAATTTGATCAGCAGACTGCAAAGATTCGTTAAGAGGCCTCTTACCTTTGTCTGTGGTCCTTTGAGCTGTTGTCTCCTTCTGAGCAGATGCTTCCCCACGAGGTGTGTCTTCCTCCTGATCCTGAGGGCGAGTTCTCTTCCTAGAAGATCTGAGGTCATATGTTCTATTAAACTGTGCTTGCATGAAATCGACAAACTGCTTGCAGTAGTCTTCGATCTCAGGATCTTCGATGCTTTCATTAGCTCTTTCTTCCTCTTGTGATGGAATCTCCACTTCATCACCTTCTTGTAGGGGACATTCTACTTCCTCACTGTTTGAAAAAGAAAGGTATGCCTCCTCTTAATCATAAGGGGTGTCTTCGGCGGAACCATCTACCTGACATTCCAAGTACAGAGGTTGTGGTACCTGATATTGTTGCTCCTTCTGTTCCCTTTGCAGTATTTTCATGGGTGGTTTCCTATACTGAGGATTGTAACCCTTGTTTAGAGCATTCTAGAAATTATTGGAGGATGAATTATTGGTCTCTAATTCAAGTTCGACCAGCTTACTAGAAAGGTTCTTAATCATTTTGTTCATTTCTTCAATTCTGTTATCAGCTGAGTCTCTATCTTGGCTAGAAGTAGACATCTCCTCTTTGCCTTTCCTTCTAGCATCTTGGTCTGGTTTTCCCTTTGATTTACCAGTGGAGGAGAAATTTGCCTCCAACTCTAATGCATCTGTTTGAGCGTCATCCAGGGTGGCAGGCTTTCTTTCTCTCAGAGAAAAACCGAATTCTGAATCAAAAGTTGCTACGAAAACAACTTTTTCAGCAGTTTGATGAGGCTTCATATCAGCAAGGAGGCTCAAATACAATTTATTAAACCTCTTGATGAACTCTGACACTCCTTCGTTATGTATTTTCTTGAGTGTGTTAAACTCAATAAGACAATGTCCATGATCTTTCTTCTCCCCCCATTTTCTAAGAAAAGTATCTTCCATTCCTTTCCAAGTGGTGACAGAACGGTCTCCCAATGTCTTTAACCATTTTCTGGCTTCACCATCAAGAGATTGAACAAACAGTCTTAAGACTACATCTAGATGTTCCACATTAAAGTTCTCTGCAAAAGAGCCGAAGACTTCAAGATGCTTTTGAGCTTCAATCTCATTTTCCCCATTGAATCAGGGTAAGATCTTCAGATAGTCCTGTAGTATATCATTCAATACTTGAGGTAATGCCAGGGGGGCATACTTATTCAACAAGAAAACAGGAATGTTGGCCATTGGGGGAGGTCGAGGTAGTAGAAGAGTTTGATGTGTAAGAGGAGGAGGAGGTGGAAGTGAAGTGTGAATGACAATAGGAATGTATTGAATAACAACTTGGGATGCTGATGGGAAAGACGAAATATTAATAGCAGATACTTCAGTGACTTTTTTGACCTCTTCGGCCTCTGGAGTAGGATGGAATGTGTAACGAGTAGTATCTATCGATTCAGTTTCGTCTTTGGTTTGGATGTTTCCCAGAGGTGGACTGTCTGAGTAATAACCAGTTTCTCCCAGAGTGGAGTTGGGACCTTGCACTTGGGCTACTTGAGAAGAGGAGGATGGAAAGTCTTCTAAAGAAAATTCAGGGATCTCAGTATGGATGGATTTTCTTTCCCTCCAACTTCTCCTATGTAGGATCTTCTCTGGGTCAGACATAGAGGGTGTCTTTGGCTGAGACATATCTGACCTCAGGTGTGGCTTCCGAGGAGCCAGGACTACAAGTAAATTTATCTGGTAAATGACTATGGAGTCGCCAAGGTGAGGGATCTACAACTCTCAACTCCTCATGCTCACCTTTCTGAAGAGTGAATAAATATTTTGTCGAGGCCCAGGGATTTAAATTTTCTCAACTTCGATTCCCCGGAAACGGCACCAAAAAGATGTTATCAACCCTAGATACAACCTTGAGTTGTGAAATACCAGTGCCTAGGACATCTTATACATCAAGGAGCATATGATATGATATGGGAAGTTATCAGAAAAAGGCTCTCATGCTATCTCTTGTAAACATGAAGATTAATTTAAATGGGACCAAAAATTTCAGAAGCTTGACACAGGGAAAGCAATACTGCAGAGGCAAGGTGTGAAACTCTAACATGAATGTATCAGACAATTCAAAGGCAGCTTACTGCAAAGAGGGATGGATTCTAAATAATTCACAGAGATGAATAATCAGAAAGTATTTACTGCGTATGTAGAATAAATAGAATACTAACTGTTGTTGAGACAATATCCAGAAACATATATCAGCATGCGATGGGCTTACGAAATTAAGAATCCACACATGATAATAACATTTGCAAATAACATCTCATAGCAGCTAATATAGCAAAAGTATGGGTGAAGTGAAAATGGAACAACATATCATGCCTGAGCCATATTTAAAGTGCCAGACCGGTTATGGCATAAGTATCAACTAGGATAAATTCATACCAAAACCAGTGGGCTACTCGCATTCCAGAACATGATACAGGATAAATGGATGTAAATGAAATGAATATCTAAGCTATAACACATAGGAGAGAATTACACATTGTAAAGAACCAAGACCAGAATGCTCATTAAAGCTAGAACTCCTCATTTAGACCCAACGGGCTCTTCACATTGGTACTAAAGCTTCAACAAAATGCATACAAAAATAATTTCACTGCATGTTCTTTTGAAAATCTGGAACTTGCTTTTCTCTTTAGTTGCTGCTTATATAGAAGCCTCAGAGACATGAGTGAGAAGATATTTTTGGGAAAAATATCTTCCTCGCGTGCTGGTAATCAGTTTGAGGTCTCCATCAAAAATAACCAAAATTCATGATGAGGAATAGGGGCATCTCATCATTTATAGTTAGGCTCATGGCCATTTTAAACAAAAATATTAAACAACAGTTTCTGACAGAAAGTAAAATGCAGGAGTGGAATGTGAATTCCACTCAAAATTAAAAAGTAACAAACTAAAATGAAAGTAAAAGGCCATTAGGGCCGAATCATGAATTGACAATGTTCACTGACGAGAAGGAGTCGAGGCGGTCGCTGACACAGGTGGCAGAATGTTGGCTGAGAGGAATCAATTTGCCTCTGATGTGGCAGTGGAGGCTTTTTTTCCTGTAGATCTTTTTGATTTTCTTTAATTCTGATTTAATTTGGAGGATTGGGCTTTTGATAATCAATCTTAGCCGTAATCCCCAAATTGTCTTCAATCTTCTGTTTCTGCTGTGGCAGGTCTTCGACACTGATACTCTTTTAACGTGATCCCATGTGTCTTTTTGATGTGCAGCGCTGCGCAGGGCTCATGAGGCATCAATGCCCATGAAGCATCGACGAGACGTGGAGTTTGAACCCTGATAATGACTGTAACATGGTAGGAGTAGTGGGATCCTAGCATGACAGGGGGGGGGGGGGATTAGGTATGAACCGTCGGATCCTGAGAGATCAACGGTTGCGATCTAATCGCATCAGAGTAAAGCGAGGTCGAAAGTCCGATGGAAAAATATGAATGAACGGGGCGATGCAATGAGGACCGTTGATCTAACTTGGATGGACGGTCATGGTTGGGTCGGCGGATCGCAATCGGGGAAGGCAACGGGTGACACATTTAAGAACTTGCGATTGGCGATGCGCGATTGAGTGCCAACCATCCGATCTAGAACAAGATCGACGGCATAGACTCAATCGGTGGGGAGACGAACGGGGGTAAAGGAGCGGAGCGGGAGAAATAAGGGCCGTCGGATCAAAAGGAAATCGACGGCGGAGATTACAATCAGAGGATCGCAATCAGGGAGTGCGGAGGGCGGCACACTTTAAAGGTTGCGATTGCGATTGGTGCGGTGACGCGATGGGCGCGATAGGAATTGCGTGGACCATCGGATCAGAGGGAAATTGACGGCGGGTATTACAGCCGCACTCCACAGACCATAACACCATCACGTCGGAAAAATCGAGTTTGCAAAGGATTGCGCCCACACTGATCGTTCCGATTGCGATAAGCCCCCGGGGCTTAAGCGCTTGGTCCTAGGCGCAGGGCATATGGGGAAGTGGTTTAAGGGGGCTGGCCGAAAGGGGCTTAGCTTGTATATGCAAAATGAATGGTTTTTTTGGCCTATATTTCAAATGCATTTTAAGGCTAAAAAGGGGTAACGGTAGAGAGGAAAATGGGGTTATTAAGCCAAACAAAAGGTATTTGTAAGGTTCAAAGGGGAAATAGGATGATTTTTAAGGGTAAGAAGGGAGTTAGAAGGGGAGACAAGGGGATGAAAACAAAGGTTTAAAAGGTGTGAAATGGGGGAAAAGAGGCTTTTTGGGCATTCTTCTTCGCAAACAGAGAGGCTTCAAAACCGGGAACAACAGTGAATGTTAACCATATGATCAACACCACCCATGGTATTCATCCACATATGGAATTTACCCATGGTATTTATCCACCCATGGTATTGTAAGTGGCATTTGTCCATGGTATTCATTCACCCATGGTATTTACCCACCCATGGAATTTAATTTGGTATTGTAACTAAAAAATGCTTTAAGTAACAAGTCGCATCTTGTAAAAGGACAGATTGTCCGCCACAATGTAGCTTCTACAGTTATTCTCTTTTTTAATAAAAAAAATCTTTGTGGTTTTATTTACTTTGTGTTCTCTCATTTTGTTGGCATTTCAAATTTTCAGATCTGGGTCATCACTTGGGTGCTTCTAGACAAGCAAGACACCAAAAACAAAATTCTAATGGTGCTTGATGAGATGGGTAAAGTTTAGGCCGAAATTTAAGATTCAATGAATAGGTTGGAAGAACGCCTCCTCCATGCAGCAGGTCCTAGTGGCAACAAGTAGGTGAAGTGAAGCCCCATTGAGGTGGCTTCTTCCTCGTAATTTATCATTTTTTCCTCATGTAAAAATTTCCATGGCTTATAGTTGGTAGTAGGTTTAGTCCGTCCAGTCATAACAGTTCAAACTTTGTTTTTTGGGATACATAGATATTAGTTATAGTTTAAATAAGGATTAAGGAATACATTTCCAATCTATAATTATATTTTTTATATTACAAACAAACTATATTTTGTTAGTGACTAAACTAATGCTCTGTTATTTTATCAGTAGTCTAGTTTCCCTAGTGATAGACCATTGATAGGCAGAACTATGCACATTTAAATCTCATTTTAGATAATAGAATATAACTGACAAAAAAACATCATTAACTTGTGCGAGAATCCACCTAGGTCAAAGTAAGAGCATGTCCATCTTCCTCTCTGCTATTGAAGTCAAGGTTGGAAAGTTTCTTGTCAAGAATTGAAACTTTAGTGTCCAATTTGTTATCTTGTTGCTGTATATAATCTATATGGAGGATAATTTCTTTCTAGGCCTCGTTGCGCTCAACCAAGAATTTTCTCATCATAGTTTTATTTGCCAATATAAATCAACAATCTCCATGTATTGGGTCTGCTTGGACCTAGTGTATCCTGTGTTAGTGATTCATTATCCAACACTATCCACCACCTTTATATTAGACAAGAATTGATGCTTAACTTGAGCTTCACATTATTTCATCTCTATTTCCTCTTGGGTGGACTGTGAAGCGCAATCCCAATATATGTGGGAAAAGGCTTCAACATTGGCTTGGGCCTTAGTGCGAGATGGATAGTATCTACTAGTTGTTAGAAACCTTGAGCACTTATGGGGGGGGGAGGTGAATCAATAGTGTGTCTTATTACTGATTTTTACTAATTTAAACTTCACTACTGAATCATGCATAAATTAACCAACAACACATTAGTAGATCATCACATAAGCATAAAACATGTAATGTGAGAATTTCTTAAAATTAAGAAACCCTACTATTAAATATTGATTTACTTCTCCTACTTACATAAGTTATTAATCTGAATATTCAACATTAGCATCGAAGTAAATACAGTTAACAACATACACATACAAATTAAATATTGAATAACACGCTCATAGACAAAGTGACACACAAGGATTTTCTGGACAAATGTCACTGGAAAAACCCAAAGTGGGAAAACCGATGCTGCTAGCTTCTGGAGGGTTTTTATTATTATGTAGATTCTAAGTACAACAATCTTGGACAGCAAAACTGGTCAACCCAATAGAGAAATATAAATGGCAGCAATACCTCTATCCTAGAGACAAAAAAATATGAATGATTCACACCCTCAAATAGGATTTACAGAACTCAGCCCCTTTCTAGCCTCTGGAAACCCCAGCGCTGCTCTGAAGCCTTTTGCATCAGCCTCTATGCTGCTAAGGAAGGGCCTGCGTCACCCTAGAAGGGGTTACGCTACCCTAATTGGGCCTGTGTCAGCCTTGCTTGGCTCCTGTTGCCTCTGCGCTGCCCTTGCTGGGCTCTTGGCTGGACTGCATAGCTATTGCCTTTGCGCTACTCTGGAATTCTCCTTCTCTACCCTCGTTTTACTCTTAGCCTGGGATCAAACCATCCCGCTTGCCAATATTGCCCCTCGCTGCAGCTGAAACACTTCTGAAATTCTTAGCAAACCCTCCCTAGAATCTCAGCTTAAATTCAGTGCTCTGCCAATGTGTGTGTTCTCCAACTGACCCCAAGCCCTTCTCTTATACTATTCTCATTGGAAAACCAATGGTCGTGATCTAATTTATAATCAACGGCTAAGATTAGAAGCTGCTTGATCCATGTCACTTAAGTCATTCTCATCACATGTTTAATTTAATTCACTTTAATCTTTTAATTTTCCTAAGTTAGACTTAGGGTCCTTAATTAAAAATATTAATTATTTGAATAAAACTTAAACCAAATAGAATTATTCTAAACACTTTCTGGATCTTGGAGATCTCATGTACTCCAGTCCCTCCAAAAATTTTGGGAGCTAGAGCACATACCAACGCCTCAAAATCTCAACAATAAGCAGCTAAACCAAAACAACCATGAGAGAAATAATAAACAACACATCAAAGCACAATCACAACATCTCACATGAGGCACAAGATATCTGATGGAAAACCCATCTGAGACAAAAAAAAACCACTCTTGTTGTTGTTGCACTGCTTTGAATCTCTATTATGTCAAGAAAATATATTTTACATAGATTAGATGACTCCCATCAGCCAAGAGACTCGACCTAATATACAATTAGCTGACACCCATCATCCAGGGGACTCGATCCTAATGGTTATCTTGGAAGTATCTTCTCACACGACTCTAAGGACACATATTTGTTGGAATCCACCACGACCAATGAGCCTCACCCAGTTACCATTGAACTATCTAACCACCATTGGACGAAGAAAATACTTCCAATATAGTGTCACCACGAAATCACTGCTCCAATTAGCAAACACCCATTTGTCGAAGGCCACTACTCTCGTAGTCTATGCGGACCTCAATTTCATACATTTTCAAACTAGATCCAAGACACTAGCTACAAGCCTTAGCTCTATAATCCAAACCCCAACAACAAGACAGTCTCAACATCAACCAAACAAAAACACCACAACAAATATGCTTTCTACTCCAACAAATAGTGGCTACAATAAATGCATCAAATATCTAATAACATAATCATCCAACAATATAGACACAACTCACACTTAGCCATAACATTAGAAAAACAAACCCTCATACAATAATCCTCCTGCATACAAAACTCCTACATCGAATCATCATTTGTAGCATCACAATCTACAAACAATAATAGATCAACCATACAATGTAATGCTACAACCAAACAACTGAATATTTGCCTCTGCAATCACAAAAACATGATTCACATAACCATGGAGCTACATTAAGCTCTCCATCTCTACCATCAAACTCTGAAACAAACACATTTTGCCATTGATTTGTCTCTGCCACAAATATGATTTGTGGTTCCTACATACAACAATCTGATATATTTCTAAAATTATGTGTGAGAAAATACAACTATATCATTTCTCTCTCAATGCCCTCTCAATGGCATACTCTCACACTCACAAAATAACCAACCAAATAACCTCATTGTATCCTCCTATTTATAAATTTTTTAGAAGATTAAATAAGTAAATCCTACAGGTGATGGAGCACTTAAAAAATATTTTCACACTATTGAATTTGCCCGGATCAATCTCCTTGACTTAATCTTGCCACTTACATTACTTGATGAGAGAAATCTTCACTTTAACTATCTTCTAGGAGTTAGTTAACCTTTTCCGACTTTTACATGGAAAAAGCTGAACAAAACCATCAGAAAAAAAATAAAACACTTGAGATGCACAAGGAATTCGGAGAAAAAAACTTCAAGGATGTATACGTAGGTTTCCTTCACAAGACTTGGATATGTACTCAAGTTTCCTTCACCAAAGTAGTGTATAGCCTCTAAAATCCAAGTTTCCAACCTCTTTGGCCACCATTTGGAGCAAAATTTTAGGAGGGTGTGAGGGACACCATGAAAAACCTCCACACACAATTTGACACCATGAAAACTATCTAAAAATAATGAACCATAGTCTCCAAACATTCTCAATCTCCTTATGCAAGTATCAAGCCTCCAACCATGTTCCCTACAAGCATTAAGAACTCCAACTTGTCAGGTACCTATGCATCCTCTTGCAACTCCACTAGTCTATAAAACTCCTCAACATGGATCAACAAAATTTCCATCATCTATACCATCATAAGGTTGACATCAATGCATCATGTAGACTATCATTAGGTTTAAATCAATGCCAACACAAGCTAGCCGAAACCATGAAAACCATATTTCCAACACTAGTGTTGCCATGACTAGAGGAGGAATGACCTCGAAAAAGCATGGTGATTGTTGGATATAAGGGAATATGGAATATGAAGAGGATAAGAGTGACAAGGGGAGGTATTAGTGAGTTAACCAACTATGATGAATTGTGTTGGAGCAAAGGATCATAAGAACACTTCAACAATGCCAAGGAGGAGCAGAGCAATTCCATGAAAAGGGGAAACCAAGGAAGTCGAGGCTAGAGAGAAATAAGGATGGATGTCTTGAAACGCTGAGGGAAGACTAAAAAATGAGGAAAAGGTAATGAGAAGAAAGAAAATATAAGACTCATTCCATAGGAAAATCCTAGAAATAATGGGAAACATACCCATAATGCGCACCCAGGGATGTGGTTGCTCTCCCTTGCAGGTACTCACCATATGCATTGCCATAACTATTTTGTGTTCCACATCTTGAGTGCCCAATTGTAGCCCCAACTAGTGAAACGATGCTTCATTATGATGATATTCATTACATAGAGAAGGGAGGAGGTTACATGATGAGCCTTTACATTCCCCAGTGCCCATGTAACATGTGCATTATTAACCATCAAAGTTTTTCTAAGAGTCAAGACCTTAATTAGAGAGTTGAGCACAATATAGGGGGATATCTAAACTACCATGCATAATGGACACCCTAGGTAGGGAAATGTAGATAGATGTTATAAATATATAAGATTCTTTAAAATTGATGTATGAGTTTTTCTACATGTAGAAAGAGAGGCATTGCTCAAACAATATTTTAGTTTTTTTTTAAAATTAAAATAATATGATTTAAAAAGTATATTTTTAATTATTATTTTAAATATATGATGGTTTGAATTGTAAGGGAAGTTGAGCAACTCCTCTTAATATCACGCCACTAAAATTTTGAAAAAACCCTAGTAACATTGCATTTCTATTGTTGATAACTTATGGCTCTGGGGGGCCAAAACTTCCTCCTCCACATCTTGCTCCTAATATTGTTGCTTTCAATGCCTTGGTATCTAGTGGCTCAAGATTTCAAATATCAGAGCCTACCCGATTTGTGAAAAAGTTGGATGATGTCCCAAAAATTTTTGTCCATATTAATTGATCACGAACAATTCCCCTCAGGCTGGTGGAGAGGGCTATTATTGGGAATTTTATGGGATTGTGGCCATCGTTGCACTCTCTAAATCAATGGGTGGATAAAAATTGAAGGCCCAATATTGAGGAACAACTATAAATATCCTTCTACTTAAGGGGTTTCCTCTTTGAAAAAAAAGAGGATCATGATATGGTCTTTCACAGTGGGCCTTACTTCATGTGAGCTCAAGGTTTGTATTTTGGTCATTTTAGTTTGGATTTCAAGGTTTGTATTCTGGTCGTTTGAGTTTGGATTTCGCGCAGATTTTTAAGAGTTGAATGGGATTTGGGGCAGGTCAAAGTCATTTATTTTGTAAAGGGATGGAATTGTTTTGAATATTTTGAGCTTCGCCCATGGTTTTCGGACCATGGTATTGTAAAAGGAAAAAATATATAAGGAGATGTCTTAGTGAGTCTAGGAATATCTTTTGGTTATGTTATGCTAGATCTGAGTCTGTAAAGTCATATATTTTTGTATTTTGGGCAAAGGGGAAGGCTCCTGAGGCTGTGTGTGCGGAGACCTTGGTAAGTTTGCAGTTGTGTGCATAGGGAAAGAAGGATTGTACATGAAGGATCTTACTTAATAATGAAGGACTTGAAGACATATCTGTGTATTTCCTATCTATTTTTATGTTATCTCTTTTATAAGTTATCTGCATTGGATTAGGGTTTTATGTATATTATCTTTGTGATTGCATCGCAAAGGTTATATTGTTGTTTTATATGATGGATAATGCATGTTAAGATAGAAAGGCACAATGCGCAAGGTAGTTGAGGAGATTTGTTGAACATTGTATATATATTTAGCATACTAGTTCGATGAAGCTATGAATAAGCCTTAAGTAAGGACAAACACTAAAGCCACACTCCATAGTCCTCTCGATGCATAAACCTGGTTCTAGCATCCCCTAATATTTCCTCAGGTGAGACTTCGGTCTGCGCAACAGATGATTGCTGAAAGGGCTGATAATAGAGGGTTTTGTTGGTAGCATAGATACTCTGAACCTAGGTCTAGAACCCATCAAGATATGAATATTGAGGGATATGTGGATGTGGTATCCGACCAGAAAAGAGATTCATGATTGGGTAGATTTGAAGGAGCGAGAATTTTCCATTCAAGAAAATACAAATCTGAAGCTTTCAACTAAAAAGTAGTTGCAAAAATATATTTTTACATATCAGCACAAGATCTTCTTCTGCTCATTCGTGAATGAGCTACATGAATGGTTGTCAAGATTAGATGAAAATAAGACATGTTTCAAGCATGATGAACATACTGTGTGGGGCCCTGAATTATTGCAGTGACTCAATGAGAACGATAACAAGATCTCAAGAGTTGTTGATTTCCGGATCGATAGTATTTTGAGAGGATTTATAACTAAGTTCACCATAGACACATATGTATCCTACAACAAAGTTGAACACAGATTTTTCAAAGGTCCACGAGGTAAGTACTTGAATTATTTAAAGCTGTGGATTAAGATGCTTTTATGTGAAAAGGGTGTACTACGCATGCAATCATATTGATGTTTGGAAAGGGTAAGTCTAGATCTACGCAAAGTGGTAAAATATTTAGGGTATATCACAACAACTACATTTAGATAGAATACAGTCTATTGTTTGGATCTGAAAGTGAAGAAGGAGAAAGTAGCCCCACAACCCCTAGAAGTGCGTCACAGATAGAATTTGGAGATCATCAGGGCACCTCTGGTATTCCCCATCCCGCTAAACCCATCTCACCTCATCCCCATCCCCATATTGTCCCTCCACCTCCACCTCCACCTCCACCTCCACCACCCCATCCCCCAGGAGATATGGCTAATGAAGCTAGAATGCCTATTTTCAAAGGTCTCGAATCAGAGGATCCTGAACAATTTTGGTTTGTCGTTGAAGCAGTATGGAGAGCGTGACAAGTCTCAAATGATGACATGAAGAAGGCACAAATTGTTACAATGTTCCAGGAAATAACGTTTTCTTGGTATATGAAGTACTCCATGACGCATCTGGATGCCACGTTGGATGAGACAAATATAGCACTAAATTCCAAGTTTAAGAAGCCAAATTCATAGTCAAAGTGTATTACGGAGATAAAAGAGATCAAGAAAATGGTAATTGAATATGTGTTGGACTTAGATCAAAGGTTCAAGATGTTACTAAGCCAATTGAATTTCCATATTTATGATGAGCAACACAAGGAGTGGTTTATAGTTGCGATATTGCCACATATCAGACTGCCATTGACACAACAAAATATAGAAATGTAGGCTGAAGTTCTAGAAATTTCTATGAAGTTGGAAGCTTCACCCATCACAGACACCCAAGTAGGTGTTCAATAGATTCAAAACCAATTAGAAATTATGAATTTGGAGTTGCAAGAGTTGAAGAAGGGTAAGGAAGTTCGATCATAAATTTTCCTAGAAGTATGGTGTATCAAATGTAAGGCAGAAGGCCATTATAAAGAGTAGTTCCATATATTTAGAGATTACATCAACATTGGTGGGCTTAATCCATTACAACTAGGACCAAGTGTATGGTGTGACCTATGTAAACTATCTGGTTGACATTTCACAAAAGAATACTATTTAGTGCAGAAGAATGTGCATACGCCGAAGCAGTTGTTTTGTAACTTTTATCGCTCCGTAGGGCATGAGGAAAGGAATTGTCACAGTTATGATTTAATGTTACAGAAAACTGCAGGTGAATATAGAATGCAAGCTGAAGGGCATGAAAATGAAGATCATGGTTGCCTTGCAAGGCGCAGAGGATTCCAAGGCCACAAATGAGGACGAGGAGGAGGCGTTGGTCGAGGACGAGGTCAAATTATATGTTACAATTGCAGCAAAGCTGGACACTTTGAAAGGGACTGTAAGAATCCCACACCCCCCTCATGCAGGTATTGTAGAGATTTTGATCATGTAATAGAAGATTGTCCTGTGCTGGTAGCAAAGATACAGGAGAAAAGGAATCCGCAACCCATGCAAAACTTGTAGATGATGACTGCAAAGACGCACGAAGAAGAGACTAGTCTCAACATAGTAACCCGAAGTGGTGCAACCATTGAGAAGATAATACAATAGGTAAGAAGCCTATGGAGGAAGCATGGGTCCAAAAATCTAGAGATGAGAACATTGGGTTCAATATAGAAATAGAAAAGGAGACGTTTTTGGAAGCGAAGAAGAGTTTCATCGACCCTGGAGCTTCGGCATCTAGGACAAAACCATAACCTCAACATAAGTTGATACCTTAGAAGAACAATGATGAAGTTGTGGCTATGCCAAAGGAGTTAGATCAAGCTATATTGAAATCATTTTTGTAGACCTACATGAAGTTGTTGTGAGATCAAAAGGTTGTAGCAAGTCTCCAGGAGCTGATAGACCCTTGTGTTAAAAGATAAGAGTTGTGCAATGAGCCGCACACATTAAATAAGTTGCATCGGTATAATAAGAGGAAATGCAGTGAAATGAGGTTAATTGTGAAGATTGGGGACTATGACATGGGATCAGATGCCAATGTATTGCCAAAGAAAACGTGGGAACGAATGGGAATGTCGAAGATGTAATGGTCATCGATCCAGTTGAGAATGGCTAATCAAAAGAATATTATTCCTATGGGAAGATTGGCTGGTGTAGTAGTAGACATTGAAGGAGTGCACACGATGGACGATTTTGAAGTTATTGAGATTGTAGATGATAGCAATCCATATCCAGCGTTGCTTGGATTGGATTGGGCTTTTGATATTGATGCAATAATTGATCTAAAGAGGAGAAATATTATACTTGAGCAAGGTGATCTAAGGGTCATTGTTCCTCTAGACCCATCGGAAGGAGAGGGATACACAGAGCCTATTCGGGATGAATACTGTGAAGGGGATATCGATAATATCTATAAGCTGACTGTGCAGAATGAAGATTGGATCAACTCTATTGCACATGGAAGGCTGAGCTGGGAGAAGGAAAATTCATGCATTTCAAATTATTTTGAAGAATGAGAACACTGGCAGAATATGATGCACAAAGTTACTACAAGGAGATATAACAATATTATAATATTACTTTGTTGCATCAACATAGAGGTATGTAATTTGTCGTACTATGATGGGATACGAGATGTCAATTTATTTCTGGATAAATTTTAAGAAGTGGTACCTGAAGAACAAAGGTTTCAAGCTCTGGATATCGCGCTGAGATCTACACCCACTAGATGGTGGGGTTCACATAAGGAAAATATTGGAAATTGGAGAGAATACCACAAATTTATGAAGATTAGATTTGGTCAAGTAAATACTAGACTTTAAAAGAAATATGATGGAAAGGATGACCCTCGAGGAAATATCTACCAATGAACTACCATGTGGGGCGAAGATCCAACACCAGAATGGGTTCACACATTCATTCACACATTAAAATGAATCCATATGAATTGGTATCTTGAAACTGAGCTACGACATGGAACAAAAAATTGGGAGGACTTGGTTGAAGTATTTCTAATGACTTTTAATTTTGAAGATGATTGTCAGTACATCGACGAAGCTCTTCAAGTAGTCTACGCGAAGATTTTCAAGACTCCAACTGAGCCAGCCTGGACACAACCTGTTTGGGCCATGCAGTTGGAACTTTCTTTAGAATGTTATAATCTAACAACATAATAGAATTAGGAAGATCCACACAATGTTAATATTCCAGAATCAGAAGGAAAACACGAGGTTTTTGGGCCAGAACTTGAGATGCTTGACATTACGCATCCAGTGAAGACGTAGAAGGTGAATATAGGGACATAAGAGGAACTGAAGTTTGCACTTATTGGAGATTATTGGGATGGATATACAGTTAGCAAGGTTGCAAAACTGTTACATGAATATCAAGAGCTATTTCCCACAAAGTTCTCTAAACTCAAGGGAATAGTATGAGACCTCATAGTTATGAGGATCAATCTAAAGACAGATGTGAAGCCTGTAAAATAGCAACCATATAGGCTGAACCCCAAATAGAAGGAAAATGTGAAGGAAGAATTGGACAAGATGGTTAAGACCAAAATAATTGAACCTGTGGAGGAATATGAATGGGTAAGTCCTAAGGTTGTCCAGGAGAAGAAGAAAAAAGGTGAAATCCAAATTTGTGTTGATTTAAGGAAGCTAAATGATGCAAGTGTGCATGACCCATTCCATGCACCTTTTACAGATGAATTTTTGGCGAATTTTGGAGGGAGGGAGGCCTAATATTTTACAGATGGGTTTTCAGAGTACCATCAGATTAGAATTGCACCAGAAGATAGGAGTAAGACTAATTTTGCCACTGAATGGGGATCTTTTCAGTATACAATCATGCCTTTTGGATGGAAGAATTCTCTTGCAATATTCTCAATAGTAGTAGTCGCAGATTTTAAGGAGCATATACACAAGTTATTGGAGGTTTATTTTGATGATTGGACATACTTTGGACTGCTGAAGAAACATATTGCAAACTTAAGGCTAATGTTGAACACATGCATGAAGTATCAAATCTCACCGAACTTGAAGAAATGCATCTTTTATATACCTTTTGGTATACTATTGGGGCATGTTATTTGTAAACAGGGATTAGTGGTAGACCCCATGAAGATTGTCATTATTGTGAACTTGGAACCACCTAAGTTCGTAAAACAACCATGCACAACGTTGGAACATAAAAACTACTATAGGAAGTTGATAAAGACATATGCGCAGATAATTGCGCCAATGGAGAAGTTGTTGAAGAAGGATGTTACGTACTGTTGGAATGATGAATGCCAAAAGAGCTTCAACGTGCTGAAAGAGAAGATGGTAACTACACCAATTCTAGTTTTTCCAGTCTGGAATAAGGAGTTCCATGTACATGTTGATGCTTCTTGCATAGCTTTGGGTTCAGTATTAGCACAACCAGGTGATTGGGATATTGATCACCCCATAGATTTTTCAAGAAGGAGATTGTCTAAGGCAGAAAAAAATAATTCCACAATAGAGCGTGAAGGATTGACTATGGTATATGCACTTCAAGATGTTCAAGATGTTCACCGATCATTCTGTGCCAAAATACTTGGTGAACAAGCCCGAGTTGGGGGGGAATATTTTTAGATGGCTATTGTTGTTTCAGGAATATGATTTTGAAGATGTAGTTAAGCCATGAATAATGTACGCTGGAACTGATCATCTGTCGAGGATTGAGATAGGCGATGAACCCACGAGCATTGAAGAGAAATTTTCTGATGCACAACTATTTCCTATAAGAGTTGTTATATGACCACTTCACAGACATTATTCAGTTTTTGAACACATGGATGGCACCTGCGGGATATACTACATAGTAGAAAAGGGAGCTGGTAGTTAAGGCAACAATTTTTTCTTTGATTACAGGAAATCTATATAAAATGGGGCCAGATGAAATAATGCACAGATATGTCTCTGAGAATGAAAAACAAAGAATTATGGAAGAATCTCATGGTAGAGTTGCAAGAGGTAATTATGCAGGAAAATCCACTCCGCAGAAGATTTTGAGGGCTAGATTATGGTGGCCTACGTTTCACAAGGATGCAAATGAATATTGTAGATCATGCGATGCTTGGCAAAGAAAAAGCATACCATATAGGAGAGTTGAAATTCCCTTGAATCCACAAGTGACATTGTAGGCATTTGATAAGTGGGAAATAGAATTTGTTGGACCAATCAATCCACCAGGGAAGAAGACTAGCGCGAGGTACATTATCACTGCCACAAATTACCTAACCAGATGGGTCAAAGCTAAGTTGGTAAAGGATTGCACCGCATATACTGTTGCACAATTCATATTTGAGTATAGTCTGTCTAGATTTGGGTGCCTGAAGATTTTGATAAGTGACAGAGGGTCACATTTCTTGCATCAGAGCATTGAAGCATTCACTGATGAATTTCAAATGCATCATCAAAAAAGCACACCTTATCACCCTCAGGAAAATGGAACAATTGAAGCTTTTAACAAGATTTTGGAGAATGCTCTACTGGGATTTGAGAATTCCAGTAGTATTATGGGTATATAGAACAATCTACAAGAAGTTGATAGGACAACCACCTTTTAGGCTGGTTATGGACAGGAAGCAGTTATGCCTATGGAATATATTGTGCATAGTTTAAGATTTGCAATATTAATAGACATGGAAGACAATGATATCATGGAAGAAAGGATAGAATGGTTGATTGCTCTTGAGGAAGATAGATTCATTGTAGGATATAATTAACAAGTACAAAAAGCAAGGGAAAAATCCCGACATGACAGACATATCAAGTAGAAAATATTCAAGGAAGGTGACTTGGTGTTGATGTATGATAACAAGTTTGCGAAGTTCCTCGAAAATTTCAAGACACATTGGCTGGGGCCATACATTGTCAAGCATATATCGGATAGTGGTACAGTTCATCTCGCGAAGTTGAATGGTGAATTTTTTTTCTGGACGAGTGAATGGAAGTAGGTTGAAGCTATACATGGATGATTCTGTCCCTGTAACTTCAAATTGAATATATTTATGGAGAAGAGTATTAGTGCTCCAAGCAGTTGGAAGAGAGCACAAACTATAAACTACTCTGCCAGAAGAGGGTTGTGTTGAAGAAAAAGTGTTGCGTGGTATTCAGAAGTAAGTCTAGGTTCGAAGAGACTACGACGAAGTAGGAATGACTACGAAACAAAGGAGGGTTTGGTGAAGTCCATCTAGAATATAACCATTGGAAGTGAAATATTTGATTTGACAGGGAAAGTTTCGTTAAAGGGAGTGGGAGAAATGCATTTAATGAGAATATCTGGGAGAATCTGCCACAAATCCACATTTATGGGATGCATCTGAAGGGGATCATGAAGTTTGAAATTAAAAATGATGATAAATATGACATCCCGCTCCACATTCATACACTTTTCTCTCAATGAATTAGATTTGTGTTTTTGTGCCTGAGAGAAAGCCAAGCGTTTCGCTGCATGTCGGATTGGAGTTTTGAAGCGCTTGCAAAGGAAATAATTAATGCAGGATTGGGGAACACTATGAATTCCACACCGCCATATATTGTAACAGTGCCGAGGTTGCCTAGGAAATAGTTTGTTGTAGAAGAAGCACAAACGAAGAAACCAAAGAAGCCCGCAGTTTGACAGTCGCCCAGGAAGAAAATCACTAAGGAACAACAGACTAAGGAAAGGCTGGATAAGCATAAGCAACCAATGGAGTTTGAAGAATCTGAGGAAGAAGTGATGGCCAAGGTATTTGAAGATATTGACACAGAGGATGTGGAACCTATTTCTGGGTTACCACCGTATATGCTACCGAGGAAGTTGACTATTGCTAAGTCTAGTTAGGACCCAGACACTGTAAAGTTTAAGATCTTTATGCCATTGCTACCAGAGGAAGTACCAGTTGAGGGAGATCCGTTGGAAAAAGAACCACAATTGCGCATGGAAGACTAGGATTTTAATGATCGAACTAAATATCCCTAGTTTGAGCTGAAAAAGTACCTGAGATCAGTCTAGTACGAAGCAGCTGAAGCGACAAGGGTAGATCCACTTAGGTGGGAAGATGGAATTCAGCAAGAAGGGATGCTAAACATGCCTTATGTTATGCATTTCAGGCGCAGAAAAATCAATACCATCTGTGTGTGATAGTTATTGGCCCACATGCATGACGGATGTCTTTGGATGGGTGAGAGAATCCCCATTGACGGGATTCTTATATGATGAATAACTACGCTTATGTGCCAAGAATTGAACCCCACCGATGCGTTTTTGGGTAAATATCAGGATAATAAGGTGGCACATAAGATGAAGAAGGAGTATGACCTAATCAAGGAGTCCTATGGGTAAGATATAAATTATATTAATGATCAGTCTGTGTGCTTCGCTACACATATTATGGAAGGGAATATTATGCGAAAGTGCCACACAGAGGAGTTATCAACACCCGTCATATATTTGGTTGTGAAGTGCAGCAAAGGAGTCGAGTACAATTGGGTTGGGTATTTGTGTCAAGAATTTATGGATGATTATAGAGAGGCTCAGGAGGAGGCGAATCAATTCCAATAATTGTGGTTATTGCTCCTGATTGTGCTGTTGGCATGGAGAGATCCAGATGATTCAAAGTTCCCCACTGTGGACCTGGACATCTGCGAGGCTGCGCGGTACACCTTAATATGGAATTCAAAGAAACCAACAGGGGAAATGGAAATAAGTTCATTTGCATCAATTTTGAGATGAGTTTGCACATGGTCATCAGTCATAAGCCGAGACTATCACCGGTTTTGTTTGAAGAATATCGCCAAATTTCCAATTTTCACGTAGTATTTCACCATGTGTACATCCACGCGAGGAAGGATTTTGAGGATGTATGGTATGAGTTTCCTTACTCGGTGACTAAGGATGACATCACGCACATTGTAAGTCAATGGCCAAGTGATTGGTTAACTCCACCCACGGAAGGGGTGGAGATAGAACAAACAGGCACCAGTGAAGCAAATCCAGATACTTCAAGTGCACATACAGCAAGAAAAGTACTGAGAAGAAGACCAAGAAAGTCACATTTGAGACTGACAAGGATACTGATAAGTAAGCAGAGCTAAAAACTGATAAGGCTGACCAGGAGGCGAGGGGTGGGGATCAGGGTGGCGACGATCTATTTGCTGACCCGGAAGACCCCACCTCCCCTTACACTCTCAAGAGGTGACAAAAACTTGGTGCTGGAGGAGAACAGAAAAAGATGAAATTTGATAGGTCAGCTGGAGCAGAGTTGATGGTCTTCACTGAGGGGGACCTCGACAATATTGGTGACACAGTATGACACTGCAACGAGGAAATATGGGGAAATATTTAAGATCAATACAATGTCATATTAATAGAAGTCCAAAATGGCCTCAAGATATTGAAGGTGCAGACAAGTGTGGTTCAAGCGAGCGTAGCCCAGGTGAGCGTGTTTCAGGCGAACGTGGCTCAAGCGAGTAGAACAAAAGAGAGTGTAAGTAAAGAAAGCCCAAAATTGGTAGTCACCCTTAAGCTTCGAGCTCTACAGATACCTGTAGGCACTTTTCATTTTGACATTTCCAAAATCGAGCACACACATTGAATTGGCAGAAAACTACTTTAAATCTTGTTGCACTCCCCATTCAAACATTACACGATTTCCACGAGGGAGTTACATAGGAATTGAAGATATGCGAGAAACAAGTCTTGATGATCATCAAGGATGTCAAGCATGATATAAAGTAGATGGCCGATGAAATGCAACAGGTTGTGCTGGACCGAGCAGAAGCAGCTACGCGCAAGCAACAATTGGAGGAGGCCATCACTAGAGCTTACAGCGAGCTGCATAACCTCCAGATTGAGGCTGGGCCAACACCAAAAGAAAATGTTGAGAAGCTTGCTATGGCGGTCAAATACTCCAAGGCAGAGGTGGACAAGGTAAATATTGAGCTTGAGATGTAGATCATTGAGATTCATATGAAGTTACATCCAGCTACACCACCAAAGGTCTGAGAGAAATGCGAGGCAGACATAAAGGCTGCTATGGATAGTATTGAAACCACAATCAAGGACTACAACCAACTATTTGATGATGTTATGGAAATATGGGCCTCATTGCAGGAGGATGCCCATGTGCATAAAATTGAAGCAGAAATATGAGAAAAGCAACAACAATTTGATCAAATTAACGTGACAACGCGAACTTTAGCACCTGCACAACAATTTTCCCGTCTTCAAGAGGGAAATTTTTTGCAAAGTAAGATCAATTAGCTGCGGCAAAAGGAACAAATTATATCCGCCTGAATGCAGACTTAGAAAGAAAAATCTAGTCAGCTATCGCAAACATTGGATAGAAAGCTAAAGCCACTAAGGCACACACAGAGAGACATTATTCAGAAGATAGCAGGGCCAACCAATGAGAGGATACTGGATCTGGTACACGAGGTCAAGAAGCAGTGCGTCGAGACAATTCAACCATTGAAGGATCCATTAAGAAGCATCAAAGCAAAGACTCAGGGTGCACCAACTAAGTGACTCGGGATGAGTCACATCTTTGTGTTGGGGGCCTATTGGGAAGGGTACCCCTTGGTCTAATGTTTGGTCAAAAGTCCGCATTTTGAGGGGCAGAGCGTGCTTCGCGCAGATGTTTTAAGTTTAAGAGTTGAAGGGGCTTTGGGGTGGGTCAAAGTCCCTTATTTTGTAAAGAGATGGGATTTTTTTGAATATTTTGAGCTCCGCCCATGGTTTTCGAACCATGGTATTGTAAAAGGAAAAGCTATATAAGGAGATGCCTTAGTAGGTATAGGTATATATTTTGGTTATGTTATGATATATCTGAGTCTGTAAAGTCATATATTTTTGTATTTTGGGCAAAGGGGAAGGATCCTGCGATTGTGTGTGCAGAGACCTTGGTAAGTCTGCAGCTGTGTGCGTAGGCCCTTGCAGCTGTGTGCACTGGGCAAGAAGGGTTGTAATTTAAGGATCTTACTTAATAAAGAAGGAATTGAAGACATATATGTGTATTTCCTATGTATTTTGATGTTATATGTTTTATAAGTTATTTGCATTAGATTAAGGTTTTATTTATAATATCTCTGTGATTGCATCACGAAGGTTATATTTTTGTTTTATATGATGAATAATGCATGTTAATTAGATAGAAATTCACATTGCGCAAGGTATTTAAGGATATTTTTTGAACAATGTATGTATATTTATCATACTAGTTCGATGAAGCTCTGAATAAGCCTTAAGTAAGGATAAGCCCTAAAGCCACACTCCATAGTCCCTTTGGTTGCAGAAACTTGGTTCTAGCATCCCCTAATATTACCTTGGGTGAGACTTCAATCTGCATAGCATATCGTTACCGAAAGGGTTGGTAATAGAGGGTTTTGTTGGTAGCACAACTACTCTAAACTTGGGTCTAGACCCCATCAAGCCAACACTGATGCCCCATCAATTGTACTAGTTTGGGTTAATATTACCTATCTTCCTCATCATTGTTGGAAATAATTAATCTTCAGGAATATTGGAAATTTATTGGATTGATATATTGATTGGGCTGAGCCGCGAGAATGAACGCAATCTTGTGCTTGAAATTGTGTTGAAGTAGATCTAGATAAGGGATTACCAATAATAATCAATATGAAGTTAGACAATTGTATCCATTATCAAGAAGTTGATTATGAATAGCTACCATTCAAATGTAATAATTGCCTTGAATATAGGCATTTTTCTCATAGATGTCAAAAAATGGAAGAGACCAAGAAAAAAAATGAAGAGGGTGATCAATGGTAGTAGCCAAAACAAAGAAAGGGAGTTTTGAAGTAGAGTGCAATTGCAAAACCTTAGGAAGTAAATATATTGAGATATAAAGACCCCTCTTCTCCAAAAAAAATGGTCGTTATGAGTGAAGGATCTTCCTCAAGTAAGATGAAGGGCCCTAGAGGAGATAAATTTGAAGCCTTGAACCTGGAAGATGAAGATGGGGAAATTGTAGATTCAACCCATCAAGAGTTTCCTTTGGTAGACTCTCAACATGAGAGATTTGAGAGCCAAAATGTTAATATGCTTCTCTTAGAGGGTATCCCTATTTATGAACAAATTGATACGAAGGAAGAAGTTGAAACAAAGGAGGAGGAAGTATTTCAATCCACCAAAGGTACAAAAATCCCACAAGGATCTTCAATATTTGGATTGGTGGTTGAAAAATCATAAGGTGAAAGGAAAATTATAGAGAAACCACATAGGAAAGTGGGACAACTAATCAATATGGACGTGAGAAACACACACACACACACACACACACACACACAGAAATATAAAGAGTTTGGTTCCGAAAGGTCATTAGAAGCAACTTTCTTAAAGATTCCCAAGAAAATAGAAAAGGAAATGGTGCTACCCTTGTGCAAGGGGGCACTAAATCTAAAAGTGAATGATAAAAGTCCTCACTTGGAATTATAGAGGATTTGGATCAAATAAAAAATGGTTGAATTCAAGAGCCTAGTAAAATATGTAAAAACCCTTGGTCCTCCTTCTCTAAGAGACTAAAATGGGGGAATATGATGTTCTCCAAAAGTGTTCAAATTTATGGAAAGGATGTGAACTTTGGGCAGTAAATTATTGTGGAGCTTTAGGAGGTTTGTACACTGTGTGATATTTTCTTCACGTTTGATTTATGTCTTGTCAATCCATTGTTCAGTAGCTTGCAATTCAAATTTTGAATTTATATTCTCAAAATATATGTTTCTTCTTCAACATGTATATGTCTTTCCATTATCAAGAAAAAATAGTGTTATTCTTCCCTACAAATGCGATTGGTCATGCCTACAAATTCTAGAGGACTCAGAGTTGATCCAAGAATGTATTTTGGGAGACAACTTGAACACTACTCTCCATCTATGGCAAAGGAAAGGAGGATCACTGGTTAGAGACCCCTTTCGAGAGAAAATGGAAGACCTTATTAGTAAATTGTGTTTGAAAGATATCAAGTCTTAGGCCAACAAATAAATGTAGAGTATTCAGAGGATATGCATGGGTCACATAGGTACGATATTAGATCGCTTTCTTGTAGCTATTTATTTTTAAAAACAAAAGATGCTAGTTTCCTCTAAAATATTTCTTGGATTGGTCTTAATCATCATCTTATTTCTTTAGAAATTTGGCCTGTTACTATTTCCCTTTACCTTTCAAATTTAATCCATTGTGGCTTCATAAGCATGGATTTTTGGAAGTTGTTCAAAAATCTTGGAGGAAATGGATAATAGGTTCTCCTATTTTTATTTGGAAACAAAAAACTGCAAACTTAAAGTGGGTTTAAAAAAACGGACCAAGCACAATGCTTTAGATCCAAAAAAATAGTTCTTATTCATACAATTCAATTAGAGGAATTACAATAGCAAGTGGAGCAACTCCCCATATCCAACGAGCTCCTAGTGGAGTAAAAATCAACTTTTGATAAATATCACAAGACCCTTATAGAGGAAGAAGAAGGTTGAATCTTATCCTATAACTTTTGGCTTTAAATAAGAGATAAAAATACAATTTTTTTTCATCAGCAAGCCATAAGGAGAACCTGAAAAATAATATAAAGTCAGTCTTCATGGATGGGGAAATAGTTTCTGATTTCCCACAGATCAAAGGGGAGGTTGTTCATCACTTTTGTTCTCTCTATGAAGAACGAGGGTGCTAGGAGGACAACACTATGTATAATATGTTAGAGCATATTCCTCATATGGTTTCCAAAGTGGATAATGAGGCTCTATTATGCCCCATTGTGGAAGAGGAGGTATGCCATGTATTACATTCTTTCAACCTAGGAAAAGCTCCATGTCCAAATGGCTTCTCAACACATTCTTATCAACAATGTTGGGATATCATTAAATTTGACCTTTATAGGATGATAGATTATGATATCAAGCATAAGTATATTGGAGAGGGTATTAAATCATCATTTCTCACTTTGGTCCCAAAGAGGTCAACCCTTCCTTCTTCTCTCGTTTTATACCCATATCCCTTTCTAATATGCCGTATAAGATTATTTATAAAAATCTAGTAGTGCGAATCAAGTCTCTCTTATCAAAGTTGATATCAAATAACCAAGGAGGATCCATGGGAAACAAAAAAATTGGGGATATCATAGTCTTGTCCAATAAGAAATCCATTCAAGTAAAGCTCGAGGTGAGAAAGGGATGAATATTAAACTTGAAATGGTTAATTCTTTTGACCAACTTCACCATATGTTTCTCTTTGAAGTGATGAGAAAAAATGGTTTCAAAGAATAAGTGTTGCAATGGGCAACAACATTCATTTCAATACCTTAGATCTCTCATTTGGTCAATGGTAGGTCCACTGGTGTTTTTAAAGCTTCAAGGGGCTTGCGAAAATTTTGCTCACTTACCCATTTTCTATTCACCATAATGGAATAACCCTTGAGAAAAAGGGTAAACATTGAATTGTCAAGAGAAAGGCTTCCATGGATCCACTTTGGTCTGGGTATTAAAAATTTAAATCATGCACAATTTTTTGATAACACGTTATTTATTTTGGGTGCCTAAGATATTATAGCTTCCAGGTTTCTTTCAATTCTAGATAATTTTTTCAATTCTTTGGTGGGCTAAAGTCAAATTTATTCATGGAATGCCAACAAATCCCTATTGGGCTAACTAAATGGTGTTATGTATTTTCAATAGTAGACACATGATAGGGGTTTAAGTATTTGGGTATTCCTATATTCCTAAATTCCTACTCTTCTAAATCTTGGGGCTCTAATTATTTCAAATTTGACCAATGCCGAGCTATTAATTTTTTTTATTTCAAACATATTGGATAGCAATTGATTTGTGACACATGCCAAGGTCGTGCATTCACAATAATTGGAACACACATGTAATTTGTTAAAAGAAATCATTGATGAGGGGTTTATACCTCTCCGTGTGTCTATGAAGAGGATGACGCCCTAGAATAAGATTATTATGGTGTGAAAGAGAGTGAATTCACAACATAAATCATGTCAAAGCACATCCTCATGATGGTGATCAAGCCTTTGCGATTTGGTTTAATGCCATAACACAATTGGGACGATGGGGTGATGTGATTATGTACCTCCCAACTCTTCTATTCTCAAATATTATGTAGCGAAAGGAAAAGTAAAGGCACAAGTAATTAAATCCATGATTATGATTTAACGCGAGCGTGTCTATTACTGGTGGAGGTTGTGTTTTGTGGTAAAAGCCTTTGGACTAGTCTCTATTTTGTGGCTTTCAATATGAATCCACATGATGGGAAAATCCTTTTTTGTTGGGGCTGCAATATTATCTTATGTTTTCCATTTTGGGAGGCACTATCCTTGGGTTGGTGGGAAAAACATATTGGAGGCATCCATTTTATTTTCCTTTTAGTTATATTCAACACCTTGGTCACTTACTCATTAGCTAAGGTCTTTCTCTTGTGCCAATTGAAGTTGGAAATTTAACCCATCGAAACAATATTTTTGTCTAGAAAATTATGACAAATATGCACTCCCATCATTGTCTAGAAAAATGGATGTTTTCATTCAAGAAAAAATACAAAAATTACTGGAAGAGGTAATGACTTGCAATTGAATCACAATAAAATAATTTCTAACTTAGTTTCGAGGATGTGGTCCAATGGTTAGGTGGGGAGGTTTGGTCCCCACAGATCTCGTCGTCCAATCCCGACGGTTAGGTGGGGAGGTGTGGTCCCCATGAGTCTCATCGTCCAAGACCAACATTTAGGTGGGATGTTTTGTCCCCACAAGGCTTGTGGTCCAATTCCGAGCAAGAATATTTATCTGGAACGCCATATACATACTTCTATTTTGATGGTGTATCAGTTAGTCCCCCTCATCCACTGTTCCCAATCTTAATGATTCAGTCCAGGAAGTGGGTAGGGCTGTATGCCAAGGAAAATTTGATTTTGTCTTACAAATTTTGAATGGTATGGAACATTTTGAATCTTATGGAACATAAGGTATGGAAATTTTGGGGAGTATACAGAAAAGTGTTTCCTTTCCAGAGGTTTAGTTTAGTGGTTAATTGTAATTGGAAGAAATAAATTACTAGGAAGCTATTATGTGTATCAGTTAGTCCTCTTCACCCACTGTTCCCAATATTAATGATTCAATCAAGGAAGTAGGTAGGGGGGTTATGTTGAGGAACATTTGATTCTCTCTTAAAAATTTTGAATGGTATGGAACATTTTTAATCTTATGGAAAATAAGGTATGAAAATTTTGGGGAGTACACAAGTTTAGTTTAGTTTCCTGAGATTTGGATTAGTGGTTAATGTTAGTTTTATTAGCATCAGATGCGTTCTAGCCATAGAATTTTGTGGATAGGCTAGAATATATGAGTTCCCCAAAACACATAAATCATTTATGGAAATTCCGCATAGAAGTGGCTTAATTATATTATTAACCAAAATTTAAATATTTCCTAAGTCTAAACTTAGGGAATATGGTTAATTAATTAGAATTAATTAATTCAAGGCGAGAATCATCTAGAAACTCACACAGATCGACTCCAAGATGGTCCTAGCCATTGATTAAGTTTTAATCTTGGTCGTTGGTGCTCCAACATAGGATTATAAGAGGAGGTCGATGTGGTGATGGAGAAACACTTTAACAATACGATTTCATAGGAAAATCGATTTACATAGTAGCAACACTTAGTTTCCGGAGAGAGAGTCAATGAGATCAAAGCAATGTTAGGGGCATGGACAATGATCTAGAGGAAATATTTTCTAGATATGGAGAGGCAACGAAAGTAAGGCTGAGTTATTCTAGAGAGGAAGCATTGAGGGAAAACACATTTTCGTTAGCCAAGCAGTTCAAGAAAAGTTGATTAGCCGTAGAGCTTTGATACCATGTGAAAAATCCTAAACCAGAATCTTATTGCAGCAACTAGAAATTATTCTCCTAATTGTTAATTTAATTTAACAATTTATTTGTTGTTTTCTATGACAAATACTGAATAAATCACATTGCAATATACACAAATAAAACTATGGAAGAATAAATGCTGTATGAAATGCTAGCACACACACATAAAATTAACACAATTATTTTTGGACGAAAGTGCCCAGAAAAACCCAACTTGGGAAAATCGATGTAGCAAATGAGGGTATTTTATTATGTTGCAATGAAATATGAGTAAATCTATGGATGCCTTACTGGAAATCCAAACAAAAATAAAATTTTGGAAAAATACTGAAGGGAATTACCCTTATCCCACAAACAATTTCTAGGACGACTTCCCTACGAAAACTTGGCCTCCTAGAGCTCTGTGTTAGCCTCTACGCTGCTTTGCGTAGCTGGTTGGATGAATTGCCTTAGAATGGGATCTGATTAAGTCATTCTGCCTTTGGCTGCTGAGGAAATCGTCTCTTCGACCCTCTAGAACTTCTTCCAGACATTTAGAATTGAGAACAATTTTTCCTTCATCCAAATCGAATTGCCTGGCTGAAGTAACTACATTGTACCTCAACGTTGCCTCTCTAGGATAACTCAGCCCTCTTGTTGCTGCCTCTCTGGATCTGGAAAATATTTCCTTCGGATCAATGTCCCTGCCCCTCACACTGCTTCGATCTCTCTGATTCTCTCTCCGGAAACTTGCTTCTTCTAGTTTGGAAATTGATCTGCCAATCAAATCAAACTATGCAAGTATTTTATCCATCACCACATCGACCTCCTCTTTTAATATTGGTCGTTGGTTCTCCAATATAGGATTATAAGAGGAGGTCTATGTGGTGATGGAGAAAACACTTCAGCAGTTTTATTTCATAGGTAGATCTATTTCCAAAGTTGCATCACTCATTTTCTAGAGAGAGAGTCAGTGAGATCGAAGAACTGTGAGGAGCGGGGACTTTGATATGGAGGAAATACTTTCCAGGTCTAGAGAGGCAGCATCAAAAGGGCGGAGTTATCCCATAGAGTCAAAACTGAGGGACAACGTAGTTTCTTCAGTCAGGCGGTTTGATTTGGAAGAAGGAAAAATCATTCTCAGTTCCAAAGGTTCGGAAGAAGTCCCAAAGGGACGGAGAAACGATTTCCTCAGCATCCAAAGGCAGAACGATTTCATCAGAGCCTAGTCTGAGACTAGTCGTCCATCCAACTATAAAGAGATCCAGGAGGCCGAGTTTTGGTAGGAAATATGTGCCAGAAATTTCTTGTGGGAGATGGGTAATTCCCTTTAGTATTTTGCCCAGATTTTCTTGCTGTTTTCATTTCCCGTCAGGAACCCATAGATGTACTCAAATTTCACTGTTGCATAATAAAATAAACCCTCAATTTCTACACCATTTTTCATGAGTTGGGTTTTTCTGGGGACCTTTTTCCAAAAATAATTGTGTTCATTTTATGTGTCTATGTTAGAATTTCTTCCAGCGCTTATTTTTTCCGCAGTTTTATTTGTGAAGGTTGCAATGTGATTTATTCATTATTTTCCATGGAAAACAACAAATAAATTGTTAAATAAAATTAACAATTATGAGAATAATTTCTAGTTGTTGCAATTGGATTATGGTGTAGGAATTTTCACATGGTATCAGAGCGTAAGTGATCAGTCAGGAAGCTCAAAAGTGAAGAGGAAAATTTCATTTCTAAGAGGGAGCAACAGGTTGAAATTTTCAAATGCAACACAATTCATTAACAAGAATGCTGAGCTTTTGGGGGAGAAATCCAGTTTTTAGTTGCAGGGTGGCAGAAAAATTGAGTTTCCCAGATTTGTGATTCTAGAATTCAGAGGGAGTAGCTGCAACTCAAATTTTAGCTGATAATATTCCTTTGTTGGACGTAGAGGGTATTGTTGCAGGTTGCAGAAGAAGAATCTGCATCGGGTGGAAGAGAATCACACACATCAGAGGGAAAATTTCTCTTAGGGAGCTTCGAGTTTCAGAAGTTCGATTTTCCATTATAGATTGGCAATGGTAGCTAGCAGATCTGCACGTTCCAGAAGGGAGTGAAAGTAGAAGAGAAACAAATCAACAAGGAAGAGAGGGATATTTTAAGGTTTATATCTCAGTTTTGAGTTTCTATATTTTGCAGCTCTGCAAGTATGGTCATATGAGATTGCCAGAGGAGGCCGTGTGAGTCATCCAGAAAGCATATATGGGAAGCAAATCGACTTCTAGTTGCCAGAGGCAGATGATGGAGGATGTGCGAGTTATATAGTGCAAGTTGCAAAGAAAGGAAGGGTCCCAACAAGGGAATAAGATTGAAAGGAGATAGTTGGGCACCCGATCCAGGAGGTGGAGGTGTATAAGACTCTAGTGTGCCAGATGTGGAGGGTCTAGTGCAGTTGCAACAAGAAGATCAGTTAGATCAATTCCAGAATGTTGTAGTGGGTCCATAACCTTTGCTACAGGAGCCCATAATATCATAGTAGCAGGTTCAATGTCAGCAGACACAAATTTTCATTAGACAGTTACAAATATAGTTGCAGTCAATACCCGAGAGACAGTTGCAGAGCTATATGCAGTGACACAGGAAATGATAATTACCCAATTGCAGTAAGCAGGTGTAGTTTCAACCCGAATATTCCCAGTGCAGAAATTCACAATCTCATTTCTAATGCAGGAGGACAATGTGAGTTACTAGGAGGGAGTAGATAGATTTCCCATTGGGAGATTGAGACTCAGAGGGGATCTAGTTTTAGAGGGAGCATCCCTATGGAAACTAGTACTTCGGGATCTGGGCAGAGAAGAATCATTATTGTAGTGGTTTCATCAACAATGCAATAGCAACAACAATATGATTATATCAAAGGTTAGAACTACAGTTGGGATGGGGCCTTGAGGAGTCCACTTCTTGGATCAATACTTGGCTATGGGGGCCCACATTATTCAGTAGTAGGATGTGTTAACCACCAATAAAATTTGTCATATCAAATGGTGGCTAAATTATATTTTGAAGCCTTCACGAAACAATTTTATTGCCAAAAATTGTTGGTGCTGAAATTCTTATGAAGATATTCTATATTTTGTTTACAAACTTCACTGCTGTTTTCCCTTTAAAAAACTCTGAAATTCTGCTGATTTCATGAAAAAGAACTGCTGCAAAATCCCCATTTTTTCCTCATTTTAGCCCTCCTCCACTTCAAAACTAACCTCGTTTTTTACCCCTTTATTCACCATAAAAATCCTTCATTTTCATATTTTCCCCTCTTTCCTTCCATCAAAACCCCCTTTGATAAGGTTTAAAGACTCTTTCTTTGCCTTACCAAAACCCTCAAAATCCTTTGAAAACCATTGAAAATCTATAAAAAACCCATTTTTATTACAGACTTAAGCCCCCTTAGGCTAATGTCCTAAGCCACTTCCCCACATGTGCCCACGCCCTAAGAACCAGGTGCTAGACCCATCGAGTGCTTATCGGATCGGAACTTCTGAAAAAATGCAAGTATTTTTGTGTGTAAACATTGAAACCTCCAATGTCGATTAGCCTTTTGTATAAACTCCGCCCTCTCCGCTTTTTCATTCCATACAGCCTATGCCCGGGACCAAGAGTTTAAGTCCCGAGGCGCCCATCGCATCGAAGTTTTCCTTTGGGTGCATTTTTAATGTTTTTTCCCCACCTCCGATTGCGATGGCCTGATCGCGCAATCACATCGGTCATCCCCATTCACGTAATCGCGTCAGACTTCCCCCATCGAGATTCCCGATTCACTCCCCACCGTTGATCTGATCCTCAGATCAACAGCCTGCGCTACATCGCATCGCAAGTTTTTTGCCGAGCGCATTAAAATAATTCCTCCTCCGATCATGAGTCCTTTGATTGGATCTAGACTGTTCACGTGTACAGATCGGACGGTCCCAAATTTTTCCCTCATGGTTTCATCGCCCTCCGCCTTCCACCAAGAGGATTTTAACGCGTAATCCCCACCGTTGATCTCTGAGCGATCAATGGTTCTGACTTATTTCTCCCTCTACCCTTCTTTTAACCTTTGCGAATAGGTCTACACCGTTGGATGATGCCATCCAACGACCATGCTCCTCCCCACAACCTCTGAAGCAGTTCAACCCAAAACGCAGGATTTTATTAATCTTTATTATTTTTGCAGGTGTTTAAATGGTTTATCCATTGTGTTAGAGAAATGCCGAAGGCCGGGAATGATGATTCCCATTCCTTTGATTCATAAAAGGAAACCATTCGCAGGGTTCAAAATCCACGTCTCGTCGATGCTTCATGGGCATTGATGCCTTGAGAGCCCTGCGCAACACTGCACATCAACAAGACACAGTGAGTGAAATCACAATCAAAGAGTATCAGTGTCGGAGACAAAATATACTAGAACAGAAGATTGAAGATAGATTTGTGGGGATTACGGCTAAGATTGATTATCAAAAGCCTAATCCTCTAAACTAAAACAAAGTTAAAAGAAAATCATAAGTGTTTATCAGACAAAAGGCCTCCACCGCCACATCTGAGGCAAATTGATTCCTCCCAGCTACCACAAAGCCACCTGTGCCTCAAAGCATTCGAATAGAGGCCGAATTTATTGATCAAAATCAGATATTTGCCTCAACGCAGCCAAACAGTTAATTCTACCAAAGAACTTAAATGCAAAAAATATCAGCAGAGTTACTACTACATGACATAGAGCCTCAAAAGTCAACAAATGCTCCCACCGAGCTTAGTTCATAAATTAAATCAATTAATACAGACAGAACATCTGTAAACTTCTTCATTGAGCCCCTCAAAGGCCGAGGAGTACTAATTCTGTATTAATTGACTCATAAGATCTTTTATTAGATCCCACCTCCTCATTCTTCTATAAATACTTCTATAGAAGATGAGAAATTGTTGGTTGGTTGTTTGATTACTAGTTGTAATACTGAAACTCTCTGAAATAAATACATATTCTGTTGAAGTTGAAGAAGAAATTGAAGTCTTGGAAGCCCTGATGATGTCGTTGCATGCTTCTTATTGAGAAGGCTCTATCATTGGATCCATGAGCTTGGCTGTTGGTGAAGTATTATGAATTGTTTAATGTTCTCTCCTATTTTAATTCTGTTCCATAATTTCTTACTACAGTAGGATCAAAGGTATTAGGCTAAGAAATGACTCCTCGAAGCACCTTAGGCCTGTTCATCCTTCACCGTTTTATGTTTTCCTCTGCTGAGTTATTTTAGAGTCTTTAATCTCTCTCTTTATTCCTCATGCTTGTTTATTTCTCTAATAGTTCGAATAGTTGGTATCAACATGATTTATGGTTCTCCCTGCTTGTCTGTTGCCACTTAAAGCCTATTATCGAAGTCTCCCTTTGAAGTTCCTTTGTTTACAGTGAGCCAAGGAGGTCTGTTATGATCTTGCCCCTTGTCCTTGCTTGAACAGTTAGCTTAAAGGTCTTTATAGTTGTGATCATAGATGTATTTAGGTGTTCCCTATTCTATGACCGTAATTATCAGTGAATCTTTTATGTTTTCTAAGTCATTTGAAATAAAATATTTGAGGAAATAGGGTGTTCCCCGAATATTAGATTTCATTTTAAAAGTTGTTTTGAAGTCATTATTTGCTTAAAGTGTGATTTGTAGAATTCATGGTTAGCCCTGTTTATCAAATAACTCTTTATTGTTCAAGTTTTGTTTTCAAATTCCCTTTGTTGAGAATTAAACTTCTCTTTCCAAATCATTGATGTCCATCTCATTCCAAAACCAAAGGATCCTGTGGCCAAGTTAGATTTTCCCTTTGATATCCCATATCCATTGATAAGTTTTTAATGACCTTATCTTGACTCCATTGCCCAATGAAGCTGACACCTCCTCTTTCTATCTATATTTCCTATACCTTTTAGGTTATGCTGTGTCATTCAACCAAACAAACATACAAACACTTGCACTTAATAACTAGTATAAAACCAAATACTCAAAGCACACAAGATAAACCTTTACAAAACAAATAATTTGAGAGATCCCTCTATGAGAACAGGAGGACTGGATCCTATAACTCTAAAGATTGGTTCTGATGTTGCCTTGTCTTTTGATCTGCCAAACTATCAAAACACGGGACACCAACATAATGGCGATCACGATGGGACCACTGAGTTCATAGTTTCCTAGCAAGCTCTTATTAGACTCATTAGTCTTTCAAAAAATCATCGACACTCAGAAAAATCCAAAAATATTTCAGATTGGCTTCATAATGAACATGGTGGTGGACCATAAAACCTTTTACCTCCAAAAGAGCTAAATATTTCTACCTGGTGACTCCGCTAGCCTCCAGTAGGCCTATTACCCTTCCAGTCCTTGTAGACTCCCTTGGGAATGCACTGAGCAAACCCAATCATGCTGTTGGTGGACAACAAAGTTCAAAATCTTCCACTTGGCGACTCCACAATCCAAAAATACCTAATGACTCCACTGGTAAAGGACTCTGAACTGGTTAGAAAGATACAGTGGCCTCTTATTACAAACATGGATCCAAGTATGGACATAGAAGCTAAACTAAACACATTATTGAACTTAATTGGGAAAATAGTGTACATATTTGATAAAATATTGGAAAGGCATGAGGATGATATATATGTTGATTATCCAGAGCAACCTATGCTTTTCCCAGATCAAACAAAAACTCAACCACTACAAGACCTAGACAATGAGCAATATATAGATGATGATCAAGACTTTATAGAATAAGGTGAGCAAGATTATAGAGAAAACAATTGTTAGGTCCCTATATTAGTAGTATAGTCCCTTATTGTTGTTAGTGTAACCCCCTTATTGTTATTATTGTACCCTTGTAACCCCCATTTTGTTATTATTGTGCCCTTAAATTATTATTGTTAGGTCGGCTAGGATTACATTGTGGCCCACTAGGATTACATTATGGCCCCATGGACTCCCATATATAGAAAGGAGGTTTTGTAAATTGGATCATCCAAGAATTGTTCATTTATGTAATGTATTGGAGGTTTTCATAGGCTTTTATTTCTCTAAGGCATTCATTCTTTTCTTATTTTTGGAGCTGTTACACAACATTTGCACGTAGCCATCTTAGGGTTTCTCCGCTCCAAACAGTCATCGTGGCATTTTCGCTATAAATTTTTTTTACTGGGGTTCGGTTTAAATTCTTAGGTTTGAACAAATCGAGGAATATTGTCTAAAATGTATTAATTCGTTAATATTTTCGGAGATATCATCTGTGGAAGTTAGGTATTTTTTCAAGCTCCTAAACAGGTCATCGTGGCATTTTCGCTATAAATTTTTTTCTACGAAGGTTCAAAATCTGAAATTCGTATGGTGCGAAGCTGAAATCCTGAGGAAATTCGTCAAAAAATTTCAGAGCTTGGTTCACAATATTTTTGGAGATATGATCCGTGGAAGGTAGTGCTTTTTCAGGCTCCTAAATTTCATCTCAAAGAGGTGATCGTGGGAAAAGTTCAATAACTCTCTCTTTGGGCAGTGGATTTGAGTGCCGTTAAAAGTGGTCGCAAGTACACGGACTGTAGTTTCTTGGCTATCAATTTCAGAGACAAAGGATGAAACAGTGACACGTGGCAAGTCCTACAAGTTTGCTCTACTGAACCAGTCCAGAATTAGGTCATTGTGGGAGATTGGACACAACTTTGTCTTGGAGAATCCAAATCAGGTCAGACCTGTGGCATTCGAAAGATAATTCAGAGGGCTACATTGGTACTGAAATTTACATATTGAAGTACTACAATCACAGAATTAATCCATTTTTAATATCGAGCTCCTCAAAAGCAAGAAAAAGGTGTGTATTTTTTTTCCAAATTGCATAAGTCTTGTTTGAATAATCAAGTTAAACTGATCCCAAGGGCATATTGTAGAATAGATATCAGTATTGGACTCTAAAATGGCCCCTAAAAAGAATTCAACACCCATTAAGCCTTTAGAAGGCTCTACTATGACTCATGAAGATGAAGAATGGCAACATGACATATCAAAATTACAGGAGCAAATTTCGCTCTCGCAAAGAACAACAAAAAATGAAATGGAAGTTTTGAAGAAAGGCATGGAAAATAAGATGGATGGTTTGAAGAAAGGCGTGGAAGCTAAGATGATTGGTTTGGAAGCTAAGATGGATGGCATGGAAGTGGGCATGGAAGCTAAGATTGATGACATGGAAGCTAAGATCGATGAGAAAATGGAAACAATGAAGAATTTTCTGAAAGCAGACATGGAAGGTTTGACAAAGTTTATACAAGAAAGGTTTCCTAATGGTGAAAAGATAGTAGAAGAACCTCATGATGAGAACAAAAATAAATGTTAATCGTGATTTCATAAACTCTACTGTTGGAGGGAAGAACCACCATATTCCAAAAATGGATATGAGGAAGTTTGATGGAAAGGATCCTGTAACATGGATACTACAGATGGAGCAATATTTTGATCTCCATAATGTGCAAAACACACAAAAGGTACGCATTGCAACTTTACATTTAGAACAAAATACATTTGTATGGTATCGATGGCTTTGCTCCCGTAAAAAAATTGTCACTTGGTCAATTTTTACGGAGGAAATGATAGCACATTATGAGGATACAAAGAGCAACACCTTCTTTAGCCAATTGATAAATATCAAACAAAAGGGTTTAGTGGGGCAGCACATTGAGGACTTCCACAAATTGAATATAAGGGTAACTAATATTCCAGAGGAACACATGATTGATCTCTTCTTAGGTACTTTAAAGGATACCATCCAACATGAAGTTCGTGTTTTGGAACCTGATTCATTGGAGAAGGCATTCAGGTTGGCAAGAAAAGTTGAGTGTAAAATTATGGCGACAAGGAAGCCTACCACTCAATTCTATAAAGAAGGAAGTGTTTCTACACCTAGATTTCCACAACCTACAAGGTTGACACCACAAAAATTGGAAGAAAAAAGAGCAAAAGGGCTTTGCTACATAGCAAATACACTAAAGGTCATAAGTGTGCTGAAAAGAAATTATTTTACATAGATTGTGAAGAAGAAGAAGAAAATGAAAAAGAAGAGGATATACACCAGGAACCAGCCATAGAAGAGGAAGAAATGAATCCGACCATATCATGTAATGCACTGGCTGGAATTACCACTCCTCAAACTCTCAAGATAGTAGGACAAATCAAGAAGAAAAGGGTAATAGTGTTGATTGATTCAGGTAGCACCCATAATTTTATTCATTGTAAGGTAGCCAAGGAATTAAATTGTTTCTTATACCCAGCACCAGAATGTCAAGTGATGGTTGCAAATGGAGGAACTATAAATTGCTCTGGAAAATGCCATAATATCAAGCTAACCATGGGGGAATATGTGTTGACAAGTTCAATGCTTTCCATTCCTATGGGAGGTGCTGATGTTGTACTAGGAGTACAATGGTTACAATCTTTGGGGACGGTAGCTTTTAATTTTCAAGAACTTTTCTTGAAATTTTTTTCAGAAGGAAAGGAAGTCGAATTACGGGGTATTGAAGGGAAGCCAGGAAGGATAATAAGCCCTAATGTCATGACAAAGCTTCTAAAGAAAGAACAACGAGGCGTAATTGCACAATTATGCTCACTAGAAGTTCCAACATCAAAATCATCTATTTCTGCAGATCTCCAACAAGTCTTGGACAATCATTCCAAGGTGTTGAAACTCCCAAAGGACTCCCACCTATTCGTGATCATGATCATGCTATTCATTTGATTCCAGGAAGTGTTCCTCCAAACATCAGGCCTTATAGATATCCTTACGTCCAAAAGAGCGAAATTGAACGTATGATTGCGGAAATGTTAGAGGCGGGTATAATTCAACCTAGTCAAAGTTCTTTCTCTGCTCCTGTAGTATTGGTACACAAGAAGGATGGATCATGGCGAATGTGTCAGGATTATAGGGAGCTCAATAAGCTCACCATTAAAGATAAATTTCCCATTTCTGTGATTGATGAATTATTGGATGAATTACATGGAGCAATTTATTTTACCAAGTTGGATCTTCGTTCGGGATATCATCAAATTAGAATGAAGACTGAAGATATTCCAAAAACAGCATTTCGAACTCATGAGGGTCATTATGAATTTTTGGTTATGCCTTTTGGCCTTACCAATGCACCTTCTACATTTCAAGGGTTGATGAATTCCATTTTCAAACCCTTCCTTAGAAAATTTGTGCTAGTATTTTTTGATGATAT